>CM021108.1:387356240-387747450 GCA_007115665.2 Sequoiadendron giganteum | reverse complement strand
CATCAAGTTTATTGTCTCATGTTCACTTAGGTTCCCTTACCCTTTATAACTGATACAAGAATAACTTATGTGGGTTTCTATTTCTTTGTTTTGCTTAAGTATGAACCTATGTGTGTACTGGTGAGGTACAAAATCCACTTAGGTTTATGTAATTTCCAAGTCTAGGGTATTTTTTGTAAGTCTCCTATGTTTTGTTATCATGTCATGGTTTTCCTTTCTATCATGCCTTTCCTATCAGTCTAGAACCTTGCTTATGCCTTGTTGAAATTTTGCTAAGTGTTGTCAAGGAGGTCACGATTCCCATCTCAAGTATGACATAGGTGAGTTTTACCTTAGGGATTTTTCCTTTGTTGAGTTTTTGAACTTGATCCTCCATACATCCTGTCACTACTCTATTGATTCCTTTGCTTCCAAAAAAAGATGTCTTTCGGATTGGAGAAGCGATTCCTTAATTAGGTACCAATTTCTTGTCTCTCTAAATCCCTGAAGTTCAATGACTTGCTCTTAAGTCCCTCATTTCTACTGAAATTTTGGGATCTTCCTTCTTTCTATATTTAGCTGCAATTCTCGATTCACATTGCCCAAAATTGCCTACATCTTCTAAAATCAAGGGGTCACAAAATCCTTTACAACCATAGCCATTAGCTTTATCCCGAAGTTTGGTCCCTACTTTAATTTTTTTTTTAAATCAAGATTTCAGGATTTCTCCTACCTTCATACTCCTACAAGAATGTTCCCACAACCCCACTACCTAATCACTTACTTCTATATTCCTAGCAAGCTTATTCCATAGAGCTTCTCCTCTAATGGTACCAAGTACAAATTATTTTTGAGCCCCAATCCCTGACACTTCAAAGCTCTTCTATCTCATCAAGATTGCTCATTCGATCTTTCCCAATCTGACATGACCTCTTCCGCATATCTATTTCCTGGCAACCTAACTGTATGCTTGAGGTATGACATTTCCCTAAGTCTTGACAAATGACAATTCAAAACACCCACCTATTTTTTGCTAGCTTCTCGCCAAATCAATACACCCACCCATAGAAGCCATGTGGAAACTAAAAAAGGGTACGAGCATGCAAGAAACAAACTAAGAGGACTCAACAATGATGTATTTTTATTGCCTAAAGAGAACAAATATGCAATTTTGGTGCACAACTCACATTATCTTCAACAAATATTTGTGAATGGTCATCAAGGTTTCATTTATGGCTAGATTTGTCCCTACACCAACCCATGGATTCCCAATGCTACCTTTTTCACATGATCCAACAAATTTGATTCATATGAGTGCCATAAATGATCCAATAGACTGCTACAACCACCAAATTTAATTTGTAGGAACCCAAAAAGCATTGTTTATTTGAAATAATGGTAGATCTCAAGGGAATGAAACATCAACAACCAGGTCCAAATTTATTACAATGACGGAGTGTATAAATCATGATCTTCAGACCATCTCTAAGCCACATTTTTAGTGTATTTCACAAGAATCTTTGCATGTGAATTTGGGAGCCATTAATGCTCAAAATGATAGCAAGTAGCGCAAAGTATGTTTTATCACACTTCCAAGTGAATTTGCAGATCCCAAAGGGGTAGTTTCTATGCAGAGCATTTATCATAACAACAATTGGGGTATAGCGAGTCTTTGTGGTACCACATGACCAAATCTCTTCCCCTAGAATGGCTTCCTTGATGGATCTATATATTTAATTTCTTCATTCATTGTAAGGGTTCATTTTTTGGGTTTTTCTAATTAGAGTGTAGAGTCATCTAGGGATTATATTTCTAATAATTTGTCTACCATTAAAGCTTCTTAGAACTTCCAAAGAGGTAGCTACTAAAGAAGATTTTTCGTCACCATGTGTCTCCTTGACCAATTGTAAGAATTTTGGTGGATTTTAAATAATAGGGTATGACAAGTTCCTTGATATTTGAAACTTTTTCTTCACCACATTTGTTGGTGTGACTATAATAGAGATTATATGAGTGTCACAACACTTTAAATTAATGCAATTTTTTATTTGCATTGTTCTCTTCTTTTGTTGCATGTGAATGTTTATCAATTTTGAGAAGGATTATTAAGTAGATGTGGTTATTATTCATCATACCTCTACTATAACTTCTTGTTTGTTGTTTCAAAGGCTAGATATAACTCTGTAACCCAATAGGGAACTGATCTTAAAGACTTAGACCTTCCACACACACTTAAAACACAATTTTTTCACAGATAGTCATACAAAGTAGATAAGGATCAATATATGTTACTCATGGTTCAATGACATAAACCAAGGAAAATATTAAGAAAAACCTAATTTTATTATTCTTAGATAATCATGTTTAGCATATCCATACTTTTCCAATGTATATGAAACTCTAAATGAAACTATCTTGAGAAACTATAAAATTATCATTATCTACAAATACATGTACAAAATATCAAATCAACTTTAAGAGAGGTCTTTGCACCTAGTAAATCTTGACCTAGTGATAGAAATTGGGATACCTATTGTGTGGTATCACAACACACCCCAAGACTGTAAGGCTTGGAGACCCAATGTATTTTTTTTACTCTTATGGTATGAGCTAGTTATTTGTAAGATCACTGAAAAAGGAAAAGGTAAAATAAATCTTTAATTTAAAAGAATGCTTCGTAGTGAAGTGTTTCGGGTGTTAAATACCAAAAATAGGGGATGTTTGAAAGGTAAAAAGGTTATAAAGAAGGTAAGTCACACGTTCCAGTCCGATGATGGAATCCTAGGATAGATGGAAGTTTGGTGAAACCGAAGTCCAAGGAAAGTTGTGGGTAAAGCTGAATATTGGGTACCAGGTTTCGGTTGAATAAGGTTTTGAAATTTTGTGATTATCTAATAAGATCAATAGTCTGGTAATCCGATATATATGTAGAAGATAATCATACAAGAATTTTTGATACGCTTTGGAAAGCATGTTATTTATGGAGATTAATGCTATAATATTTGATTAAAGGTTTTATTTACATGAGATGTTTATAAATGTTTTCTTTAAGGGATTTAATATGTGGAATTTATGATTGTAGGAAATACAGATTGTGATGCAAAGTTCGGGTATGGATGGTCAAGAAAATTTGAATCAGGGATAGAATCATTTCCAAATCAGATTACTTTCTCTGGTAATCTATAATGACAAAGGCTTTGAGTCCACTAGAATGCTGGAGATCTCGTTATTTTACATGTAGTGGAAGAAAATGCCTATCTTTGGGTAAGCCCATTCTAGAGAGAAGCATATCTAAAGCAAGACCGAGTGTTGGAACAAAATTAATAATGATATCATTCTGAATGTATGGGAAGTTCCAACACGCTATCCTGATTCAAGTTATTATCCTCACAATAATAAAGACTGGAACCCAGAGAGCTTCAATGAACAATTGAAGTCAATCTTTAAAGACTTTAATTATAATTTCTTGGTCAGTCACTTTTCTTCCAATGTGATTCGTCCCTTGGATTTCCTTTCATGTATTTTTTTAATCTTGTTTGTGCCCTGTGTTCTATAAAAGGCCAACAAATATCTCTTTTATTTTAAGTTCAAAATTTGTGCATGTTGGAAGAGCCAAAAATTCTTTAAGTTTTGTTCTTTTTTCCTATTTTTTGAATCATTCCAGACTAAAAAATTGTATGCATGTAGACATTAATTTATATCAGATCCAATTTGATAGCTACCTATCTCAAGAATCTTTTGTAGCTAGTTTTGTTAGTTTCGTTGAACAAGCCTGTATACTACACCGTTTGAGGGTGTATACAAAAACTACTAAGTTTGCAAACGAAACCCTCTCTTTAAAAGCTCACACCATTTTGTATGTAGTTGTGAAGCAATCTGGTGAAGTATAAAGTAGTTTGATTTGATTTAATTAATTCTTAGGGGTATACGTGGAGAATAACTAGGAGAACCTTTTAATTTCAGTATTTTTATGCTTTATTTTAGAATAGATGTTTAAATTCCTTGAAAATGTCTCAAAAAATAGATGAATGAATGGAAATTTATTGAAAATATTTCGTTCTATATAAAAAACTGTTGAATGCTTAAAGCTAAATCTACTTAAGTGATAGCAAATGAAATTGTTGATGTTCATGAAATATTATTTCAAATCTTTTGATTTCATGATAATTCTTCTCAGGATCCAAATTGAAAACTCAGTGTCCAAGAAAAAGTTTAGAATTAACAAACATATTCCCTTTCAGATTAACAACAAATTCGCATCAAACCCTAAAGCAAACCTAGTATGATCATGACCTGATTAGCAGAGATGGGATTGAACTGAGTTGATCTTGATTGTTTTGTTTAGGCAGATTTCCCCCTTTCAAGATTTTCTTGTTCCATATCTTTTAAGAAGAATAGGCTCCTTCACGGTTTGTCTGTGGATTTTTTTATTTGACACTACTGATGTGAGTGAAATTGTTGTGAATAGGAACTGGCGCTAGAAGGAGGGCCATCATTGTTCAAGTTTTTTTTTGGATTGAGTCTTAAAGCTTGTAAATGAAAGGCAAAGACAAGCTAGTAGTTCAGTATGGAAGTTGAGAAACTTGTGAAAATGTTTAATCAAAGGTTATATCCTTTAGGTTTACTCACTTTTGGTAGGGTCACCGAATGCAAAATTCATGATACAACTTATCACGGTTAGCTTGATTGTGAAACTTTCTTACCTAGGGTGAGCTTAGCCATGTGTAAAGTAATTTCATTAATAGAAGAAGTTTTAACTACCAGAAGAAAGGAAAAGTTAGTGGACATTGTCTGTAACCCTAGTAAAACCAAAAATGTTAAAAAATAAATTAACACATCAAAACAGTTGGATAAATGTAACCATTACAATAAAAAGCCTAACATGTTGCTGAGAAATAAACAAGAATGTCGAGATTTTGTAATATTACATCAGAAATGAGAAAATGACATTGATGATTCATCATTCTCATTATACATGGAAAGCACAAATGAAGAAAAGGAGCACGAAAAATTAGGCAAGAGACGTGTATATTTTACCCCAAATAGAAAACCTAAATTATAAAGAGGGAAATTTCCTTGATTTTATGCAAAATACAGAATATCATTCTTTCAATTTTTCTCTCTCTAATGATAATATAAATTGTGATATATCTTGGTCTAATGAAATTCAAAGTGAAGACAGGGCTGAAGATATGAAGATTCTTGGAGGAGAAAGTCAAAAAATGGACATAGCCATTCATGGAGATAAATAGAGTACACAAATGAACCATGAATCAAGGCTGGAAGAAGGTAGAGTATGGTTGCATCAGATGAAGTGTGTGCAATTGACCTTTAATGAGGTAATTTTCATACGTATGAGCTAGGTCACTGGTAAGTACTCTTTCAAATTTACGATTGCTAAACGTGGAAATTTTAAAATAATTCTCTGTTGTAGTAAGATAGCCAAAATTTTACTAAATGAATTTAAAAATAAACCTATTGTAATTCGCACCAAAATGACTATGGAAATTAGAATTATTTCCTTTGTTACGGTTAATAATTTGTTAGATTGGATGTTTAGTTAGGGTTAGTGTTAGTTTTTTTTTTCCTTTTTTTTAATTTTGTCTTTCTTTCTTTTGTTTGGCCTCTAAATTTGTGAATTCTGCTAAACTTATCTTGCATACATGAGAGTTAATCTAAACATTTGTAGAGAAATACAATAAAATGCAAAAAAAAATGATAAAACCATACACAATAAATGCATGCTTTGAAAGTACTAAAAGTTAGATATATATATATATGTGTGTGTGCGTGCGTGCGTGTGTGTGTGTGTGTGTGTGTGTGTGTGTGTGTATCACATATATACATCAGTATTGGAATTCTTGTTTCAAAATGAAAAAATTCAAAAAGAGGAAGCCTAGTTGCAGGTGGTGGTGGTGGTGGTGGTAATAATTCAATCAATGTGGGAAGCCTCATCTATCAGAGCTAAATAACCAATATAGGCAAGTTCCCGGTGTGTTTCAAAGTCCTGAATATGGAGGTCTGAGAGAAAAGGCCGAAGAGGAACTATTTCCTCATGCTCTAAAAACTATGGAATATCATTCATTATGGGGATTCCAATGGTCAGGTGCACCACAGATAAAATGGTATCCATATTCTCTAGATATTCAACTCTCACCATCATGTTGGAAGTTGAGTGAACATCTTCCACAAAAATTCCCTATATCCAGAAGAGATGCTACAAAATAAGAAGCCACATCAAAGTAAAAGTGATAGTAGTGGCTGGATTCAACATATTTTTCCTCGAGGACTAAGCATAAGTTTGGAATAGTGAAACTAGAAGTCCTAATGAAGAAAATATTTTCAAGCCTTTGGGATGTCATACTTCCTAAAATGACATTCTGGCAGCGAGAGCAACTTAAACAAATTGGAGTATCCATGGCCTAGAAGCAAACAAAAATAAACAGGACCCAGAATGAAAAATTAGACGTGTGAAGAATTTAGAAGGAAGCAATGCAGAATTTATAGAAATTCATGAATGAAGTGTGGTACATAGTTGCCTCGAGAGAAATCTCAAAAATCGTAAGCAAGGTGGCAACCGGACATGCGTTTCCCAAGCTGAAGGTTAAATAAAATTAATTCTTTGCACATTCTTGGTGATATATTGCTTCAAAGATGAACAGTACAAAGATTACGAATCAAGAAAGTTGAAGATTTCAAAGTTAATTGTGGTCTTTTCAAATTGTTTTAGACGTATTAAGTATGAAGGTGTTGGTATGTGTGGAACAAAAAAAAGGAATAATTAATTTGATAAGGCAATACATGTCATCACCTAGATAAGTGAAGAGAGATGATACGTGAAAAATTAGGCATGTGAATTAAATGAAGAATAATGTGATCATGTTCTTATGCAATCATGATGATTTTGATCAATTAATGAAGAGTAGCGCCATCAAATCATAAGTGCTAGTCGAGGTTTTAGCGGTTGCCATAAGAATTTATCAGAAGGGTGGTAATTAATGTTTCTAAATTTAGATTTAATTTGGTGATTAAATTGTTTGTTGCTAAATTTAAATTTATGCATATCTTTTAACATATAGTTGTTTATAGTTAGCTAGGATTTGGCATAAGGTGGTAAAATTTAGCTGAAAATATACACCAACAGGGAATATTTTAAGTGATTTATTGAGAAATGGTAAATTGATGAAGGGATTTACATTGAATGAAAAATCAAAAGGTAACCTTAGCTACCACTATAATTCCCAACCTAATAGCGAGCTTTGTTGCTTGCAAGTTGAAAATGAGCTATCATTGCTATATCTAAAAAAAGAGAGAGAGAAATCAACTCTTTAGGCTATCTAAATAACTCTACCAGGGCTATAGATGTTTGGCTAGCAGTAGAGCTATGTTTGGGGGAATTATAGAGATAACCTTGTTAAGGCTATGGATGCCTGACTAGAAGCAAGGATCTATCCCTGGTTGGCTTTGGAGGATTAACATATTATGTAGTTCAATTTAATGAACCGATTCTTTTTATTGAGTTCTAAAAATTGGAATAAATCAGAGCACACACGGATGTTTCCGAGGATAATTTTTACTTCTTTATACCAGAATCTAGGTAAAGGTAAAGGTTATTGTTTTAAAATATGTATAAATTTTGATTTACAATAGGTGATTTGATTTCTAAAATTTTGTTTAAATTTGGTTTTATTGGTTGCAATTTGTTGTGTGGTCTCACAACACATCCCAAGATTGTAAGGCTTGGGGACCCAATGTATTTTTTTTTACTCTTATGGCATGAGCTAGTTATTCATAAGATCACCGAAAAAAGAAAGGTAAAAGAAATCTTTAATTAAAAAAAATGCTTCATAGTGAAGTGTTTTGGGTGTTAAATACTGAAAATTGGGGATGTTTGTAAGGTGAAAAGGTTATAAATAAGGTAAGTCATGCATTCTGGTCCTATGAAACCGAAGTCTAGGGAAAGTTGTGGGTAAAGCTGAATACCAGGTATCAAGTACTAGGTTCTGGTTGAATAAGGTTTTGAAATTTTGTGATTATCTAATAAGCCCGATAGTCCGATAATCTGGTATATATGTAGAAGATAATCATACAAGAATTTTTGATACGCTTTGGAAAGCATGTTATTTATGGAGATTAACACTATAATATTTCATTAATGGTTTTATTTACATTAGATGTTATAAATATTTTTTTAAGGGATTTAATATGTGGAATTTGTGATTGCAAGAAATAAAGATTGTGATGCAAATTTTGGGTATGGACGGTCAGGAAAATTTGAATCAGGGATAGAACCATTTCCAAATCAAATTACTTTCTCTGGTGATCTATAATGATGAAGGCTTTGAGTCCATCGAAATGCTAGAGATCTCGGTATTTTACATGTGGTGGAAGGAAATGCTTATCTTTGGGTAAGCCTATTCCAGAGAGTAGCATATCCGAAGCAAGATTGAGTATTGCAAGACCAAGTGTTGAAACAAAATTAATAATGATATCATTCTGAATGTATGGAAAGTTCCAACATGCTATCCTGATTTAAGTTATTATCCTCATGATAATAAAGACTAGAAACCAGAGAGCTTCAATGAACAATTGAAGTCAATCTTCAAAGACTTTAATTGTAATTTCTTGGTCAATCACTTTTTTTCCACGTGCCTTGATGTGATTCATCCCTTGGATTTCCTCTCATGTATTTTTTTTATCTTGTTTGTTCCTTGTGTTCTATAAAAGGCCAACATATATCTTTTTTATTTTAATTTCAGAATTTGTGGATGTCAGAAGAGCCAAAACTTCTTTATTTTTTGTTATTTTTTCCTATTTTTTGAATCATTCCAGACTAAAAACTTCTATGCACATAGAAATTTGTTAACATCAAAGCCAATTTGATAGCTACCTATCTCATGAATCTTTTGTAGCTGGTTTTGTTAGTTCCACTAAACAATATTGTATACTGCGACGTTTAAGGGTGTATATAGAAACTACTCAGTGTCCAAACATAACCCTCTCTTTAAAAGCTCGCACCATTTTTTATGTAGTTGTCAATAAATTTGGTGAAGTATAAATCGGTTTTCTTTGATTTAATTAATTCTTAGGGGTATATGTGGAGAATAACTAGGAGAACCTTTTAATTTCATCATTTTTATGCTTTATTTTAGAATAGATGTTTAAATTCCTTGAAAATGTCTCAAAAAATAGATGAATGAATTGAAATTTATTGAAAATATTTTATTTTATAGAAAAACAAATTGTTGAATGCTTAAAGCTAAATCTACTTAAGTGATAGCAAATGAAATTGTTGATGTTCATGAAATATTATTTCAAATCTTTTGATTTCATGATAATTGTTCTCAGGATCCAAATTGAAAACTCAGTTTCCAAGAAAAAAATTAGAATTAACGAACATATTCCCATTGAGATTAACAACAAATTCACATCAAACCCTGAAGCGAAGCTAGTATGATCATGACCTAATTACCAGAGACATGGGATTGGACTAAGTTGATCTTGATCATTTTGTTTAGGCAGATTTCCCCCTTTCAATATTTTCTTGTTCCATATCTTTCAAGAAGAATAGGCTTCTTCGCGGTCTTTTTGTGGAGTTTTTTAGTTGTCACTACTGATGCTAGTGAAGTCGTTGTCAACAATACCTCTAATACCTCTAGGAACACCTTCATGGGTTTAATTTGAGCCCAAGAGTATAAGAGGTTAACCACTATTATAGTTAGCCTTTAACCTTCCTAAATCTATAGATGAGCCTATCTTTACCTGATTGATGAAAAAGCCCTGGCCTTGAAGGTGAAGAAAGGCTCCAAGATTCTCAACCTACTTTTTTAGTACCTAACATCATGGACATTACACTCCATCATTTCCTCACCCTAGCTATGGTTGTAGGTGACACCTCTTAGCATACTAATTATTTAGGTCCACTCGATGTACCAAAATGTACCAATATCATACAATGCTTGGTAAATAATACTTTGCTTAATTATATCATTTGGTAAATAGGCATGTTTTGAAGTTTTTGACAATGTCATACATACTAAAAAAATATAAATATAGTGCACAAAAGGAACAAATACTTTGACACAACATTCCTCTTGTAAGGCATTGTGTTAACCAAAATCTATTCAACAATAAGACATTCAATCATTCAATCAATTCTTGTCTAGTCATTCTTACTATTACATTAATATACAAACAAGATTCTCAAAATGTCATTTCTTTATTATGAATACAATTGTTGAATGCACAAGCATAATATTTCCAATATGTAGAAAATTCATGATTTCATAATCCTAATCATAGAAGAAAAATATCACACAACAATTATTTTCTTAGCTGACATCACTTAATTATGTCAATTATGACTTACCATCATGCTAGGGTCCAAAGGTATTTCCACCACTTCAAACTCTACCCCTAGGAAGCTTAGTGTTTGAAAAACATACATGCCCTTATAGGAGTACCAATATTAATTTTGATCTAAAATGATAATTAATTGATGTAATCGTATATTAAAGTGAGGAGAGGAACACTCATTTTATAGTATTTTACAGGATGATGTTTCTAAAAAGAAACAATAGTTAACAAAAGAGAACTAAAGCATAAACAAAAAGTTACTAAAAACTAACTGAAGAAAACTAAGTTAACAAAAATTAAAGTAATAACTAACTAAAAGCTAAGATGACCATTAAATATTACAATAATACTTTAATATCCTCCCTTAATGGTCATTCTACTAACTTAAACTAAATCTACCCATATTCTAATGGTGTTTTGGCTATGAATGCATAATATGCAGACTCCTTCTACTCAATATACTTTGCCATTTGAACACTTTGTTGAGACTCTTCCTAATTGGAATTCTCATTAGCATACCACTTTCTGTAATACTTCTATATATGACCAATCTTCCCACAATAATGGCATGTGAAAGACCTCTTGGAGCTCTCCTTTGAATTTCCTCATCCTTTCTGATGAGTGGACTTTCCTTTGCCAATGTCCTTGGCAATAAATGCTTGTTCAACATAAGGAGACTCACAGTTGCTCCCAAACTGCTTCCTCCACCTATCTTGCTGCAAGAGCTTGTTGCACAACTCATCAAACTTTAAGTCAACATTGGTGGATGTAATGTTGAGAGTTTTGATTAAGTGCTCATAGGATCATGGCAAGATTTTCAACATGATCACCACCATGTCCTCCTCTTCCATCTTGTGACCAATGGCCTCCAATTGATCACCAATTTATTTGATTTTCATTAGGTGCTCTTGCAAAGTCATATTGTCATCCATCATAATGGAAAAAACATATTCTTCAAGAAGAAAACCCTATGCTTGTCTAAGGTCTCATGAAGATCCTTCAAATGTTTCCAGATCTCCATAAAAAACTTATACAGATGGTATTTCTAGTAACATATCATCGGTGATTGATAACTTGAGAAGCATAACCACCTCTCAATTACCACCATCATACTTGTCCCAATCCTTCTCAACAACTGTGGGACAAAATTTTGTACCTAGAACAAGCACATTCAAACACCGGTACTCAAAGATGGTAAGAATAATCTACTTCCACATGCTGTAAAAGATTGTGATTAGCTAGCATGAATCCTAAGATAATGTAAGGAAAAGCAGAGGTGCGGAAATGCTTTCCTAATGCTAAACCACAAAGGAGATTTGCAAAGACTAGTTTTAAAACATTAAAAAACTTAAGATGAACACATGAAGGGTAACAAGAGTAACATAAATAAAATGATTTTAGAGATAACACCATATTTACGTGGGAAAACCCTTTCAGGAAAAAAAATCCATCACACCAAGAGAGAAACACTTTGTATTACAGTAAGCAAAATATTACATATAAAGTTACAGCCCTCACTCTCTGATAGTTAGCTCATAGCAGCACTAGGGTTTTCATGCACTCACTGTTACAATGCTATTTCGGCATACAATGAATACAAAACTCTACCGACACCACTTCACAGTATTCCCATGCTCAACTTCTATAAATCTATACAATTGATTACTAGTCAAGACCGATTATTACAAGTCCTTTTACAACCACAATTAGGGTGCATTAAATTTAGTTCTTCATTGAAATGCCAAATCAATCTCAGATTAGATCCACCTACAATCCTACATCGAGCCACCCCCACAATAAATTCATTGCAGACAAAATACAATTCGGGCTCTGTCAATCACCAAAATCCGATCACAAGAGACTACATAATAATCACTTTTCACCAATCTAATTTCCATCAATAAATGTTGTTTTGCAACAATGATGCATAAACAACCAATGAGAAAATTCCACTTGTCGCACTGCCATTCGTTTCATTGCTTGATCGAGCAGTGATCCAGTCAACTATCATCGAGCTCCGAAAACCCTTCTCCATCGCTAACAGTTGCATCATATTTCGGGCCGGCAATAATCTGCTATCGCCAAAACATCAACCGTCAGCCCTATCAGGTCCCACAAGCCATGTGTCTACCACTCAGGAGGTTTCAGGGCATCTAGGAGGGAATCACCAAGATTCCCATGAGCTCGCTAGGAACGAGCTTGTGAGGCTGCCACGTGTCCATCACACGGGCACTCCGCTTGGTCTACGTGGAGGCTACTGGAGTTCCTTTAGGGAATCTCTAGCAGCATTCGCTAGATTCCTGAGGGAACTACTGAGGCACAGAAAAGTTTCCATGGCCAAACAACCCCTAGCATAAAGCAACTTAGGGCCCACCATCTGTTTGTTGCGCTCACCACTTTGACAAGCCGCCATGCATCATGCGCATAGGTGATTCCACTTGGCGAAAAGGTAAACAACGGTACTTGCCTTCAGACACCACTAAATGCAGCCAACACCATCGGATGAAGCTGATAGCAACTATTGATACAAGGCATCAACACATCGGTGTGACAAAGCAAAAAATCCCGCCGATGGGTGATTGATCCTTCGATAAAGCCGAAGCCTTCAAACAAACTGCCAACTCCATGCCCATCGGCCCATTTCTGTGACAACCTTTGGAGCCTCACTGATCAGATAGAGTCTTAGTGACCAATAGTAAAGCAATAAGGGCATAAATTTTTCAAGCCTTTAACAAAGGTCCAAGCTAGTAAATTGAGGCACATTTTCCAACAAGCTCTTGCTTGATGAAGACTTACTGGCTTCCTCCAAACTTTGAATTCATTTGTGATCATAGGCCCCAAGGCCCATTGAACTTGCACACCATCTAAACTTATTCATGCTTACTGGCTTTGTTAATGCATCAGCGACATTTTTTAGAGTATCCACCTTTTCTAAAGAAACCTTTCCATCCTCCACCACATCTCTCATGAAGTGATACTGCACGTCGATATGCTTCGTCTTGGCATGGAATGTTGGATTTTTTTCCAAAAAAATGGCACTTTGACTATAACAAAAAATAGTGATCTGCCATGCATTAAAACTAATATCAAGGCAAACAACTTCTTTGCAGGCATGAGTTGCTGCTATGTATTCTACCTTTGTTGTGGACAAAGCGACTACAGCCTGTCACTTGCTCATCCAACTGATTGCATCACCATTTAACATGAAAGTGTATCCACTGGTGAATCTTGTGTTGTCAATGTCCCCCGCCCAATCAAAGTCCACATACCCACAAATGCTAAGATTTCTCTATGATGCAACCAAATTTTCATGATAACACAGAGCACATTCTCAGGTACCTCTTAGATATGTAAAAGCTCTCTTTGCAACATCCCAATGCATCCTTCCTGGATTTTCCATAAATCAGTTGAGTACTCCCATTGCTTGGGCAATGTCTGGCCTTGTACAGACCATCACATATAGTAAACTACCGACAACACTCACATAAGGCACTCTGTTCATGTCCTCCATCTTAGTAGCATATTTTGGACAATCTTCAATAGATAGTTTCATTCTCTAGGTAACTGGAACAACTAGATGCTTGCAATCACTCATATCAAATCTCTCTAGAACAGTGATGATGTACTTACTTTGGCTAACCCAAAGCTTTCTACCATTTATGTCCCTAGTTATCTCCATCCCTAGAATATACCTTGTTGCACCTAGATCTTTCATTTCAAACTTTGCAGAAAGTTGAGATTTAAGATCAGAAATCATAGACTTACTATTTCTTATGAACAACATATCATCCACGTACAGGGTAATAATAAGCACACGATCATTTTCAGTTTTAAAATACACACAATGATCAGATTTTGATCTCACAAATCCCATAGACAACACAAAGGTGTCAAACTTCTGGTACCACATTCTAGGAGTCTGCTTCAAACCATACAAAGATTTCTTTAATTTGCAGACTAGGCTATCTTTACCTTTTCAACAAAATTCTCAAGCTAGGACATGTAAATTTCTTCTTCCAGCTCACCATGGAGAAATGATGTTTTCACATCCATCTACTTGATCTCTAAGTCATACGCGGCTGTAAGTGACAACATAAATCTGATAGATGTCAGCTTAGCTATAGGGGAAAATATTTCTCCATAATCAATTCCCTCTACCTGGTAATACCCCTTTGCAACCAACCTTGCTTTATACTTCTCAACACTACCCTCAAGACCAGTCTTCTTCTTAAATACCCATTTACAGCCAACATACTTTCTTTCTTTAGGCAAAGGTACCAAATCCCATGTTTCATTCTTTTCCAATGATTCTATTTCTTCATTCATGGCTTCTAACCAGGAATTTGCATCAGGCATATTAATTGCCTCTTTAACAGACCTAGGCTCCTCAGTGATAGTAATTAAAGCATAGGCACAGTTTGAATCCAAAATGGAGAAACCATACCTGTCAGGTTGTTGTTTTTGACATGTAGACCTTCTCACTGGCTAAGGTTGTTGTTATTCATCTTCAGAACTCTCAGAGCTGCTAGAGCTCTCCTCATTTTCAGGTACACCACGCAATTCTCCCTTTTCTGGAGTTTGAGGAATATCAACTACATCATTTTTCTTTTCTCTTTGATTTGTCTCTAGTTGTGGATCAGTTGTAGAAGGTTTCAACTCATGAAATAATACACTTCTGCTATACAAAACCTTCTCAATATCAAGATTCCAAAGATTGTATCCCGTCACACCAACGTCATAGTCAATGAAGATACATTTAACAACCTTGTTCTCCAGCTTAGATATTTTCTCATTTGGCACATATGCATATACCTCATAGCCAAAAAAATGAACATGTCTTAGAGAGGGCTTCTACCAGAGCATGCTTCCAAAGGTGTCTTATCAACAAGAGTAGAGCAAGGAGAATTATTTACCAGGTAACATGTTGTAGCCACAACCTCAGCTCAAAACATCTACTCCAAACCAACACTGCTCAACATACTCCTTCCCTTTTCCATCAACATCCTATTCAACCTTTCAGCAACTCCATTCTACTGTGGAGTATAAGGTGTAGTTTTATGCCTTTTAATCCCATGGTCTTTACAATATCTATCAAAATCTATAGAGCAGAACTCACCACCATTATCTGTCCTCAAAAAATTTAATTTCCTTGTAGTTTGATTCTCTACAAAGTTTTTAAACTCTTTAATTTGAACACTTTTGATTTACTTTTAAGAAAGTATATAAATGCCCTTCTCGAATAGTCATTAATAAAATAAACATAATATCTAGAATTTGATAATGAAGGAACATTCACTGGACCAAACACATCATAATGAACATAGTCCAGTACACCAGAAGATTTATGAGAACTTGAGGAAAAAGAAACACGTTTTTTTCTTTCCATAAATGTAGTGTTCACAGAAATCAAACTCAAGATTACAATCTACAAGCCCTTCAACAAGACTTTTATTTTTTAATATTTTTAAACCTTTCTCACCTATGTGACCAAGTCTATGATGCCACAACATCGTCTTCTCTTCTATGATTTTCACCTCCATCACATTTTCAGCCAAAGAAGCATCTTCATCTTTCTCTATAGGAACAACTTTGCTTCACTTTACAAAGGCATTGTTGCAATGAACAGGACATGCATCCAATTTGTACAAAGTGTCAGTACATACACCCTTAGCCAGCATTATTTCACCTCTCACCATCTTACATCCTTTACTCGAGAAATAAACTTCTACACCAGCATCATTCAGCTTACTGAAATAAAGTAAGTAATGAGCCAGACCTGGTATGTGCAGTATGCCACCAATCCCTTTGACTCTCCCATCAGGAAACTGAATCTTGACTCTACCTTGACCAACAATCTCCAATGTTGAATCACTCACCAAGTACACCTTTCCACCATCATACTTCTCATACTTGGTGAACCATTCTCTATGAGACGTCATGTGAAAGGATGTACCCAAGTCAACTAGCTAGACATCATTTGATACCTGAGTTGCCAAGGCTGCAATGAAGGCATCTACATCACTCTGAGAAGATTCATATTCTGAAGAGTTACTCTTCTTCTTCTTCTTCTCCTTGCAATCCTTTTGGATATGACCAGGCTGCCCATAATTCTAGCATTTCACCTTGGACTTTTTACCAGAAGACTTCGATCTCCCTAAAGATTTAGATTTGGACTTCTTGTCCTTCTTCTTGCTTTTATCCTTTGATCTACTTTGAACAACAAGGGCCTCTTTGGCCATCTCAGAAGACTTCCTCTGCATCTCTTCAGATAGTAGTAAAGCATCCACATCTTCCATCTTGAAAGTAGCAGTCATACTTCCAATAGCCATCACCAGATGATCGCAAGTGTCAGGTAACGAACATAACAAGAGCATGCAACGATCCTCCTCCTCAATCTTTACACCCACATATGCCAACTGAGAAACATTCATATTAAATGAGTTTAGATGGTCTGCAACATATGCATCTTCTTCCATCTTCAAGGAGTACAACTTCTTCCTCAGGAATAACTTATTTACCAAAGACTTTCCTGATAAATATCGCCAAGCTTCTTCCATAACGAAGCTGCAAAATTCTCCTCATGGACATTCAAGAGTACAGATTCGGCTAGACAAAGTCTTATTAGACCTCTTGCCTTTCTATCTGTGAGGTACCATTCTTCTTGCTTCATACCTTGTGGCATAGTTCCAGACACTGCTACCTAGAGGTCTCTATCCACTAACAAGTCTTCCACTTTGAGTTTCCACAACTCGAAGTTGCTTCCATTGAATTTCTCAATATCAACTCTTCCTGATGTACTAACCATCTTAGATAGAAATAAGTTCTAACTTTGCAAGAATCCCACTAAAAAAGTATTAGCACAAAAAACTAGCCCTAATAACAAGGATAACACAACTGGCCAGGCTCTAATACCACTTTTAAGGAAAAGCAGAGGTGTGGAAACGCTTTCCTAATGCTAAAACCAAAGAGGAGACGTGCAAAGACCAATTTTAAAAAATTAAAACACTTAAGATGAACACATGCAGGGTAACAAGAGTAACATAAATAAAATGATTTCAGAGATAACACCAGATTTACATGGGAAAACCCTTTTAGAAAAAAAACCCACCACACCAAGAGAGAAACACTTTGTATTACAGTTACAAAAATATTACATACAAAGTTACAACCCTCACTCTTTGATAGTTAGCTCACAACAACACTAGGGTTTTCATGCAGTCACTGTTATAATGCTATTTCAGCATACAACAAATACAAAACTCTACCGACTCCACTTCACAGTATTCTCATGCTCAACTTCTATAAATCTGTACAATTGATTACTAGTCAAGACCAACTATTACAAGTCCCTTTACAACCACCAATTAGGGTGCATTAAATTCAGTTCTTCATTGACACGCCAAATTGATCTAGGATCGGATCCACCTGCAATCCTTCATCGAACCACCCCTGCAATAAATTCATTGCAGAGAAAATACAATTCGAGCTCTACTAATCACCAAAATCCAATCACAAGAGACTGCATAATAATCGCTTTTCACCAATACAAATTTCGACAATAAATGTTATTTTGCAAGAACGATGCAGAAACAATCGATGAGAAAATGCCACGTGTTGCACTGCCATTCATTTCACCACTTGACGAAGCAGTGATCCGATCAACTATCATCGGACTCTGAAAACCCTTCACCATCGCTAACAGTTGCATCATATTTCAGGCCGAAAATAATCCGCTATTGCCAAAACACCGACCGCCAGCCCGATCGGGTTCCACAAGCCACTTGTTCGCCGCTCAGGAGGGAATCGCCAAGATTCCCATGAGCTTGCCTGAAACAAGATTCTGAGGCTTCCACGTGTCCACCACTCGGGCACTTCGCTTGGTCTATGTGGAGGCTGTTGGAGCTCCTTCGGGGAATCTCTAGTGGCATCCGCTAGATTCCCCAGGGAACTCTCAAGGCGTAGAAAAGTGTCCACAGCCAGGCAACCCCTCACATAAAGCAACTCAGGGCCCACCATCTATTCGCTGCACTCACCATTTTGACAAGCTGCCATGTGTCATGCGCATAGGCGATTCCACTTGGCAAAAAGGTAAATAGTGGTACTTGCCTTCAAATGCCACAAAAAGTAGCCAACGCTATTAGATGAAGCTGATAGTAGCCATTGATACAAGGCATCGACACATTGGTGTGACAAAGCAAAAAATCCCGCCAATGGGCGATAGATCCTCTGATAAAGTTGAAGCCTTCAAATAAACCACCAACTCCACACTCGTCGGCCCATCGCTGTGACAACCTTCAGAGCCTCTCTGATCAGACATAGTCTTAGCGACCAAAGGGTCAAGCCGAACAAATGAGAACTTCACGGTAAAGCAATAGGGGCATAAATTCTTCAAGCCTTTAACAGAGGTCCAAGCCAGTAAATTGAGGCACATTTTCCAATAGATAATCAACTGGCACAACTCCCACAATTTTAAAAAAAATTGTCAAAATAAAGACTCGAAAAATCACCAAAAACTAAAAGTTCACACTAGGAGACATAAAAAACAAGAGTTTTTTAAAAAAACATTCTTCCAAAAACTCCAAAAAAAAATTAGCAAAAAATTTCAAAAACTTTGATGATCAACAAAAAAAAATCAAAAAACTCTTCAAAAATCCTTGCAAATCAGCCACAAATTTGCAAAAATGCTAGCCAACAAAATCTTTTTCAACAAAAAAATAAAAATTCAAAAAAATCTTCAAAACTTCCAACCCACGAAATTCTGGAAACCCTTGCAAAAAAAGATACGAATCTACAAAAACACTAGGTGACAAAGATTATTTCAAAAAACCCTCCACATGAACTCAGAAACCCGCCCAAAAATGTGCTCAGGTACGGATTTTTTCTAGCCACAACCATGAAGAAATCAGAATATCATGATATAGAAGACCCACGTACCCAACACAAGCACCCAGAAAAGTTAGAAAATCCACAAGAAAATTGGAATGATTTGTAGTAGAAAAACCGCCACATTAAAAAACATAGACCCGTCACAAATAAATCACAATTTCCACAAACAATCACAAGCCAAGGTCACAAATACCCGTGTTTTTTCTTTGAATAGTTTGCAAAACAACTGACACGACTTCTCAATAGGTCGTGATTCCTTGCAAAAAGAAGTCATATGAAAGAAACCCATGAACTGAGAAAAGAACGCACATAAATTCCAAGCACAATTTCTTCCAAAAAAACCATCGATCAGACCCACGAACAAGTATAAAACCTTCACAATTTTAACAACAAAACGCAAAAAAAAAAAACTCCAAGAAAGAGACGCGATTTTCTCCTTGAAAAATCCTCGATGAAAATCTTCACGAATATGGCCCTTGAAAAAAATGTGATTTTTCAACAAATGAAACCTCCACTATTTGTAGAGAAAAACCCTTCAATTTCCAAATGAAACTGGCTCACCAAAAAAAAATTCACAAATTTTATAAAAAAAATTATCAAAAAATTTCCAAAATAAATATTCAACTTTCTGAGTAAACCATTATCATTCATTTTTATTTTTTTTTAAATCGAGCAAAAGCATCTAAGGAATTAAAAAAATTCCTCAAGAAAATATGAATTTTTATTGCTAAAAAATTTGCCAAAAAAGATTGAGCCTAAGCTTTGATACCATGAAATGATAATTAATTGATGTAATCATATATTACACTAAGGAGAGGAATACTCCTTTTATAATACATTATAGGACAATATTTCTAAAAAGAGACAATTATTAACAAAAAGAACTAAAGAAAAAATAAAAAGTTACTAAAAACTAACTAAAGAAAATTAAGTTAACAAAAAGCAAACTAATGACTAACTAAAAGCCAAGATGACCATTAAATATTAAAATAATACTTTAATATGATCACTTGTAAGTTATAGCTACAAATATAATAACATTTCTTACCTAGCCTTCATATCCATTGCCACAAGCTCAAGAGCTCCAACTCCTCTTTTCTCAAGTGCCCCTATATATCCAATGCAAATGATAAAAAACGATGGATAAGATAATTCTCTCACCTCAATTCACTACCTAGTGTGAATATATTCTTATATAAACTTAAATACAAGATGTAAAGACAACACAAATGCCTAAACCATGGTTATCAATGTTCATCATTTCATAATTCATACTAAAAATCTTTCAAAAATGGACTAATACTTGAGAAATAACAGATTTAGTTTGATCTCTCTCTCTCTTTCTCTCCTCTCTCTAAACATATACACACCCAATATGCAAATGCTTGTGTAAGACTCTCACCCATGTTCAAATCCTATTTTAGGTAATATACATGTAGAAAATTCTGATTGAATGAGGTAGAACCTCTCTTTTGGATGGCATTCAGCCCCCATTGCATACATATTTCATCCTTGAAATATTTTTCACATAAAATTATCCAAGAATTTAACAAATATAAATAGAATTCCCAAGATTAAGCTAGAATAAATGGAAATACATGAGTGGAACACCATTTCATTTTTAAAGAACAAGGGTTATCATTGAGGCCCAACATGCACAATCTAAAAAATAAATTTTCATTGATTTCCATGGATACTTTCAAAATTCCTTGATGTATTATTTAAGAAGGAAGCGTCTCCTTGGAAATTCTATAAATTATAAATATCTATCATAGCACAAGTGGATAACTCTCTATGACATCAAGATTGGGTTTGTCCTTTCTCTAAGATTAATAAAGTTATTCACTATATGATTGGGTCTAGAATAGGCATTCGATATTCATCACCTAACTTGGGTTCAATATTGATAATTTGAAGCAGCATATATATGAGCTAACCTATTTAGTGGGAAGCATCCACTACATTTATAACATTTTACTCCCTCTTCAAGCAATAGACACTTCTATGAGGATCCAAGATTTTGGAGCAAACTGTTTGACAATGTCTTACAAATGTGTTTTACTCACAAACATAAATGATTAGATACATACAAAACACATATGCTAAAAAGGCTTTAGAAAAAATTCAAGAAAATGGAAATTATCATGTGTAAAGCCAAATACCATGACCTTGTTGGATGTTGTGGTTGTGTTGCTAATATGTGGTTGTCATTGATGTCAACACTATTAGCATTGGTGATTCTGAAGGTTGTATATGTCGAGGAGATTGAGAAAATTGTAATAAATATATTGCAGGCAACCAGTGAAGCTGAGAAGGTCAAAGTGATGGAAAGTTGTGTACATTGATGATTAGGAGGTGCACACTAAAGGGTTCATTTCTGAGCTTATCTAGTATTTTTTCTGAAAGTTTCAGTGATACACATCAAGAATTGAGAAAGTTATGAAGTTATGTGTTCCTACAGTTATTTAGTTACTGTAGCAAGTGTTTCTAGAAGATGAGATTCCAATTCTGGTGAATTGGGTTGTTGTGTATGTTTCTGAGATGTTCAATGATGTTTCTAGATTATGCTATATCATTTTAGTATGTTTGCCTTGATCGGTGTGTTCGTGATTGAATATTTTTCCTTGTGTGTTCAAGTTTTTCATGTTCTTGGCCGATATGATGGTGATAGCATGTTGCGGATCCTTATGGATTAATATTTTATTGTTTGGATTGTTTGAGGATGTTGATTTAGGTCCTCAATATGTTGTGACCGACTTAGGTTAGTGTGCATTTATATTTTTTCATGTATTGAGGCCGACAAGTTGTAATTCATTTATTTATTTATTTTGTGGCCGACAGAGTTGTTCATGTAAATCCGTATAGCGGATATATAAGAATGATTGTTTCTTCATTTTGAAGTGTGCTTGGTGTATGTCCATGTGTGCATGTGTGAATAAAGATCAGATCATTTGAATGCAAAGTAGAGTGTGAAGAAGTGTATATGTGCTTAACCAGAACTGTCATCAAGCTTTTGAAGAAGCTAATTTCTTAGTTCAACCTCATTAGATGGATTTAATCTGATTGTCTTATGTAAGGCAGTGAGCCTTCCCTTTGAGCAGTGAGCTCTAGGCAGTGTTCCTAAATGCAAGTGCATTCTTCATTATACTTTTAATAGGCATAATCTTGTGGACTAACATCCATCCTGGTTTTTCCCCTAACAAGGTTTCCACGTATAAAATCTTGGTGTTCATGTGTTCCAGATGTGTTATTGGTTTATGCTTGCACTATTAATTATTAGATTTAAGATTAAAGGTTGATTAATGTTGAAAACGTTTTATTTCTATAACAATTGATTCACCCCCCCTCTTAGTTGTATATTCTTGTTTTGCCAACAATTGGTATTAGAGCTAGTTCCTCTGTAGAAGTCTAATAGCTTGAGGTGATCCGAGATGGCATCATACAAGAAGGATAGTCCTAGATTCGATGGTACAAACTACTCTCTGTGGAAAGTTAGAATGGAGTGTCATTTGAAGTGCATTCGTGAGTCCTTCTAGAAGATTATAAAGAGTGCATACACTATTCCTTAGAATGGTCCCTCTACTGCCGATGAGATCAAAGAAACAAAAACTAATACCGGGGCTATAGAAGCATTGCTAAGTGCTTTGATAGATTTAGAGATGAAAAATGTGATAGGTTTGAAGACTGTACATGAGATCTGGATAAATTTGGAAACATTGCATGAAGGAGATGCACTAGTGATAAGTGCTAAGCTACAAAGTCTAAAAGGAAAGTGGGAGAACATGAAGATGAGTGAAGATGAAAAGATCTTTTCTTTCTCGCAAAAGGTAAATGAATTATTGATGGACATTAGATGTGTTGATGGAACCTTGGAAAAAGATGATATTGTGGCTAAGATGCTTAGATCTGTGCCTACTTACAAAACAAAATCTCATCCTATTGAAGAGCTCAGGATAGTAACAAATGTAACAAGAGATATTCTTATTGGAAAACTTGTTGCCTTTGATTTAAGTGAATTTGGTGAATCTACTCCTAAGATAGAGTCTGCATTCAAAGCTACTATATCTAGAAAAAGCCAACATAGATATGATCCAGGAGAGAGTTCTAGGAATACTTTCAAGTATGAAAAAGAGATGAAACTGATTGAAGGTGAAGAAAGAGAGCTAGAAGAATTGGAAGCACTAATTGTGAAAAGAGAAGCCAAAGGACAAGGTAAGTACAAAGGAAAGTTGCCTATTAAATGTTTCTCTTGTAGTAAGATAGGTCATTTTGCATCAAGGTGTCCTGAAAGAGTCTCTAAGTATAAACCTGACAAGACTAGATTTCAAAATAAATATTATTATGTTGAAAAAGGTGTTACTGATGATGAATCTGATAAAGAAACTGTAAATGAAGATGAATGGGTATTCATTGCTATCAAGGAAAATAGTCCGGTGTCCATTGAATCAGCTAGTAATCATAATATTGATAAATCTCTTGCAACCAAGGTTGATGAGAAGGATGAGTGACTGATTGGTAGTGGATTCTCACATCATATGACTGGTGACAAAAGAAAGTTTCTAAGTTTGGAAAAATATGATGGTGGTGTTGTAAGATTTGGAGATAAAAATGCTAGTGTGATTTGTGGCAGAGGCACTATTTCTCTTGGAGGAAACTGCAATACTGATTTTATTCTATATGTTGAAGGTTTGAGGCACAATTTTTTGAGTGTTGGACAAATGGTTGACAAAGGTTACAATATTTAGTTCAAGGATGGTAAGTGCAAGATTTTGGGAAGCTCAGGAAATTTGATTGCTTCGGGTATAAAGACAAGAGGTAATATTTTTCATTTGAATACTGCTAGTGAAATTTGTTTGATTTCTCAAGTTGATGTAAGTTGGTTATGGCATAGAAGGTTGTGTCATGTGAAATTTGATAGCATTGTCAAAATAAGCTCCACACAAGCAATCAGAGATTTAAGTTAGTAAATCCTACTAACATTATATGCAAGGAATGTCAGATGGTAAAATAGAAAAGAATTTCATTTCGAAGCAAAAAACTTCATTCAAATGGAGTACTATATTTGGTACATACTGATCTATGTGGTCCATCTAGAATCAAAATTCTACAAGGAGAAAGGTACTTTATGTTTCTTCCTTAAGAGAAAAAGATGAGGCATTTGAGAAATTCAAAAGCTTCAAAGCTATGGTAGAAACTAAGACAGGTTTGAAGATCAAATGTTTGAGATCAAATAGAGGTGGTGAATTCACTTCCCGTGAATTCAATTCATTTTGTGAAGAGCATGGAATAAAAAGACAGTTATTTGCTCCCCGGACCCCACAACAGAATGGAGTTGTTGAGAGAAAGAACAACACAATTTTAGATGCTTCTAGAACTATGATTTTGGAAGGTAATGTTCCTCATTCCTACTAGAGAGAAGTTGTAAGAACTACAGTATATACTATCAACCGAGTGAATTTCAATGGTAATTCTAGTAAGACTCCTTTTGAGCTATGGTTTGGTTATAAGCCTACTATCAAGTATTTCAAAATCTTTGGAAGTAGATGCTATATTAAGAGAGATGAAGATATTGGAAAGTTTGAAGCTAGAAGTGATGAAGGAATATTTATGGGCTACTCTACTAAGAACAAAGCCTACCAGTTGTACAATAAAATATTGAAGAATATGGTTCAAAGTGTAAATGTTAGAGTTGATGAGGATATTGAAAGATCATCTAGGTATTTTGGATATGATTTAGATGAATAACAAGATAATACTAAGAATGGAAAGAATGCATAGACATATAATCAAGTTCAAATTGTTTTGGTGAATCAAGGAAACCATGAAGAAGAAGAAGATAGTGGAAATGCAAAAAGAAAAACATAAGAACTCAAAACTCCAAGATATGTAAAGCAAAGTCATTCTGAAAGTCAGATCATAGGAGACAAGAACAAAGGTGTACAAACTAGAAGAAAGATTGCAAAATAATATTGTCTAATATCCAAGACTGAGCCTAGCAATGTCAGTGAAGCATGTAAAGATGAACATTGGATGGAAGAAATGAATGAAGAATTGATGCAGATAGAGAAAAATGATACATGGATTCTTGTTTCTAGACCTGAAGACAAAAATGTGATTGTAACCAAATGGGTCTTTCAGAATAATCTAAATGAACAAGGTGAAGTGATCAGGAACAAAGAAAGACTGGTATGTAAAGGGTACTTACAGATGGAAGGTATTGATTATGAAGAAACCTTTGCCCCTATTGCTAGAATTGAAGCTATAAGGTTATTTCTTGCTTATGCTACATTCAAGAATTACAAAGTCTATCAAATGGATGTGAAGTCAGCATTTCTCAATGGTGAACTAGAAGAAGTTTATGTCGAGCAACCAGATGGATTTCAATTGACTGATGAAAAGGACATGGTTTGTCAGTGAAGAAAGCACTACATGGACTCAAACAAGCCCCTAGAGCTTGGTATGCTAGACTAGATAAATACTTGTTGAATCTTGGATTCAATAAAGGTACTACTGATAGCTATTTTAATTTCAAGTTGGATCAAGATACAGAGTTTATCATTGAAGTATTTGTTGATGATATTATTTTTAAAGGTGATGATGACTTATGCATGAAATTTGTTGATCAAATGAAAAGTGAATTTGAGATTTCAATGATAAGAGAGCTGAAATTCTTTTTAGGATTGAAAATTACTCAGTTAGATGATGAAATCTTTATATCTCAGTTTAAGTATGTGAAAGAGTTATTGGAAAAGTTTGGCATGGAAGACTCAAAGCTAGTTGGTACACCCATGGTAACCGGATGTAAGATAACATAGAATGATGATTCTTCTAAGGCTAATCAAACAAGATATAGGTTAATGATTGGTGGATTGCTATATTTAACTCAGACAAGATTAGACATTATGAATGTTGTGTGCATGGTTGCTAGATATCAAGCTGATCCAAAAGAATCACATGTGACTGCAATAAAGAGAATATTCAGATACTTGAAAGGAATAGTTGACTTTGGGTTAAGGTATCCAAAGGATGGTGATCTTACTCTGAATTCCTTTACAAATGCAGATTGGGTAGGCGATGTTAATGACAAGAAAAGTACAAGTGGTGGTGTGTTCTTCTTGGGGAAGAAGTTGGTGTCTTGGCTAAGTAAGAAGCATAACTCCATTTCTTTATCTAATGTTGAGGTAGAATATATTACTACTGCAAATAATTGTACCCAAGTGTTGTGGATGAAGCAGATGCTGAGAGATATCAGAGTTGAGTATGATGAGCCTATTGCTATATTCTGTGATAACTCAAGTGCCATAGACATTTCTAAGAATCTGGTGCTACACTCTAAGACAAAGCATATATATATTAAGTATCACTTTTTGAGAGACAAAGTGAGTGAGAAAGAGGTCAGATTGGAATATGTGCCTACAAAGGAAAAAATTGTAGATATCTTCACCAAATCGTTGCCTAAGGATACATTTGAGTATCTTAGAGGAAAGTTAGGAGTAATTTCCCCTCCTAATCTGAACTAAGATGTAAGTCTTTGCACCAATCCATGGACTCATAGTTAGATCTTGTTTCGGATTGATGTTATGGTGGTTGCTACTCAAGGGGAGTAGTTAGATGATTTAAATTATATGTGGATCAGAGCATGTGTACCTTTTCCATTAATGTCAAAGGGGGAGAAGAATAATGTGAAAAAATCTTGAAGAGTTATGAGAGGAGAACTGTAGAACAAAGCGAGAGAAGTATGTGAACAACTAGTTGTGTTAATAGTACTATTTTTCACATCATGTGTTTCCATCAATGCCAAAGGGGGAGATTGTTAGATGGTGTGGTTGTGTTGTTGATATGTGGTTGTCATTGATGTCAACACTATTAGAATTGGTGATTCTAAAGGTTGTATATGTCGAGGAGATTGAGAAAATTGAAATAAATATATTGCAGGCAACCAATGAAGTTGAGAAGGTCAGAGTGATGGAAATTTGTGTACGTTGATGATCAGGAGGAGTGCATTAAAGGGTTTGCTGCTGAGATTATCTAGTATGTTGTCTAAAAGTTTCAGTGGTACGCATCAAGAATTGAGAAAGTTATGAAGTTTTGTGTTCCTATAGTTATTCAGTTATTGTAGCAAGTGTTTCTAGAAGATGAGATTGCAATTCTGGTGAATTGGGTTGTTGCGTATGTTTATGAGATGTTCAGTGATGTTTTTAGATTATTCTCTATTAGTTTATTACATTCGCATCAACGTGTTCGTGATTGAATATTTTTCCTTGTGTGTTCAATTTTTTCATGTTCTTGGCCGACATGATGGTGATAGTGTGTTGTGGATCCTTATGGATTAATATTTTATTGTTTGGCATGTTTGAGGATGTTGATTTAGGTCCTCACTATATTGTGAAAAAATTAGGTTGGTGCACATTTAGATTTGTTCATGTATTGAGGCCGACAAGTTGTAATTCATTTATTTATTTATTTTGTGGCTGACAGAGTTGTTGATGTAAATCTGTGTAGCGGATATATAAGAATGATTGTTTCTTCATTTTGAAGTGTGCTTGGTGTATGTCCATGTGTGCATGTGGTTATAAATATTAGATCATTTGAATGTAGAGAAGAGTGTGAAGAATTTTGAGTGAAGTGTGAAGAAGTGTATTTGTGCTTAACCAAAACTGTCATCAAGCTTCTGAAGAAGCTAATTTCTTAGTTCAACCTCATCAAATGGATTTAATCTATTTGTCTTATGTAAGGAAGTGAGCCTTCCCTTTGAGCAATGAGCTCTAGGCAGTGTGCCTGAATGCAATTACATTCTTTATTCATTCTTCATTATACTTTTAACAGGGTATAATCTTGTGGACTAACATCCACCATGGTTTTTCCCCTAACAGGGTTTCCACGTATAAAATCTTGGTGTTCATGTGTTTCTGATGTGTTATTGGTTTATGCTTGCACTATTAATTATTAGATCTGAGATTAAAGGTTGATTAATGTTGAATAAGTTTGATTTCTGTAACAACTGATTCACCCCCCCTCTTAGTTGTCTATCCTTGTTTTGCCAACAGACCTTTGTCAACATCCTTGCTGCCACGCCAAAATGTGAACCTTGAAACAAGTTTCAACACTCATCAAATCGTAAAGGTAGAGGATTATTATCAAATTTTATAGCTTTAATCACCATAGCCCCCATGTCAGCAAAGTGTGGAAGCAAATACAATACATGTGAACTACTTGATACCATGCACAAAAGACATGATTTAATGAAATGTATTAAATGTTGGATATGTTGAAGCTTCATAGTAAAATTTTAAGCAAGTGTAGTGATAAAGCTAGACACCCAAACCATAGCCAAGATTTTTCTTACCTTTTCTCAAATATGGAGATGCATCAAAGCATGCAACTCAAAGAAATTTGGCTTCATGGAATTCATTTACTATGTTTCCTCTATCAATGCCAAAATGGTGGAGAGCGAAGCAAAATTGGGGCTCTTAAACATGGATCTATTGAAAATGATTTAGAAAATTGCAAGAAAATGCAAATTGATAGTTGTCATGTCCCTAAAATTTAACACCAAATATGAAATATTGAAATAAAGATAACAAAATATATATTAAAATATAAAAAACCAATATTAGCAATTTAATATTATTATAATTATAATTATCGTAAGATAATATCATAATTATAATTGTCAAATATTAAAATATAAATATTAACAATACTAAATAGATACTAACAATTTGATATTATAATTATAATTATTATAATATAATAATATAAAACATACATATGAAAATAAAACATATATATATATATATAAAGCTAATATAAATTTATAAATATAAAACACATAATAATATATAAAAGACAAAAAAAGTCTTATCCATATAAGACAAAATTGAGTGAGATCTTTAATAAGACAAAATCTTTAATTAAAATAAGATTATGAAGTAAAACAAAATCATTTTCAAGTCATACAATTAAAAATAAAGAGGAGATGGTACGATTTTTAAAGGGCAATGATCTATTCTAGAAGATAGCAATTATCATCACTACAACAAATCCATGTGATTAGCTCCCTTTTTTGCTTCTACCCATTGTTTTAATTTATTTTTCTCCATTTTTTTGAAAAAGTCGACGCTATTTATTGGGTTGTCACCATTTTTGGCATTTTTTGTGTCGATCAGGACAAGTAGGCACTAAATCAGGTGCTAATTAGCATTGGCTTTAGCATTGGATTTAGTGCCAAATTTAGCACCAGATTTAGCATCGGGTTTAGCACCAAATTTAGCACCGGATTTAGCAGCCTTGGATTTAGATAGTGGCATATCGGTAAGAGATATTAACTTGTCTCATCGACACAGCCAACCAACATCAGAGGAACATAAGATCTAATGTCGATGAGACATTGAGATATCGATAAGACAAATAAGATTGTCTCATTGACACTCTTCAAGTAATGATCAAAAGAATACACCGCTATACTGCCAAGAAGGTGAGCAACATATGCAGTAGAGCGGTATACACTGCAACCCCACTAGTAGAAGGCTTTCACAGGGTGGTGGTATACCGTGCTACCGCCAGATAGTCAGGATCCTCTCAAGGTATGGCGGTATACACTGCACTACCGCTAGGCAGTAAGAAATCTCCCGCAGTATACCATGCTACCACACCTCTCTCACAATCATCCAGCGATACAAAGGTAAAAGTATAAACTTAACACTTTTAAATTTAATAGATAATAGTAATTTTTTATTATAAAATATATGTATTTTGTTTTCTAAATTTGTTTGAATATTAAAAGATTTAATGATTAAACATATTTGAGTTTTTTCACATCAATATTTTTTCCGCCATGATTTGAGTTTTTCACATCAATATTTTTGTCACCATGATGAGTTAGAACAAAATACCCAAGCCCTAATTTTTAACTCTCATTTTCACTTGGTTTTTTTGAGCTCCCTTTCCCTGCACATGCTGCCATCATTAGAGTTTGAAACCTCAAGGTTTTTGAAGGAGTATCTGTCAATTTTCTCACTGCTTCACATAAATTTTTGTTGAGGTTGAATCAGGTAAAGCTTTCATGGTTCATCATTTGTTTTCACTTATCTGAATGCATTTTCAAAGACATTCCTTCTCAAATTCTCATACATTTTTCTCTTTCTTTACTCTGTCGATGCCTTGCTTGTCTTGAGTCTGACATCAAAGCACTTATGGAGCTCATATTTCTTCGAACAACAAGAAGTTGAGTAAGTTTCTATGCACCATTTATTTGTATCTTACCTTCGTTTTCTTTCAAGACAAACTCGATTTGGACTCAATAGATACAAATGAATGGGTGTTTTATTTCTACCATGCATCCTTATTTTGTAACCCTTCTATCTTGGCTCGGCTTCTCTGGACATAGCTCACTAGCAAAAGAAATGAAATAAATCATACTCTCCATATTTGGTTTGATCAAACGATGAAAGATTTTTTTATTTCTACATTTTTTCTCTTTCTTGGTGATAGCTTGGTCGCAGCCTCTCTAGAATATTTTTTCTATTTCCAAAAAGAAAAAAGTGTAAAATTTTCTTTATTATATTTTTGAGCCTCCTTCATGACTCCATGATTATGGTTGCAGGCTCTATTCAATGGCATTTTGGGTTTTTCTTTGATTTGGGGGTTTTTGAAAACCTGTGACTCCTATTGTAGATACAAGCTCTCAGAAAAATGAGTGCAAGCCTTTTGGCATGATCTTTCATATATCAAAAAGAAAAATAAATCCTTCCACATTTGGGGCTCAGCCCAAAAACCCTAAACCATGGGTTTGTAATATTCCACATATCCTTCTCCTTTCTTGCAAGTATTTTACATTTTCATTTTTTAGAACCCACTTCACAAGACAATTGCATTATTTTTTTGTATGTTCATTTTTCTCTGAACAAGACAAAAATGGAGATGATTGATGCAGAGCATGGTGGGCTTCAAAGGTCTTCAAAGACACAAACACAATTTTTTGCAAGATCGCTTGTGTAAGCCTCTAAGAAGCTTCTTAGGCTAATAATTTGTAATTAGTTTGCAAGGGATTGTTTGCTCTTTCTTTGCCAATTTCCTATTTTATAGGGAGTTATGGTCTGTTTCTTTCCAATCACAAGGTGCATTTCAGTGAACTTGACCATTCTGAATTATTTAAATGTAGACACCATATGGTCGATGCTGAATGCTATTGTTGCTCCAAGGCACTTTGACTTCTTCCTTAGACAATGAGATTCCCTCAAGACATGAGTGTGGTTATCATAGCTCTAAACACTCATTTCAGCATGAAGAATGCATCAATGTGTAGTAGAATTTGTAAAGCACTTGTCTCTGATTATGAATGTTCTAGATTGTTACATATAGTCATGGTCAGATTCTCCTAATATATTCCTTTGAAACTTGTGACAGTTATGTATTTGAGGACCAAATTGAGTTTATCAAGGAATCGATACTTGAAGGAGAACAAGTACTTTAACAAATTAGCTCATATGTTGATGTTTTTAATTATTTATTAGAAATCTTCTTTTGATTTAAATAGTAATAAGATATATGTTTCTTTCTTTGGTTGATTGGACTAAACTTTAGAGAGCAAATGGATTTTTTTTGAGTTTTATATGTATTTCATAAGAATTTTTTACTTTACAACATAGATTATGTATTATTCACTTTTGATTTTTTGTTAATTTTCTCATTATTGGTGCTTTATCCTAAATCAGGTTGAGGGTGATGATTTTGAAAAGGATTCTAGGGAAAAAACAATGTCACACAAACTCTAGGTGAGATGCATTTTCTTAATGCCTGAAATGAGTGTAGCATTTAGCTATAGAAGGCATCAAAAATAATTTTGCACCATAAACTATTTAATGTACATATATTATATGAATCAACTACTTTTAATTTTAATTTTACTCCACTGAAATTCAATAAATCCTCATTTGTAATCATCAAGCCACTGGAAGGAAAATTGTTTCCTTTTATTTTATTCCTAACATAGCAACAACTAAAAGTTTTCATGTTATTTTCAAAATTGTTGGTTATTTGATGCTAGCTTAGCTTTTCTTGCAATGGTTGTATAGGATTAAAACAATAGCCATATAAAATTCCTTTTTCCCAAGTCCTACTCTCTCAAGGTTAACAATCTCAATCTCACTAATAGTGATTACTAAGAAAGGTAATTCTACCAAATAGTTTATCATAGGAACAATAAAATTAGATGCTTTGAAAGGAACTCCATGAAAACCAAGCTCTTTAAATGGTATATAAAACTCTAGTTCAAAATATTTTAGATGAGGCTGCTCCCATAGCTCTATTACTCGCTTGCCAAATCCTTGAAACTCTGCATTGATTTTATTTTTCTTGTCCCTCTCTTGCCATTCTTCCTCAATTTCATCAGGATCATACATTGACCTTCTTTCCCCTCCTAAATTTTGGACCACATCCATTACCTCCACATAAAACTGGACATCCTTGGTCTTCTTGGTTCACACCATGATATGGTTATGCAAATGAAAATGAAGCAAAGTAATCAACTCCTTCTCCATTGGCTGGAAGAATGCATGCTTAATGTTTTGATACATGATATCAGCTCTCTCTTTTTCTCTCATGGTTGAATATCGAAATCCATTATGTTGGGCCTCCAAATTTCCAATCTTTCTTCCTTTTCCACCAAATGCTGGCATATTTTACTAACGTTTATTAGAATTGTTGCATGTTTTACATCATTGGAATGACATATTAGCTATAACATTTTTGAAATTTTATTATGGTATGTTCACTTTGATATGATGTAATATAATTATGGTTTTGTTTCACATGTTGTAATATTAGATATATAACATAAAAATAAATTACTGCATGAAATAAATAATAAATTTTCATTTTAAATGATTTTTTTCAGAAAACGGGTCTTCCAGAAGATCAAGATGATCCTCATGATATAGATCCAGAATATGTTGGTTTTGGTATAGATCACATGGAAGAGGATGATGATGACATAGATAAAAAGATACCGAGGCCAATGATGATGGTGATGATGATGATGAGTCCATTGCTAGTAGTAGCCAGTGACATTCATGATCATATAGACTGCATCATGGATAATTTTTTATATATCGTTATGATTCCTCTTTTCATGGTTACTGTAATATGTATCATTTTCATGGCTTATAGTACCATACTATTGAGTTGTATCATCTTGATCATTTTGACATATCATTTGGACATGTATCATTTTGACTTGTATCATTTTGAGCTATATAATTTATCATTTTTACTTATATCATTTGTACATGTATCATTTTGACTTATGTCGACTATTGGACATGTACCATTTTGGCATGTTATTAATCTAGTGGCATATTTGACTCACTTGTTTTAATCACTTATATAGATATTTGACTCACTTATTTTAATCACTTGTTTTGATCTACTTATATAGATATTTGAATCACTTTTTTTAATTATAAATGATGATCATGTTATAATAATTATCTTTTTATTTAATCATATGAGTTATTTAAGAGGCATGGTATATTTAACTAATTAAATTAAAATAAAACATATTAAATTAATAAATGGAAGCAAAACAAGATGCATTTTTAGAAGCAAAAAAGGAAGCAACAATGGAAGCCAAACTAGCAGCAAACTAGAAGTAATCTTGGAAGAAAAACTTGGCATTATCTAGGAAGCAAAAATAGAAGCAATTCAGGTAGCAAACAAAGAAGTAATAATGGAAGCAATTTTAGAAGCAACAAAAGATGCAATAATAGAAGCCATATTAGAAGCAACAAAAGATGCAAAAATGGAAGCAAAGCTAGATGCAAGAAGCGACATTATATCAGAAGAAAAATTGGAAGCAAAACTAGAAGAAAAATTGGAAGCAAAACTGAAAGCAAAACTAGAAGCAAAACTGGAAGCAAAACTAGAAGCAAAATTAGAAGCAAAACCGAAAGAAAACTGGAAGCAAAATCGGAAGCAAACCTGGAAGCAAAACCAGAAGCAAAACTAGAAGCAAGTGTGGAAGCAAAACAAGAAACAAAACCAAAAGCCAAACTAGAAGCCAAATTGGAAGCAACAAAACCTGGTGCTAAACTTGGTGCTAAACCTAGCGCTAAATCTGGCACTAAATCTGGTGCTAAATCTGGCACCAAAGTGAGCATACCAGTTTGTGCCAATTTTTGCACCAGCAGAAGTGCCCAATTCATGAAATAAAATGCACTAAAATCTGGTGATATTTTAGGCACTAATTGCTTGTTTTGTTGTAGTGCATGAACACAAGGAAAGGTGTGGCTGTTGTGAAGGTTTGCATTCAAGGCAACAATTGGTTTTATTACGAGACACATCCATTCAAAGAGACACATCTCTCATAAAGACACATCCCTTGGAAACATAATGTGGTATAATAGAATTCAATGTAGGAACCAAAAGAGGAGAGGCAATGATTTATTTCTGAAAAAAGAGAAAGATAAAGTGGAAGTATGAACTGTGAATCAAATTTAAAATAATTATGTGATAAAGTATGAACGCGTGCTAAAGAGTTAAAATTATTCCAAACTTGTCAAGGGATAATATTTACATATAAACCGGATGTATGAAGAGTAGATAAAAATATAGAAACACTGAGATATAAATAGTAAATAAGGGAGAAGAATTGAATGTGAGTAATGAAGAAAGGGATAACAATCAACAATAACAAATAGAAACAATAATATTCCTATTAGGGACATTTCAAGTGGTATCAGAGCATAATATTTCCATCCTATGAAAGAACAATTATTGCAAACTTACCAAAGAAGATGACTTCAAAGGTTAAGCACTTTCATGGGGAGTAAAAATGCAAGGAAGTTTGGGAACTTGGCTGCAAATGCGGATGAAAAAGAAGACAAGCCTTCAAAATGGAGGAAAACTCTAATCAAGTTGTAGGAGATGAAGATAAAGGAGGACCAAATAAAAGAATAAGGTACGAAGAAGGAAGTAAGGAAGTGAGCAACTCTTCCAATAAATGAGCTAAAGGAATGAAACTCTTGCAAGGAACCACACCCTTATTAACCTGACCGAGAGGAACTAAGGAGGAAGGACTTTTCCTTTATTGTGGGCATGTATGGAAACCAGGGCACCACCGTAGTCAAGAGACCTTATAAGGATATTGCAAAGGGAGATGACAATGAAGTCCTCTTCTAGATATGCCACCCAGGAGGGGACAAGATGAGCCCACTTGGGCCAGGGGGGTACTTGCCTCTGGGGTATCTAAGGGTACTACCTTTGGGTCTAGGGGAGTTGGGCCACCAGGATAATGAAGTCCTCTTCTAGATATGCCACCCAGGAGGGCACAAGATGAGTCCACTTGGGCCAAGGGGGTACTTACCTCTAGGGTATCCAAGGGTACTACTTTTGGGTCTAGGGGAGTTGAACCACCAAGACAATGAGGTCCTCTTCTAGATGCATCACCCAGGGGGGGACAAGATGAGCCCACTTGGGCTAAGGGGATACTTTCCTCTATGGTATTTGAGGGTACTACCTTGGGGTCTAGGGGATTTGAGTCACCAGGACAATGAGGTCCTCTTCTAGATATGCCACCCAAGGGGGACAAGATGATCCCACTTAGGCCAAGGGGGTACTTGTTTCTGGGGTATCCGACGGTATTGCCTTTGGGTCTAGAGGAGTTGAGCCACTAGGAAAATGAGGTCCTCTTCTAGATACACCACCCAGGAGGGGACAAGTTGAGCCCACATGGGCCAAGGGGGTACTTGCCTCTGGGGTATTCAAGGGTACTGCCCTTGGGTCTAGAGAATTTGAGCCACCATGTGTCCTATAATGGAGAACATTGCATCCTATAATGGAGAACCTTTATGTTCTATAATGGAGAACATTGCATCCTATAATGGGGGACATTGTATCCTATAATGGAGGACATTGCATCCTATAATGGGGGATATTTTTTCTCTATAATGGGAATAAATAGGCCCAAGGGGGCCAAATCATAAGAGAAAGGGAAATGTTTGGCATGATGGATCCTAGGCTCCCCATCAATTCATGATTCCCCATACTCTCTTATGGTTGAACCCTCCAAGGATAGTAGAATGCATTATGGACATGTGTGAGTCAACCATTGTGATGTGCTAGTTCGACATTGTGTATGTGATGAATGTTAGAGCTAGTCATTATGTATTTATAACTCATCATTGTGTTTATGATTACTTTATGCTTGAAAAACTATGAAAATGTTAAAACTGTTGTCTGTCAAGTTTCTTCAGTTGGTTGGCTATTTTCTTGAGCTTCTTGGTTGCATGCTTGAGATGGTTACCTACTTGTTTGATTTGGTTGCTTGCATGCTTGAGCTACCTTATTGTCTTCTTGAGCTAGTTTATTGCATGCTTGATCTATATAATTGTCTACTTGAGCTAGTTGCTTGCGTGCTTGAGTTACCTGCTTGTCTACTTGAGCTAGTTGATTGCATGCTTGAACTACTTGCTTGTCTACTTGAGCTATTTATTGCATGCTTGAGCTACCTGCTTGTCTACTTGAACTAGTTGCTTGTAGGCTTGAGCTACCTACTGGTGTACTTGAGTTGGTTGCCTACTTGCTTCAGCTGGTTGCTTATGTACTTGAGTTGGTTGCCTACTTGATTGAGCTAGTTGCTTGTGTGCTTGAGCTACTTTCCTATGTGATTGATCTTGTTGTTTGCTTGGTTGAGCTACTTGGTTGTCTGCTTTAATTTTTTATTCATGTGGAACCCATCATTGTGTTTAATTTGTGCTTAAAAACTATTAAAATTTTAATGTTGTCTATCAAAATGTTTATGGGGTTGGGAGGCACTAAAAAATTAACTTATCCAAAAATGAATTATTATTAGTATCCAAATGCAATAAGAAAGAGTTGTGACTCTTGAAGTGAAAAGGTGGCGTTCCCTCAAATTTGTGATACAAAAGGAGAGCATTTCAATGGAAGAATCCAATTAAGAATAGAGTCTTATTTAACCTTGCAAGAGACTTAAATTAGGTTCTCAAGAATAGGGAGGAGGTGTGAAATAACATGACTCCTAATACGAAAATATGTTTGGAATTGTGATTGCTTGAGGATAAGAAATCTTGGGTGGGGAGGACTATCATGTCCCCAAAATTTAACACCAAATATGAAACATTGAAATGCATATATTAAAATATATAAAAAAAAATTTTAGCAATTTGATATTATTATTATTATAATTATCATAAGATAATTGTAACACGCAACCTGATCTAGGTTTAAGAAAGGGAATATAACTACTAGATTTTAGTTGGAACTAAGTAACTAGATTCCATACTAGGGTTTCTTTTACTTTTTGAATGGAAAGAAAACAATTTCAAAATAAATTATATATTACTCAAATTCTCAACTAAATTTTAGATTTCCAATTCAGCTAAAATGCAACTACTAATTGTTTTCATATAACTGAAAATTCAAATGATCAACAACTAACTTTTCTTTGCTTCATAAAGTAAGAGCAATAAATACAACTATAATTTAAACAAGATAAATACTTCAATGAATTAAGAGAGAGAGAATAAGTACAAAGAATATATAGCTTGATGGCCTCCTACTAGAATGCTGCACAAAACTCTTTTGTATCCAAGGGAAAAAGAAATATCATCAGGGGATTTATCACCCAACTAAAGACCTACTGGCCTCTCATGTTCTTCAACTGAAGAACATGTCCCTTCATGAGGGTAATCATCAAGGATCAAATTATCATCATGCCATTCTGAGCCTGGTGTCATGAACCTATACCATTGGTCGATCCCTCCTCTATAGGTACCTGCTATCCAAAAGTATCATTCTAACCAGAAGAGTATCTGGTTCATGATAGTTGACCAATGCCTAACTAGCATCATACCTTGGCCAAGGTTTTTAATCATTACTGGCACTCTTGTTCCATCATCAATCTCACCCTTGCTCTACATTTTATGTTCTTATTTTAGTAAGCTATTATTTCAAGGTTTCATCTTACAATGTATGTTTTAATCAAGTGAAGTTTCTTTCATATTTTCAAAAATGAAGACAGAGTATAAGAGGCTCAACCACCATATTCTTTCTCAATAATCATAAGCATTATGATTTCTTATGAGACTATGGAAGGCACTTATACTATCTCCTCTATTTGGTTACTTCCATTGAAAATCTAATCCCAAGTTTGGCCAATTATTCTGACATGATTCAATAGCTGGAACTTCAAGATTTCAAAAAACTTCAAGAGTTAAGTAAGATTACAAAAGTTGATATAACACAACTCTGATAACTATAACCATTCTACAAAGGAAGGCAGATTTTCTACTCTAGTAAAGATGTATAAAGATTAGTTCATTCAACAAAAGTTGGCTATCATTCAGTTCAAAAGAATGAATAGAGTGATTTAAAATAAATAGATTACTCACTACGCATTTCCAAATTAAGAAGGCTCCATTTAAATCAAATCAATGAACCCCCGACTAGTTGTGATTTCTGAAGAGACTACATTCTATACGTAATATTCATAGGATTGGATTCCATTATAATAAAGCAAGCTTAACAAAATATAAATTTTCCTTACTTGCCTAGTTGATTAAACAAATCTTGATGAAGCCTGCTCATAAATCCTCCTAGAGAAAAGTTATGGAGTTATGGATTTCAAATATGTTCCATCTTTGCTTGCCACAAAAAATCACGATCACCACCACCAAAATTTGAAAGGAGGTAAAGAAGAATAGAGGAATTTTTGGAAAAGATCAGACTAGATAAGAATGTAAATGAATGTAACCAAGGCCGAAACTAGGTGATAATGTCTCTAATAAAAATGAGGAAGAATTATGGTGGAGGTAGAGGAAAATAGAATCAGAGATCAAAATGAAAATGAGAGAGGAAGCAAGAGTGATGGAAAAGAATACCTGTAAACTAAAAAATGTCAAAGCTCCAAGAAACCTCCATTCAAGATTACAAGAGTCCATGACTGCATGATTTTCATCTTGGTCGTTTCATCAGTGGCATGATGGACAATGGCAGGGAGAACTAATTCCACCCCAAACACCGACGACTCCATCCTCTTCATGAATTAATTTTAACTTAGAGTCTTATTTATATTTTCATATTTAGATTGAAGGTTTCAGAATTATAGTTATATTTGTTAAATTAATATTTTATAACCATTTCCACTCCTAAGAAATATATATTGAAGAGAAGATTGATGATAAATAAATAATTTTGATTGGCTTAATAATAATTATTTTAATTTATTTATTGCCAAGTTATGACTTCAATGCATTATCTTACACCGACTCAAGGTTGATGATAAAATTGATCCTTGTTAACCACATCCTCTCCCTGATGATATCTCCTTTTCCCCTCGGTGTTGACGATCCTACATCCACTGACATGAATTGTAGTTAGATCGTTCTCAACATTTAATTAAAAGCGTATTTAATATATTCACATGAACTCATTCTTTTTCATAAGTATAATAAAACCACTCACATATATAAAATAACCATTTGCATATATATATAAGAAATCATTTCCATTATGGTTACAACATGTAAAGCAATTATTTTATTCTCAAATTCATATTCACATGAAAGCAGATACTTGTAACTAACATAACGACCATAATTCCATTGTCTTAAGCTTGTTCAAGTTAAAGGGGATGTAACATAATCCTCCCCTTAAGATTCATCATCCTCGATGATTATTTATTTATATATCCATGGCTAAGATCATAATTATATAGAAATCTTAATTGTTTTGAAACAAATATGGAAAATTCTGAAGGATTTCATCATAATCTTCCCAGGTGGCATTTTCCTCTGAATACTGGTCCCACTGGACCTTATGTTGTACCACCTCACGGCTATGTAAGCAAAAATTACATACCTTGAGCACTCTAAGTGGCTCTATTATGATCACCCCAGGGTCCCGCACCTGCAGTGAATTCTAGTTAATCATATGATCAAAGTTGGCATAATATTTCTTAAGATTGGAAACATGAAACACATTGTGCAATCTGGCGAGAGTCCAGGATAGAGAAACTATGTATGATACTGGATTGATAACTTCCATAACTTTAAAAGGTCCCATGTATCTTGGGGCTAATTTAGAGGCTTTCCCAAATTTGATAGAACTTTTATGCGGTTTCACTCGCAAGAGAACTTTTTCTCCCACTGCAAACTATCTTGGGGTTTGTTTTGCATCTATGTAGCTCTTTTTTTATCATTAGCTTCCTTTATCCTCTACCTGACTAACTTTACCTATTCTTACATTTCCTGAAGTATTTCGGGCCCTAAAATGATACTGTCCTCCACCCTATCCTAACTGATAGGAGTTCTGCATTTCCTACCATATAGTGCTTCAAAAGGTGTCATTTTAATAGTTGATTGGTATGAGTTGTTATAAGAAAATTCTACCAAGGGTAAGTATTCTTCCCATTTGTATTGCTAATCCATACAGTTCATTCTAATCAGGTCTTCTAAAATCTAATTTACCCTTTCTGTTTAACCATCTGTTTCAAGATGATAGGTTGTACTAATGTTTAACTAAGTTCTCGAAGTAGAAAATAATGGCTGCCAAAACCTAGATGTCATTCTGGCATCTCTATCTAAAATTATCTTTTCTGATACTTCGTGAAAAAAGAATTCCTGTACAAACTTCCACGTAATTACAGATGCCCCATCTATTAAGTTTCCTAGTATAAAATGTGCCACTTTAGTGAGTCTATCCATGACCACCAATATAGCATTATGCATGTTCCTTGTCACCGATAGACCCTGTATAAAATCCATATTAATGATCTCCCATTTCCAGTCTGGTATGCTATGGGGTTGCAGTAATCTTGTTGGGTACTAATGTTCTACTTTGAACTTCTAACATTTGAAACATCCAACAACAAATCTGGCTACATCCTTTTTCATCCCCTTCCAAAAATATAATGGTTTAACATCGGCTAACATCTTGGCTACCCCTGGATGACCTGAATAAGGTGCGGTGTGTACCTCTTTCCATATCTTTTTCCTTAACTGAGATGAATCTGGAATATACATCCTTCCCTTGAATCTCAATATTCCATTTGCTTCGATTTGAAAACCCTCATACTTAGGTTCTTGTGGATTTTCCTAAAGAGCTTCACAAACTTGCACGTAGAAGTCATCCTCATTTAATTTTTGTAGTACCTGAGTTCTAAAATATGTTTTGATTGACACCATGAAAGTTATATGTTTATGCTGACTCAATGCGTCAGCTACTCTGTTCTCCTTGCCTTTGATGTAACTAACCTCGAAATCATAATAAGAGATTAACTCCATCCACTTCCTTTGTCAAGCATTTAAATTGAGTTGTGTAAATATATACTTCAAACCTTGATGATCTCACTTAAGTTCAAAAGTCTTTCCTAGAAAATAGTGTCACCACATTTGTAGGGAATGAACAATTGCTGCTAATTCCAGATCGTGTGGGGCATAATTCTATTCATAGTGCTTCTTTTTCTGAGATTCGTAAGCCAGTACCTTTCCTTCTTGCATTAGCACTCTACCTAATCCATCTCCAGACACATCCATTATAACTACAAAATGGTCATTAGGGTCTGGTACTACTAGTATAGGTTCGGTCGTTAATCTCTCCTTCAATGTATCAAATGCTTCCTAACATTTCTCTATCCATTCAAATATCTTTCCTTTTCTTTGAAGAGAGGTAATGGGGTGGGAAATTCTAGATAAATCTTTGATAATACCCAACCAATCCCATGAAACTTCTAACCTCATGAACATTTTTTGGTATTCGTCAATCCACTATAGCTTATATTTTAGTGGGATCCACTGGAATTCCTTTGGTTGATATTATGTGCCCTAAATATTGTACCTCTTTTTGAAAGAAAGTACAGTTTGAAATTTTCCCGTAAATCTTATGCTCCCTCAATCATTGTAGAACTATTTGAATATGTTGAAGATGCTCGTCTTCATTTTTGGAGTAGATGAGAATATCATCAAGGAAAACCAATACAAACTTGTCCAAACAATCTCTGAAAAATATTGTTCATTAGACTCATGAATGCAGCTAGGGCATTGGTGAGTCCAAAAGGAAAAACTATAAACTCATAGTGTCCATATCTAGTTCTGAAAGTCATTTTATGAGTGTCTTCTTCTCTCAATCTGAGCTGATGATATCTTGACCTAAAATCTATCTTAGAGAATACTACTACCCCTTTCATTTGATCAAAAAGATCATCTATTCGGGGTAAGGGGTATTTTTTATTGATAGTAAGCTTATTCAACATTTGGTAGTCTATACACAGATAAAGAGTCCCATCCTTCTTTTTAACAAATATCACTGGTGCACCCCAAGGTGAGATGCTAGGTCGAATCAAACCCTTATCTAGTTAATCTTGAAGTTGCACCTTTAGCTCCATTAATTCTATGGTAGTTATACAGTATGGTGCCTTAGAAATAGGCTTGGCCCCTGGAACTAAGTCTATGGAGAAATCAAACACCCTCCTCGGTGGTAACCCAGGAAGTTCCTCTGGAAACACATCTTGGTATTCCTGAAGATAAGGATATTTTTTAGCGAAATTCTCTTCCTTAGAATCGATTTCCATTTCCCTATTCTAGGCGTGCATTAGCATATCATCAAAATATGTGCTTTCTTTGTATTCTCTAACTTCTTCCATTTTAACTAAAAACATTTGACATCCTTTCCTTTTATTCCTCTTTAGCTACATAGCTGAAATTTTTCATACCTTAACCTCTTGTTGAACCCCTTGAATTACCACAAGTTTTCCTAGATCGTCCACACATTCTACTGACTTAGCAAAAAAATTGACCTTAGCTCTATGTTCCATTAACCAATTCATTCCAATTATCACATCATAGGAACCCATAGGTTCCATGCAAAGTTTAACCTCTGTGGAAAAGCTTGGAAATTCAACCCTAGCTTTAAACAAACACTACTCTACCCGAGCTCTCATTTGATTAGAATATTCAATTGTCCATGATTTAGCCATGAACCTAGTTCTTTTAGGAAACCTACTAAATAACTTAGGGGATATAAAACATTCAATGGCTCCAATGTCTTTTAAAATGGTTATTGGGTTCCCATAAAGCATACCTGGAGTTTCGATAGGAGTGACCTAGTATTTAGCTTGCTTGTTGTCAACTGCTGCATGGATTCTCTGTTGGAAAGCCATCTATTGAGGTGGTAAAGGTTTCCATTGTTGTTGTCCTTGCTGATTCTTAGTAGGGCACTAATTTGCATAATTTTCTCTTGCATAATTGAAGCATCCCCTAGGTTGTCCCTTCTTTTTTGGACCTTTGTTAGTGTTGGTTTCATCCTTCTTGTTATTATTATTACTACCCTTTTTATCTTTCTTGTAATCAAAATGATTATTCTTGTAACCCTTCTTGAAATTATGATGTGATTGTTCCCACTTGCTTTTGTTACGTTTTTTGTCCCTGAAAGAATCATCTTTCTTTAACGTTTGTTCTTGTCGTACAAATTTTTAATAAGCCTCATCCATAGTTCGAGGTTCTAGAACATCTATTGGACCCCTATTTGATTGTTATGCCCCATAATGAATTTTTGAACTCGAAATTTTTTATCTTGCTGATATTGAGGAATATATTTTAGTAATCGGGTATACTTCTCCTAGTATTTGTTGATAGTGAAAGGCCCTTGTTTGACATTTTCAAAATCTAACAGTTTCTGATCATAATATAACTATGAAAGCCATCTCTGATGGAATATTCACACAAAATGATCCCATGTTACTTTAGCTACCACCGAACCCATTTCAACCCTTTTTTTTTCCCACCATGTGGCGGCTTCTTCTGCCAACTGATAGGCTACCCATGCTACTTTGGAATTATCTAAATAATCCCTTAGCTCAAAATATTTCTCCATTTCTATAAACCATGCCTCTGCAACATCTATCGAAATGGAGCCATCAAAATTAGGGGGTTTTATCTTTTTCATGTCCACATCAAGTTCATCAGCTAATATACTCCTCTTGTTTCCCAAACTGGTTGGTTTATAATTATCCTCATGTTGTTCACTCTGGTTTTCAGACCTTTCATCTCTTGACTTTGATTTCCCTTCTACCTTTTTCTCAAGGTTGGATAATCGAGCATGGGTTGCATTCATCAAATTTAATAACTAATCTATTTTAGCCATGGGATTATTATCTTGATCTCCTCTGAACCCATTTTTGGAATTTTCCATTCCAATGAAGTTCCTGGAGATATTAACAGTTCATATTAGTCTTGATCATTATTGTTACTTAACAGTTTACTTACCATAAGTTTAAGGATTTTTCTTTTGCAACTAAAAATCATATATTTTCAACTCATGTTAAATTAAACTCAAATCAAATTAGCTCAAAAAAATTGATATTGATTCAATTTTCAATTGTTTATAAAAAGGACTATCACTTCCTGTGATAGGTTTATAAATAGTTACAAAATTTCTATTACTACCTGTGATAGATTCAGTACATAGATGATACAAAATTTCTATCACTATCTGTGATAGATTAATTACATGGATGATACAAAATTTCTTTCACTACCTGTGATAGATTATTTCAAAATATTACAATATATTCATCACTTCCCATGATTGGTTCAAGAGTCATTTTCACTGTTAGTGATAGGTCCCTCCTGATCACTAAACTCTGAAAATGGAACGAGTCTATATCCAAGAGTTGGAATTCGATCTCCTTCAGATGATTTGGGTTTGGTCTCAAAATTAGAAGGGTTCTTAGTGCTATTTTTGTTTATCTCAACTAATAGGGTGGGCTTCACAATTTCCTTCCTAGAGGCTATCCATTTTCTTCTTTACTTTTGAAGTCTCTTCAGGGCTTCAACCATCATTTCCAAATCTGAAGCGAGAGAACATATTGAGTAATCATATTGAAGACTGATCTTCCACAGTCGGATGGTAACATGGTCTCAAATATTCTTCTGGGATATTCTTTGTATCTTCAACATCCTAGAAAGACAAAAATGGTTGTTTCAGTTTTCTAAGTTTGCATGAAGAGCCCCAAGGTTCAATGTCAAACTTGGTTGCTCTGATACCATATGTAAACTCAACCTAATCTAGGTTTAAGAAAAGGAATCTAACTACCAGATTTCAGTTGGAACTAACTAACTAGATTCCATGCTAGGGTTTCTTTTACTTTTTGAATGGAAAGAAAAAAATTTCTAAATAAATTACATATTACTCAAATTCTCAACTAACTTTTAGATTTCCAGTTCAGCTGAAAAGAAACTACTAATTTTTTTCATATAATTGAAAATTCAAATGATCAACAATTAACTTTTCTTTGCTTCATAAAGTAAGAGCAATAAATACAACTATAATTTAAATAAGATAAATACTTCAATGAATTAAGAGAGAGAATAAGTACAAATAATATACATCTTGATGGCCGCCTATTGGAATGTTGCACATAACTCCTCTGTATCCAAGGGAAAAATAAATATCATCAGGGGATTTACCACCCAACTGAAGACCTACTGGCCTCCTGTGTTCTTCAACTGAAGAACCCATCCCTTCACGAGGGTAATCATCAATGATCAAATTATCATGATGATATTTTGAGCCTGGTGTCATGAACCTATACCACTGGTCAATCCCTACTCTGTAGGTACCTCCTAACTAGAAGGATCATTCTGACTAGAAGTATATCTGGTTCATGATAGATGACTAATGCCTAGCTGGCATCATACCTTGGCCAAGGTTTTTAATCATTACTGGAACTTTTGTGCCATCAGCACTCTCACCCTTGCTCAACATTTTATGTTCTTATTTTATTAAGCTATTATCTCAAGGTTTCATCTTACAATGTATATTTTAATCAAGTGATGTTTCTTTCATATTTTCAAAAATGAAGACAAAGCATAAGAGGCTCAACCACTATATTCTTTCTCAATAATCATAAGAATTATGTTCTATTATGAGACTATGGAAGGAACTTATATTGTCTAGCCTATTTGGTTACTTCCATTGCAAATTTAATCCCAAGTTTGGCCAATTATTTTGACATGATTCTATTGGAGTGAAGATGACACTAAGAGGGGGGGGTGAATCAGTGTCTTAAACCATTTTTAACATTTTCCAGAAAATGAAACATAAATAATTTATGCTCTCAATATTTCAATGATAAATACATTCATGAGTTGAATGCAACCATTAAATAACTAAAATGAGAAGTATCATAGAAAAACAATGAACATTACAACATTATCCCAATGAATTAAAGAGACCACAAATGGGACCATGAGACAAATGATTTGCCGAGTGGAAAACCCTCCCGGGGTAGAAAAACCACTCCTAAAATGCTGCCATATTGGCTTATCTTTTAAAATCACTACTTACAATGCCTTACAGGAAAATTTCAGAGCACCCACTCAAGGAGCATCAACCCCTTATTTAGAAACACCTATCTCAAGGAGCACCAACCCTTCATTGAATTTTAGAACAATAATATATTAGAGGATTTCTCTATTTTTCAAATCAACTCATATGTGCATCTCTATCTAATACCTCTGATATCCTAAAGATTCACAATCAAATCTCCAAAATACCAGACATATCAAATATATAGGCTATCTCTCTGCATTATATTTGCATAATGTCTATTACAAAAAATTTCAGTCATTTTTCAAAGAATATCCAAAATCCCACATAGTGATTAATCACTATATTTAAAAAAAATGAATACAATAAAATATGCACCAATGCTATCATGTATCTTTTTCAAAGGTTTCAGTTGAAATTGAATACCATCACTGATATGTTTCAAGAAACCCTTAATCCTATGACAAGAGGACAACACATAAAAGAATTTGTTCCCTTCCAAAAATGCCTTCAGCCACAAGGTTTTGTTCATAAACCAATAACAGATCAAAAACTGCCAAGAGTCATAACCAATTTCATATCATAATGATCACAAGGCCTAAATAAAACAAACATCTTTTACAGATACCAGTACGGAGAAAGAAAACTGAATGAAAAGCATGATATCCTATCAGAACCCACTGAATCTCTTTCACATTTGAGCAGAAAGAAACAATAACTTCCTTATTACACTTTCCCAAAACGAAAGAGATAATACCTGATAATGAAGAACGAAACTAAAAAAGAGCATGATAACCTATCATGAAGCTTCTACCAACCCAACTGGAGAAATTCCATTGAATGTCCTTCCATATTCGAGCCCTTAGCCAATAAAAAATAGCAAACCTAACAACCATACACATCATAGCTCATACAGTGAGCTTCACTTTATGTCTTTAGCACTTCAGCAAGAAGGAATTATCAGAGTAACAACAATCACAACCTTTCCATGGCAATGGCTAGGGTTCCAAACCCTAAGCAAAGTGAAACACAAATGATTTTTCCCTAACATCCTTTATTTCAAGTCATTTGATGACTTTTTCAAAGTTAATAATACATTGAGGTCCGATGAAACAAAACATAATAATTATCAAACTATCATAAGATTATGAGTCCATTGCTAAGCCATTCAAAATATTGACAACATAATCACCTTATATCATTACATCCAAACTGTCGATGCCACATAAGCTGCCAAGTATTATTTGCAAAGTTAATTCCAATTTTGAATGCAAAGCAACCAATGGATTAAGATCAATACCACATTCTTGATGAAATTCAATATGCCATGTAAAATGATCACATTTAGATCTTAATAATCATCAAGCAAAAGATAATGATAGTTGTCGATGCATATTGACACTGTCATGACTTTTGAATAAGGAAAATTCCTTTATATCTACAATAGACCCGATGCCTTTATTCCTTTATAAGAAATTACCTTTGAGATAATAGACTTTTATGAATTTAGGTCATAGTAATAATACCCGAATAAACATTATTCTAAGTCAAATACTTTACAAAGCCGACTTAGTTAATGATTGAACCAAAAACAAATGATGGTTGTCAAACACTTTGTCACTACCATGTGACATTCAAAATTTCCTTTGTAATGAACCAATATTCATAGAATGCCAATGACCATGAAATTTTAGAACAATGTGAGTCAATAACCATAATACCTGATACCTTAGACAAGGTAATTGCTTGTAAAGAAATATATAAATAATGAACTTGATTTCATGAAATCTTATAAAATCACCTTCCATGGTCAATAAAGATTTCATATGCCATATATATCAATCAATGTGTCATAACCATTGATACCAAAGAAATAAAAAGATGCCATGATGATATAATCAAAAGACCATGTACTAAGTGCAAATGATCAACCTGATAAATATCAATGACGCCAAAAACAAACTGATAAGGATCAACTAAAATAATATACCTATGACATGCAATAATGAAGGACCATCCTGACAAGATGAAACCATCTGAAAAAATGATAAGAACTGTCCACATTAACATCATCAAATAGAAACCTGAAACCAAGATTCATGCCTGGAAGCAAATGATCACTATGATCAATATGAAATGATCAACCTAAAAAACTTGAACCTGTCAAGATATCAATGTCATATATCTAAAGCTAATGCATGCCCTATCACAATGAACACCGTGCCAAATATTAGTACCAACATGTACATGTATAAAACAACTAAAATCTATAATTGCATGCCATGATAGGACCATGTAAAGCAATGAATATGAAGTAGCATAAAGATCCTGTAAGAGACCCAATCTGAAGCTGAAAACCATGAACCTCATATCAAGTGAATTTGACATCAAGGAAGAAAAATGATCACAACTGAGAGCCAACAAATTCAAGAGTTGGAACTTCAAGATTTCAAAAGACTTCAAGAGTTAAGCAAGATTACAAAAGTTGATATAACACAGCTTTGATAACTATAACTAGTCTACAGAGGAGGGAAGAGTTTCTACTCTAGTAAAGATGTACAGAGCTTAGTTCATTCAATGGAAGTTGGCTATCATTCAGTTTGAAAGAATGAATAGAGTGATTTAAAATAAATAGATTACTCACTATGCATTTCCAAATTAAGAAGGCTCCATTTAAATCAAATCAATGAACCCTTGACTGGTTGCAATTTCTGAAGAGACTACATTCTATACATAATATTCATAGGATTGGATTCCATTATAATAAAGAAATCTTAACAACATATAAATTTTCCTTATGTGCCTGATTGATTAAACAAATCTCGATGAATCCTACTCTGAAATCCTCCCAGCGAAAAGTGATATAGTTCTGGATTTCAAATACGTTTCATTTTTTATCGCCACAGAAAACACGATCACCACCACCGAAATTTGAAAGGTGGTAAAGAAGAATAGAAAGGAATCATTGGAAAAGATCAGATCAAATAAGAATGTAAATGAATGTAACCAAGGCCTAAACTAGGTGATAATGTCTTTGATAAAAATGAGGAAGAATTATGGTAGAGGCAAAGGAAAATAGAATCAGAGATCAGAATGAAAATGAGAGAGGAAGCAAGAGTGATGGAAAAGAATTCCTTTAAAATAAAAAATGTCGAAGCTCCAAGAAACCTTTGTTCCAGATTACAAGAGTCCATGACTGCATGATTTCCATCTTGTCTATTTCATTAGAGGCACGATGGAGAATGGTGGGGAGAACTACTGCCAACCCAAACACCGACGACTCAATCCTCTTCATGAATTAATTTTAACTTAGAGTCTTATTTATATTTTCATATTTAGATCGAAGGTTTTAGAGTTATAGTTATATTTGTTAAATTAATATTTTATAACCATTGCCACTCCTAAGATATATATATTGAAGAGAATATTGATGATAAATGAATAATTTTGATTGGCTTAGTAATAATTATTTTAAATTATTTATTTCCAAGTTATGACTTTAATGCATTGTCTTACACCAACTCAAGGTTGATGATAAAATTTATCCTTGTTAACCATGCCCTCTCCCTGATGATATTTCCTTTTCCCCTTGGTGTTGATGATCTTGCATCCACTAACACGAATTGTGGTTAGATTGTTCTCAACATTTAATTAAAATCACATTTAATATATTCACATGAAATCATTCTTTTTCGTAAGTATAAGAAAATCACTCACATATATAAAATAACCATTCACATATATATATATATATAAGAAATAATTTCCATTACGGTTACAACATGTAAAGCAATTATTTTATTCTCAAATTAATATTCACATGAAAGCAAATACTTGTAACTAAAATAACAACCATAATTCCATTGTCTTAAGCTTGTTCAAGTTAGAGGAGATGTAAGAATAATATCATAATTATAATTGTCAACTATTAAAATATAAATATTAACAATAAAAAATAGATATTAACAATTTGATATTATAATTATAATTATTGTAATATAATAATATAAAACATACATATGAAAATAAAATATATGTATATAAAGCTAATATAAATTTATAATTTTTTATTTTTTTTGGCAAATGTGATGGCGGAGCGATGAAGAGATCGAGCTTCGCACAGGATGCTAGGGTTTAGAGGACATGGTGGTTTACATAAGTGAGGGCCTTTCATGTGGATAAATGAGGAGGGCTATCACAATAAAGCATGGAAGGCTCTAACAAACCCTAGGCGGCACAATTTTGAACCTGAAAATGTTGCTTCGATTCAGAGATCTACAAATCCAAGAAAAAAATGGGGATATGCTACTTTGCGAATAGGGATCCTAGACATCTTCAAAAAGATTGAACCAAAATTTTGGCAGCCAAAAATTCAAGAAAACACTTTGTAGGTGATTAAGGTAAGTCAAAATAGTGATAATTCCAGAGTGATTTCTATGTTAGTAGATAATAAAGAATGGGTGGACTTGGTGCGTCTTTATAAGGAGAAATCATTTTTTATGAAATGGAGTGGGGTCTAGCCAGCTTTTGCAAAAGTTCAAAGCTAGTACAATGAGCACTGAGGGAAGGATTGTGTTTTGAAGACTCTCCCAAATTGGTATTTTTTGGTAGCATGCCAAATTGTGCAAGACAAGCAATGGATTTTAAATAGTGGGTTGTTTCTGATGGGAGGGAAGGGTTTCTACATTAAGGATTGGGTACCAAAATTTGACCCAAAAAAGGATAAAATAGAGGAAATCCCGGTACAGATACGATTGTACAATCTTCCCCATGAGTACTGGGATTTAGAAACACTTAAAAGCAGAGGCAATAAGGTGGTTGTCTTTGTGAAAGTTGATGAAGCACTCAATTATAAGGAGCTCGATATGTATGCTCATATCTATATCCTCTGGCAAGTAGTTCATCCTCTCCCAAAGATGGTGAAGTTAAAATCAGGGGAAGGAAGTTGGTGATAGACAATAGAATTGGAAGATATGGTGGAATCATGCTCCTTATGCAAAGGGGTAGGTCATGCAATAGGAGAATGTTTAAGAAATGAGAAAGGAAAAGGACTAGCTTAGAATTCCCTAGTAGATTTGTTGATAAATTTAAGTAAATATTTGAAAAGGGATGATATGGGGGTGTTGTCGACAACCCTAAATCATAAACAGAGTGAGGTCCACTTCACGGGAAACTTGGATCTTCAAAATGAAGTTAATTTTCAAAGGAAAGAGATAGATCTATTGTTTGAATCTGGATGCTATCAATATTCTCAGATTGAGGTAGAACTGAATGTGAAGGGAGCATAGTTCAAGAGTTCTAAAGAGAAAATAACAAATTTATTGACCTACAGTGGTTGTGAACCACCCCTGAATGGAGATCCTAAAGGGATTTTAAAAGAGAAAATGGAAACCCTAACAGCAATTTGGAGTTACCCATGTTAGAATACCCTGTGGGAATGGGATGGAAGTTGGAGAGGAATGGATTGATAACACTAATTGTCTTAGTAAAAATTGAAGAGATTGCTCACTAGGTGAAGATGAGGTTTATTACAAAGATATTCAAATTTCCCCAATACGAAATCTCGAAAACTCATTCAAAGAGGCGGGAATGGAAGAAACACATTCTAGTGACGAAGAGGATAGTTCTTCGGATGAGAAGGAGGATTTGAATTTAGACGATTTGGGGTTGAATGCTTCTTTAGGCATCAAGGATAAAATAAGGTTGGGGTTGTCTTTAGCCTTATCGAAAAATGTAAAGGTTGGTGAGAAGAAGAGAAGAGGTGCAAGGACAACAAGGGAACTGTTGGAAATGGTTGGCTATGCGGTGGGTCAAAGAAAATTAAGATCAGGAAAAGGATGATGGTCTTATCATGGAATGTCAGGGGCTGCAATTCCCCTAACAAATGGTGGTTGATCTAGATATGTCTTGATCAAATGTGAATAACTCTTCTTTTGTTATAGGAAACCAAGCTTAAAAATGAGGACAGACTATTTTTCATGTGCAGTTTAAGTAGATGGAGATTTGCAATGGTTGAGGTTGTGGGTGCATCTGGTGGGTTAGGAGTGTTGTGGGATGACTCAAAGGTAGATGTTTGGGTAATTCAACATGGAAGTAATTGGCAAGGGTTATGGGTCTTCTCTAAAATCTTAAATTCTATGTTTGTAGTGATAAATTTTTCTTATGGTCTGAACAGTGTTGTTGGTAAGAAGGCCCTTTCATAGGAGATTATGAATTTTATTAATGGTGAAAATGAGTCCATGTGCTTGCTGGGAGGTGATTTTAATGTTATTCTCCACCTTGAAGATAAGAAAGGTAGTTTAGGCTAAGGAAGTAGGGCTCCAAAATATTTCAGTGATGGTTAGTGGTTTAATTGAGGTAATTTTCAGAAAAGGGGACTTTACTTGGACCAATAGGACGTGTGGCTTTTTAAATATTACTGAAAAGCTAGATCATTTCTTCCTAGCAGGAGGTTGGGAGATGGAAAATTGGATGTATGAAGCTGAAATTCTCCTGGTGACTGGCTCAGATCATTACCTGATCAGTATTAACTTCCAAGCTGATGCGACACCAACAAGATGCCCCTTTAAGTTTCAAAAAATATGAATTAGAGAGGAAGGTTTTAATGACTTGGTAAGTGGTTGGTGGCAGTTTACTCTAGTGAGAAATGGTAGTAAGGCTTTTTTTTTTTCAAAAAGCTCCAGTTCTTGAAAGAATGTCTAAAAAGATGGAATTGAGAATCTTTCAAAAAAAAATTTGTTGAAAAGCTAAAGTTAGAAGAGGCTTTGAGAAATCTCCACTCTAAAGTCATTGAGAGAGAGATGTCGGATCAAGATTTTGTGCAGGAAAACACTTTAAATCAAGAATATACTGAAGTATTGTGAAGGGAGGAGATATTTTGGTGTCAAAAGTCTCATGAAACATGGTTAAGGAAGGGGATCGCAACACAAAAAATTTCCACAATTTGGTAAAAGCGAGGAGGACGAGCAATAAGATTTTCTCTATTGTTGATCAACAGGGTAATATTTTAAGGAATATGAAGGAGATTAATAAGGAGGCGGTTGATTTTTCTTAAAAGAGATACCATCACTAATCAGGTGTGAGAGGTGGATCAAGAATTGCGGGATGTTATTCCTAGATGTGCATCTGAGGAACAAAAAAAAAATATTTTGGAGATGGTAAATGGGTTGGAGGTAAAAAAGGCTCTCTTTGCTTTAGGTGGGGACAAGGCCCCTGGTCCATATGGGTTCCCAACCTGTTTCTTTCAACAGCTATGTGACATTTTTTCTTCTAATTTATGGGACGTAGTGGAAGAGTCGAGGAGGTGTGTGTTTGTGCTAAAAGATTTTAACAACACTTTGATTGCTATTATTCCAAAAAAGGATGAGATAATCTCTTTTAATGATTTCCGCCCAATCTCCCTTTGCAACACCATTTATAAAGTCATTTTGAAGGTCATTGCAAATAGAGTAAAGTTGGTCTTAAAGTCAGTCATCTCAAAAGAACAAAGTGGTTTTTGTCTACAAAGATCGATTGTTGAAGGTATTATTATAGCACATGAGGCTATTCATTTAGTGAGGAAAGAAAAGACATAAATAATGATGGTAAAATTGGACATTAGGAAGGCTTATGATGAGGTGAATCATGAGTTTTTGTTACAAATGTTGACAAAGTTTGGTTTCAATGTTGCTTAGGTTGATTGGGTGGGCAGTTGTATTAATACTCCAAGGTTTGCAATGCTTGTCAATGCAAGACCTTAGGTTTTTTTTAATCCCTCAAAAGGGATAAGGCAAGGGGATCCTTTATCTCCTTTTCTTTTTATTATACTAGCTAAAGCTTTAGGAAGATTGATTGCAAAATATAGGATGGATGGAAGGTGGAAATGGATAAAGCTTGCTAGGGGGTTGAACCAATTTCCCATCTTCAAATTGCGGATGATACCTTTCTAATGGGAGAAGCCTCTCTCAAGGAGGCTCGCATTATGAAGATAACTATTGATTGTTATAGTAGGCTCTTAGGGGAATGTGTGAACTGGAGGAAGTCAGAAGTCTTTTTCTTTAATACTTTGATAAGGAAGCAAAGAGAAATTAGTAGAATTTTGGAGATGAAACCTGGTTTACTACCAGGAAAATATCTAGGAACTCCTCTGTTTAGTGGCCCTTGTAAATTTTATCTTTAGAAAAATTTAGTTGATTGATGTTTGTGGATGATGGATGGGTGGAAGAGTCGATGGTTGAGCTCGACAGGGCACATTTTAATGTTGATATTAGTTATTTCTTCAATCCAATTTTTCTCAATGATGTGTTTGTGGATTACGCAAAAGGTTATTAGTACTATTGGGCAGAAAATGAGGAATTTCTTTTGGAATGGGGCACGTGAATAGGATAAGATTTCATTGCTGGCATGGGAGAATATTTGTAGGCCAAAAGGTGAAGGGAGATCAGGTCTATATAATTAGCAAGTTATGAATGAGGCCATGGGTGCAAAATTGGTGTGGAATATGTATTCAAATCCAAATCAACTTTGGGTTAGGATCCTAAAGTTAAAATATCTCGACTCAAAAGATAATCATAGAATCTTCACAATTCAAAATCCCCCTAGAGGGTCGACAATTTAGAACTTCATAGTGTCCAGTAGGCTAGTTATCATTGAGCATATCACATGGCAGATTGGAAATGGTTGGATAGAAAAATTCTGGGAGGATTCATGGGAAGGTTTCCTAGCGTTGGCTGAAAATTATCAAGTACTAAATTTGAAGTTACTCTTAATGCAGCGTTGGGGAAGCAGAGTTAAGGACTGTTTGGAGCAAAAACAAGGTGATAATAGTGAAGAGTGGTTCTAGAAAGATGTGAGCCAATTGGGTTTAATGGTAGATCAACAAACTTTAATGAGGGAGATTTTTGCTAGTAGGAGGGTGCATATAAATAATTGTGAGGAAAAGGTTGTGTGGTGTGGATCTTTTAATGGAATCTATTCTATTAAAATTGGCTACCAACTCCTTGATTCTAGGGGGTGGGATGAAGTATGGCCATCTCATTTGTTTTAGAGCAAGGAGTGTCTTTCGAAGGCAGGGACCTTTACTAGGCTTGCCTTTTGGGGTTAAATACTCACATGAGAGAAAAGGAAAAGTTTGGGGTTAGTAGGGTCTTCACGTTGCATCATGTGTGAATGTGGCAAGGAATAAGTGGGCCATCTCTTGCTCTAGTGTGATGTTGCTTCTCATAGTTGGAGTATGGTTTGTGGTAAATTAGTTTGGTAGGGCCCTGTACTGGAATCTTTGAAGCAACATTACATTTGTTGGTCACGATTTTTTGGTAGATCCACACTTTCTTGTATTTTGAATGTATGTCCTTTTGTAGTGGTATGGGATATATGGAAGGAAAGGAATAGGAGTTATTCTAGGAAAAGAAGGAACCAATGGATAGAATTTTTTTCAGAATAAACCACTCTATTGAAGAAATTATTGGAGCAACAACTTCTAGATACTTTAAGCCTAAGATACCATACACAGATCAGGATAAGCACCTTCAAATATAGTGGCCAAGGATTAAGATTCAGCCTATTAAGGGGTTGTGTTGGGTGAATCCGCCTTCTAAATTTGGTGAAGTGGTAAGGTGGAAACAACCGGAGGATGGATGGACAAAGATAAATTTTGACGAGGCATCGAAAGGAAACCCAGGGTCATCAGGGATTAGGTGTGTGGCTAGGGATAGTAATGGCATTATTTTGATGATGGAATTAAAAATAATTTGGGAAGGGACTAACAACGTGGAGGAAGCATTGGAAACACTTCAAGCTATTAAACTTGGGAGGAAGATGGGAATTAGAAACTTGCATTTAGAAGGTGACTCCCTCGTTATTATGGAGGCCATCATGGTGGGCACAACACAAGCATGGAATTTGTAGAAATATATTCATGCCATACAGGAGAGGCTAACCTTCTTTGAAGGATTTAAGGTGACACATACTTAGAGGCAGGGAAATGAGGAGGCAGATGTGCTATCCAAGTGGGCGTTGACGTTTGTAGCCAAAGGGGAGGAACAAATAGAGGACTTTCAAAATCTCTCCTTTTAAGATTATCATTCTTAATAAGTGATGGTTGATGGAGCTTTAATGGAAAAGTTTGAATGAAATGCTCCTTGAGGGGTATGGTTTGATGTGAGGGAGGGGATAATAATGTGAGGTTGGTGGAGGTGTATGAATTGACTCTTTTCATCCGTTAGCCCTCTGGGGTAGATAGAGATGCAGGTTGAGAGAAGGAATCATCTAGTTGTGCTTCTTTGGTGCATGCACTGGGATAACGACCGTTAGGTTTAATAAAAAAATGAAGGTGTAGTTTCTATAAGAGAAGGTGTCAAGGATGCATCGCTCAAAACCTAGGAAGCGAACTATTGAGAGAGCGTCAACATCCAAGGTGGGAGGTGAAAGAAGATTTGGATCACAGAGGTATGATTTCTTTTTTGGTGCTGACATGGCAGATGGTTTTGGTAGTAGCTTGTGGTTGTGATGGATGGTGGCATTTCTTTGTAATGGGCCTTGGGTTGATAGAAACCCTAAAAATGTAATGGTAATGGCCTTGTGTTTTTTGAATGTATTCTTCTTTAGCGTTGGGTGGTGGATCTTTTTGGTTTGTCAAGTTGTGTTGATCCCTGAAGGTGGACGCAAAATGGCTAGGAAGTGGGGCTAGGTGTGGTGGGGTGGGGGTTTAAAATGAAGCTGTTATGAGACTTGCTTTGTAATCCTTAATTATTATCAATAAAATATATATTTTACCGATAAAAAAAAATATAAAACACATAATATATATAAAAGACAAAAAAAAATCTTATCCATATAAGAAAAAATGGAGTGATCTCTTTAATAAGATAAAAGATTTAATTAAAATAAGATTATGAAGTAAAACAAACTCATTTTCAAGTCATACGATTAAAATAAAGAGGAGATGGTACGATTTTTAAAGGGCAGCGATCTGTTCTCGAAGATAGCAATTATCATGAACACAAGGAAAGGTGTGTCTGTTGTGAACGGATGCATTAGAGGCTGCGATTAGGTTTATTACGAGATGCATCCATTCAAAGAGACACATCTCTCATAAAGACACATCCCTTGGAAACATAATGTGGTATAGAAGTCAATGTAGGAACCAAAAGCAGAGAGGCAATGATTTATTTCTAAAAAAAAGAAAGATAAAGAAAAAGTATGAACTATGAATCAAATTTAATATAATTATGTGATAAAGGATGAACATGTGCTAGAAATTTAAAATTATTCTAGACTTGTCAATGGATAATATTTACATATAAACTAGATGTATGAAGAGTATATAAAAAGATATAAATACGGAGATATAAACAGAAAATAAGGGAGAAGAACAGAATGTGAGTAAGGAAGAAAGGGATAACAATCAGCAATAACAAACAAAAACAATAATATTCCTATTAGGAACATTTCAATAGCTGCAAAATCCAAGTTCCACAACCTTTACAACAATAGACTATACCAAAATGTAAGCCTTGTGAAGGGACATGTATGTAGAATGTGAAAGCATAAACTATGTTTGTGATTTTTTTCACAAAATGCTTCAAGAGATGTGCACCTATAGGCTAGGCATGCTATATGTTTGACAAAATGCCTCCTAAGATGTTCATGACAGCCAAACACATGTAAAGATTATGTAAAGATTTATTATTTTATTATAAAGCATCTTTCATTGAAGTTTACAATCTAATAATTTTAATGAGTCATAAATTGCACTCATTTTAACCTTGGTATTTTATTTTAAATATTTGTAAAGTTAAAATGAGGAGTTGAACAAAATGAGGAAGGTGAAAGCTTTATTTCACCTTTATATTGTAAAAAACAATATTGTGAGGGCAATTTTTGGCCTGTTTTGCATAGCAAGGTACAAGGGATTGCTAAAGCTATTTTGTGCTCTCATTTTCAAGAATAAGAAGGATAATGTCAAAACTTTTCATCTATTTTTTCTTCATGGATTGCATAGCACTCCCAAGTCTACTAGGTAATTCATTCTTCATGTATTCCTTGAATGCAAACTACAAAATATTCAATCATCTATTAATGTTGTATATGCAAAATTGAACTCTGTTTTCTATTCAATGCTACATATGCTTGTTCTCTTTCCTTATTTTATCAACCAATTTTATATGTTCTTTTGTCAAAGTCTACCTAGAGTTTTTTTTTTTCTAAATCATCATACATGGGAGCTGCCTCTGTCAAACAAAAGAAAATCACCCATTCGATGTGACGTCTCCCACTGTCGCAAGCACATGCTACCGTCCATTAGACAAGACACATTAACAATCATAAAAAAAGCAGTGGCAAGTTTAGTTTTTAATAGAAGAGAATGTTTGTTAGTAAGTAGTGGAGCGGTTTCATGGGGTAGATTGTGAATTTAATGAGACCCACATCCGGACACTTACTTCTATACTCATTGCCTTATATTTGGTATAATTTAATTTGTTACATACACTGCACATTTCATTGTTGCTTGTGCATAGTGTCTACATATTCCCATTTTACACACTTCTAGAATTCTTTGAATGTACAGTATAGGATGTGTTTTACCTTTCCCTACTTATAGGTTGACTCAGTTGAGATAATATGTAACTTATTACATGCACTACTGATTTTTTTATTGCTCATAAGTAGTGTCCACATACTCCCATCTGATGTAAAGTTCCCTTCTCAAATCATGTAAATTTTTTGTCAATTTCTCAGTTTGATAGATGTTCCATTTTATCACACTTCCAACATAGCAATGCATGGACAATAAAATCTAAAACCAAGGACAATGAACATATAATCTGATGACCCAAAATTAAATCATAACATTCAATAATGATTTGAGATTACAAGGCACACTCAGATATACATATTCGGACTTGAAAGAAGACTATTCTGAGTATTATATTAAGCTGATATGAAGAAAAGATTGCTTAGAAATTAACAACATCTAGAAAGAGGCCCATTCTCAGACTTGAAACAATATTACATTCTTCATTGGCGTCACACAAACTAATAGGACTTAGTACTATTAAAAGGTTTTAAGCAGCAAATAATAGTCTTATCAGTAATGGCTCAGAATACGATAAATATGTGAATGGCTCAGACCTAGAAGTGCATTTGCCTAAGTCTGAACAGCTCAAAGGATCTCCAAAAATGTTCAGAATAAAAGATTAGCAGCGGTCATATACAATATCAACTAAGTGAAATCTACTCACAGATTCATATGAAATTGATTCTCAGTTTATACAGTGACATCAAATGATTTGCAGATTTATGTATTGTTATTCATATCCCCATTCCATTAACCACAACATGACATATACTACTCCCATTCATAGAAAATGAGCAACAGACCTTTACCAGTTCAATCTGAATAAATAAAAGAGACTAATTTTGTATTTTACTTGTTTAGAAATGATATAGCAGTGAGTATTTCAAAGTTACAGTGTACAAATTTTTAGCAGAAAATATATAAATGGCAGTGATGACCAAAAACCTGGTAACATGTGTAGGTCTGGATTGATAACAACAAACTGAAGCATGCTTAAGATATTGGGAAAGAATCATGACTTGTCCCAAGGGCTACTTTGATTTGTCTTTATTTTCCCTTCGTCCTATTTGGAGTTCATTTTCTTGTCTTACCTAGAAGACAAAGGTTGCGTACTCTTTCAATAGCTGATGAATAAATCCCAATATTGTCTTTATTTCCTTTGTCTCATTCATATGTAGGATTCCCAAATGGAATCAGACTCCTTCAATTAATACTTGGTGTTGAAGGAAATATAGATGGCTAGGAAAATATTATGGGGCCTTTAGAAAGAAAACAAATCAGGGTCTGCCTCATAAGAAAAATTTGTCTTATTTTGTGCTCACCTATTTTGTCTTTTCTGCACTTAGCATATTTGTTATCTTCTGAATTTTCAACCCTTTTAATATGTCATCAATAATGTTGCAAATACCCAATATCTGAATTTGAATATGACTTTCTTAATATCATTCAGAAGATGGATATCAATCACTCAACACATAGTAAATCAATTATTCTGAAAAATTATAATAAAATACATCTTAGAGATATCTTTGCAAAACCCCAATATTTGTCTTCGAGATTGGTCTGATATTTATTTTCCTAGAAATTGGAATCTTGCGAACTCTGGATATCTCTAACTATCAAACTTCATCAAACCCTTACAATTGAATCTTTAGAAACTTGCTTCTCAAACACGTTGAATACAATCGCTAATCTTCAAATTTATCTAAGAAGGAGATTCATAAATTTTCCTTAATGTGAAAGTGTAAATCCTAGATGAATTTGCCAACATTAGCTAGGGAGGGATCTTTCACCACCAAAATTGGAACCCATAGGAAAACCACCTAGGGTTTCGAACTCCAAAGAGCTCCTCCAAACTTCAAGCCCCAAATAAAATAATAAATCTGAATATGAGAGAATGAGCTCTCAATTCCTTTTTATAATGCCTTTTTAGGGATTTCCCACCTAAATCACTTAATACAATATTATAAAGTGACTTTATTAATTATACCTTTTAATATTTCTCATTATCACTTTATAACCTCTTAATATTTAATCATTTAATATTACCCTTATATTTTTACTTTTGTTAGGTAGCAATAAATAATTAAATATATTAATATTATTTAGGCAGACTGGAAAATGTGGACATTACGGTCCTCCCTTCCCAAAGATTGCTTACCCTCAAGCAGCATACAACTGCAAACTAGCCAACTACCGCAACACCCGAAGCTAGTGTGGAAAACCAACTGCATTTGTCCACCAACCACCCAGATCCCAAATGATCCTGCAAATGCTCCAACCCAAAAATTTTGTAAGTAGCTGAAATCCAAAACGTTGTCGAGCTCATTGGAGCCATCCACCCAACCTTAAAATCCTTGGATCCAAAATCCGAAAAATCATCCTCACATAAATGGTGCACAGGGATCTGTTCCACATATTATTTCATGAATTTAGTCATCTAAGAACACATAATAATTTTGAGTGCAACCATAGGTGGAATCTCATCTAGGTACTTGGTCAAAAAGCTCATAACCTCATCATGCCGTCTCCAAGAAATGTGGTGATAAGCCTCATGTGTCATAATTGTCAATAGGTGCATTCCACTTGGGTCCCATGGACAAATTGGAAGTCCTTCAATCTCAACACATGTTGACTTCTGTTGTGCCATTCTAATAACCTCTAGAATCCAATTAAACCAAGTCTCAAATTTTTGTTCCTAGAGGAAACCATTTGAAGTGAGAAAACTAGAAGACTTGCAAAGCTTGGATTCATCACTTGTATTCTAAGATATATCATACAAGAGTGAACTAGAAAACCCCTTATTCAACCCACCTCTCTATGTTATCAAAGACAGTCAAATCTTGAGTATCCGAGCTAAAAGAAAAATGAACACACCTCACTATGTAGAATAGGTGAAATTCACCAGCATGTACTAATGGGATCCTAGAGTAGTCATCTGGATTCCCAACTTCTCTATCATCATCAGAAGATAGATCCTAACTCAGAATATGTTGGGTAGACCTCACAACAACACCATCATCTCCCTTTGTCGCCCTGATGGCAAGGTCTTTGTCAAAAAGTAAATTGAGGTAGTCCGATTCTATTTCCTCCAAGGCATGTTTGATAGTACACAAGCATCGACTAGAAACTCCAGACAATACTCCTCCTTGTCTTCCTCAAATTCAATTGACCCAAGGAGATAATCCACAAAATTTTGTGTGTTATCAAAGAAAACTAAGGTTTGTTCAACCTTATCTTTAGTGACCTACAACTGTTTCTTCCATTCATGCCTCTTAGTAGGCCAAAGGTCACAATCAACTACATAAAAAGAGTTTTTTGATATGCTTTCAGGAGAAATAAATATATCATCATGAATACTATGTTCCTCCCTAGATGATGCCCTGCAACCCTCCTGATCAGAAGCCAAAATAGCACTAGGATCCATCGTACAACTCTCAAAAGAAACCATCTTCTCCTGACAAGGTTGTCCAACAACAATCTCTACATTACCAATGTAGAGCCTTGTGCCCAATTCATTGATGACACTTAAACCTAAAGCTAAGATCGATGTGTTTGTGTCATCAAAAACCAATTCCACACTGGGTGGTCTCCTCTAAATGTGAAAGATGCCCAATACAGGTGCATAGAAACACATACCAACCCCTGGCAAGCTACTGATATAAATCAAAATAGCACCATGTAAACTGTAAATCATGTCTATGATGGATAAAATTGCATCTCCAATGTTGTATGATGAAAAGGATTTGTCATAAAACCAATCCCTAACACCAAGGTGGTGACTCTGGTCGTTCCTATCCATCCAATCAACTATTGGCCTCAAAGTGTCCCCTAAAAACTCTCTAACCAGCAAGGAAGGACATCCATCAATCAACAAGGTAGGAGGTAAAAACTGATGGGTTTGGGAAAGTAATTCTGCCCTCATACAAGACTCCACCTAATGACTCCATGACATGAGTTACCCATCTTGAAACCAAAGGGGAAACAAGTGGCACATTATTTGCAACCTGAGTGTGAATGACATAAGACTTCACACTACTCTCTTCATCAAGTACTTGGGCTTCCATAGACAACTAAGAATCTATTGTAAGTGATGAATACTAAACCATACTTAACTCCAAGCAAAGCTCATCTATATGGATCACAAATTCTTGAAGGGTCATCCTAGTGCTCTTCAATGAATCCCTGGTAACCTCAAGCTCATGAGAGAGCTTATCAACTTCCTCATCTTTTCCTTTCAATGCATCATAATATATTTCAGTGAAGTGGAGGAGATGGTCATGATCTAAAAGAAGATGTAGATAGTCTGATTTCATTTCCCCCATACCTTGTTTGATTACCTATAGACTATCCTGAGAAGATTCTTCTTCAATTCCCTTATGTCTTCTTTTTAGTTGAATCTTCCAAAGGTGATTTTCAATAAACTTATGCATTTTATCATGATGAGACAATCCTTCCACAATATCATCTTTTCTCACCTTCAAATGGTTCTCCAAACTTTATGGACTATTGGGTTCATGAACAACTTTTTCTTCACAAGAAGAAGCATCAAATTTTTCCTGAAGTGCTTGATTCACACAACTGTTTTCTTTTGTGAAATCATGCATACATGCATTCTGATTTGGAATTAGGACATCGCTAATTACACCTATATATTCATCATCAATACCCTCATTTGGTGTTACAACACAAGAGGGCTCAGGTTGTTCTTTACATTCATCATCCAACTCAACTGCTTCACTGGATGATGGCTTGTTTTCTTCTTGTAGAAAAAGTGGAACCTATATACCAAATGAGATCAGCTCTTTTACAGACAAGTGTTCCTTGAACTTCTCAATTTTATGCTCAGCCAATCTTCTTGTGAGATCATATGCTGCTATTGAAACATGTTGTTCCTTTCTCTAGATAACCAACAACTCTGCCTACAATTGCTTGCAAACATCATCACCTTCATCAAGAATTAGGGACTAGATAGTTAGCATACTTGATTTGACATTGTCTGAATGATGTTTCTTGATTTTGGATATGAAATAGTGGAACATCTAAATAATCAATTCAACTCACCTAAGGTCCATCATGAATATGCATAACCTAACCTTTACAAAATTCCCAAAAATTTTACTCTTTGACTAAAGGTAGGGCTTTTGATATCATGTAACCCTTGGAAACACTCCACAATCAGCTGAAGTATTTCTCTCATGGTTCCATTATCATAGGGTGCATTAGGAGCATACAAGTGACAATTTCCAATCTTACCTCTTCCTCTTGATGTCTCATCAACACTAGCTTAACCAAAGAGTGCATCATTAAAGACATAGATTTGCACATCGACTGGGAAGGTGATTGACCAACCTTGCATAGACTACTTTCCACTTCTTCCAATATGTTGAGAAGAACTACTTTTGGTTGAGGTAAGCGTTTTAACTTCTTACCTAAAAATTTCAACCTCTCTTGGAAAACCTTAGTAGCCTCATGTTCTTTACAACCTATATTCAATTTTTTTTCAATAGAAGTCTTATTTTACTTCAGATATTCAAGCAAGAAATTTATTGGATCCCTAATAGTAGCCATGAAGCCCAAACTGGAATTTTGATCAAAATTGAATTAACTGAAACCATTTATTGTTCACCCTTAGGCTGGTAGGATACTCTACTCTAATACAATTGTAAATTTCCCTTCCCAGATGATGTAAAGTTTTTGTGAATTTCTTAGTTTGATAGATGTTTCATTTTATCAAATTTCCAACATAGCAATGCATGAACAATATAAACTAAAACCAAGGACAATGAACATATAATCTGATGACCCAAAAATGAAACATAACATTCAATAATGATCTCAGATTACAAGGCACACTAAAAAATACATTTTCAGACTTGAAAGAATACTTTTCTGAGTATTATATTAAGCTGATATGAAGAAAAGATTGCTCAAAAATTAACAACAATTAGAAAGAAGTCCATTCTCATACTTGAAACAATATTACATTCTTCATTGGCATCACACAAACTAATGGTACTTAGTACTGTTAGAGGTTTTGAGAAGCAAACAATAGTCTTATCAGTAATGGCTCAGAATACGAAAAATATATGAATGGCTCTATGATGTCTCCCTAGGGTTTCAAATCTGATTTTTTTATTTTTGGTTTGGTGATGGAAATGGTGTCATAAATTTAAAGAAATTGCATACATGAAAGATGGCCCAGTTATTCTTTACTGATTTGAAGCATAACAAGAACATACCCATAAGCCAAAATGTAATGTCACAAGCATGATTTTTTACAATAGCAATCTGGTCACCTCAATTACTGGATGCCACACTTGGGAATGTCTTCAACATACTTTATTTTTCATGCAAATTTGATGCAGAGTAGCGGTCCTACATTCAAAAGAAACACAAGTAACTATTGATCAAAACCCTAACACGTTAAAAAAATGATTCTTCTTCACAAATCACCATTATTCCTTGTAGCATAGAGAATGATTCAACTATGAGTGTTCTGTAACACAACCCTCAAAAACCTGTTGCTACGCTTGCTTAAAGGACTAATTAGGCTTGAGAAAATAGGTCACCACTAAGTTTTTGTGTAATGTACCCCCTTAATTTTTTCTTGATTTTAACACAATGAAACTAGCATCAAATCACTTATTAGCATTAGCACCAAAACCAAACCAGCTTGTAAATAACCCTCACCAATAATTTTCACCAAGATCCCAACATGGGCAAGGTAATAGCACATGCTTCGGGGATCGTTAGCAACAAACTGAACTGAAGTCCATTCATCTGCTAGTAGCAAGCATCCACAAGATAGTGGGAATACTCCACTTATTAAGTGGGTGAGATTAATACAATTAAAAAGGCGGCAAGCCAACCATGTAACCACGCTTCCACTTATTCAGTGGGGGGTATTTATTCCTCACTACCACTTATTTTTTGTGGGGGGAAATAACTGCCTATAATTGAAATTCGAATTGAGCTATATCCACACTCTTGAATGAAGCATGGTCTTCTTCAATTACCATCTAAGAAGCCATAGTTTTAGGCCTAAAGAATGGTGTGAAATTGATAAGCTTCCCCTTAGCCAAGTTCTAGATTTCAAAGCAGTAGCATAACTTTACAATAATTTTTCAAGCATAATCAGCTCTCCACAAAGCATCAATATATAAGCTTCAATTGGGCAAATGAATCAACTATAACTCACACAAAGAAAAATCTTAAATTTCTTCATGGGACACCAATCACCAAAAAATGCACTTTTAAAATATTTTAATCATTAATATCTATATCCTTTGGCATCCACCTTTTGAGAGCATTTAAAACATTAATAAAGATATTTATATTTTCATCTTGGATGTCCACATTCAAGGACCCCTTTTAACAACAACTTAAATTTGATCACCTAGGCATTGGGGTACAAACTCAAAACATAAAATTGACTAAGTGTTGAAACTCATTCCAAAGGAGGTAGCCAAAACAACACCCAAAATGTAACTGAAAAACTGCTAAAAATAACAAACTAACATTAGCCTAGCTAAACCAAGCTAATGATGACACCACTACCACAAATGGACTTTACTAAAAATAGAAAATTCTAAAAATAGTAAGTTTTCTTCAAACTCAATAGAAAGCCAAACTCATCAGCCACACTACCCAAAATAGAAATGTGAACTACAAATGATTGAACCACTGCTAGAATGATACTGCTATAAATAGACTTACCAAAAATAGAAAACTTCTATAAATAGTAAGTTTGCAAAGCTTCATTTAAACATCAACTAAGCAGTAATCATGACTTACTATAAATAGTAAGTGTTTTCAAACACCTTTTGAGCACAAACTAAGAAGCCAACATGACTTACTATAAATATTAAGTGTCTAGAAAGGTTGTTAGATGGAGATGCATGTTACACCATTCTGAAGCTCTCTGAAAACCTAGAAAAACCCAAAAACACACTTCCAAACTCCTTCATGCAAGCCTTCAAAATTGCATCTAAAACCTCCTAAAAAATAGGAAACCCTGATTCCCGCTGCTGCTTAGCCTACGAGTTCCAAGAAATAGGCTAAATCCAAAAGGAGAGCATAGGGCTAAATCGGGCACATTACAGTCTGCCCTTCCCAAAATTTCTTCTCCTCAAGCAATGCCACCACACTCCAAGAAAATAGATTGATCCTTACTATGCCAAGCAGGATCTCAAGGTCCTAGTTCCATCTCTAAAAAGACCCACCATGCTGATGCTACACCACACTGATCACACAATCATAGCCATCATACCAAAACAACACTATCCTCCTCTGTAACCCTAAAAGATTACAAAAAATATGACTTGAACTAGAAGACCAAGAGGAATATAATTCAAAACATTGCAACATCTCATACCCCAAAGCCTCTAAGGAGTTAATATCATCAATTTCAATGATTAACATCATTTGAAGCACAAGGAAAAATGATCTCAGCAACTCAAAAATATTTTCATCAACAAGACTCCTCAAAGTATTAAACAAAATCACAATAGCAAAGGTGACTCCAATAAGGATATTTGCAAAGAAAGAAGCAACTCTTTGTAGATACATAATAGCCTAATCCTCAAAACTCTCCAAGGATGTACAATGCCTTCTTTGAAGATTACAGACATAGTCGAGAAGACACTTGAAAAATTTCACAATCCTTTCTCCAAAAGTCTCAGAAGGTTGAGTTGAGACAGTCCAAGATTTGCTGCCCCGAACAAAAGTACAGGAGAATGTGTGCCAATAACCATTGGGAGAAACTCAAACTCTAATCAACAACTAATTATGATCTATCTGACCCACCATTTCTCCCATTTAAAGCCAAAAATCATTTTTGGAAAGATACTGTGAAGTAAAAATATAAGTGTACCAGCTGCCCAGCAAGTCAAAATTGAATCACTCAACATCAAATTTAAGAGAAATCAACAAGTTGGGAAAGGAACAACATCTACACAATACTAAAAATCCTCCTCCATTTCGATGATTATAATGATATTAAAATCTAAAAACACCCATTATAACAACTCAATCACAACAAAGAACCATTCTTTGCTCCCATTTCCACTCCAAGCCACCAATAGATGATCAAATATAATCATCAAATGGCTGATAAAGAAGGTAGCAACACATATAGAACATAGATTTTGACACTTTTCAATCCAACATACCTTCTTTTCACACATGATGATATTCATTAGAACAATGCTGAAAATCCCATACTCCAAGAAAAGTCAAATACCAATTGATGCCAGGATCCCAAATGATAAGTATGGAAGAAACATTCCACAAATGGAGAATTATTCTAACTTGATTTCTTTGATCAGTACGTTGCATCTAAATCATCACTTCTTGAAACTTGAAGAAGTATTCAACAAATCTGTATTATTTGAAGGGGATGAATCCAATACTGTGAGGCATGAATTTCCTGAAAAGATTCAATGATATCATCTTCGAATTCTATGATATGTTTGGTCCCTCTTTCAGGAGGTCTCCTAGGAAATATGTTGTTAAACACTTTACTCTACTTTGTGATTAGGGACTGAACATCTGAAAGATAATGCCTCTTGTCTTCCACTAGATTAGATGGTAGAATCAAGCATTTTGCTGCCCCAACTTGATCATGATGAATTACCCTCTCCATCCTTTTGAAATACACATTACGAGGACCTCCATTAGACAATCCCGTCAACACTATCTTCTTCCCATCTGCTTGAAACTGCAACTCCATTGTTTGTAAATTCAAAGTGGTCTCTACAAGAGATCGCAACCACAAAATTCCAAGAATTGCATCATTATCTCCAATGCCAACAACATAAAAATCATCTTTGATGTCAAAATTGCCTAATTGCATAGATAAATTGGAGATTTTACGGTTGCATGATATAGTGAAACTATCAGCCACCATAACTTTGAATCCCTCAAACTTTTCCATCTTGAGGCCTCTCTTTGCAACCAGTCCTTTATCAATGAAGTTATGTGTTGTCCTAGTATTAATTAGAGCAACAATACTCTACCCATTGAGCACACCATGCACCCTGAAAGATTAATTCTATTGAAAACTAGATAATTGGGCTAATGCATTCCTACTTCCTTGCCCTCTTTTAGGTTGGGCCTCTTTCATCATCACTATACTCATAATCATACTGTTGTTTTCGAAAATAAGATTCTAATTCATAATCAAAATAAGCTCCCATGTGATGAGAAAGACCCCTACCATAGCATCTATTTGCTTTAGACCATTTTTCTTGGCATGTGTAACAAACCCCTTCTTTTCTTAGCTTCTCACACAACTATTCATCCATCTTGGTAGGAATCTTCTTGGAAGGAAGAGTTCAAGGCTTCTTTTCTTCCTTATGTGCAAGGGGTTTTGAAGGAAAGTTAGGCCTTGGAGTAGCCAATTCCATGCTTGTAGCTTTCCTTATGGCTTCTTCAAGACTTGGTGAATCAAATGCTTAACCCACCCTTTCAATAGCTTCATAAGACCTTTTGAAAACAACACAACAAGCCTTCTTTCGGTGATCTTATGCACCATCACGGAAAGTCTTTAAAAATATGCAATATAAGAATCTCATGAGCCATGTTGTTTCAACTGAGCAAGCTCATAAAATTTGATTTTTTGATCCTTGATATCAAACCTATCGATCAGCTTGTTTGCAAATTCTTCATAAGTATGAATAAGGTTATGGCCAAGAGTGACCAAACCATGGTACCACCACTCATGTGCAGCTCCATCCAAATGCAATGTTACAAATTTGATGGCATCTTCTTTTGGCATATGCCTGAGTGATAGGTAATTGTCTAGCTTGTGGACCTATGATCGAGTCATGCACTTGTCACTTCCATCATAATTTACCAATGTGACCTTACCAAGTGCTTGTTGATAGTCCATTTTGGAGCTCAAATATCCTTCTTTCCTCCTCTTCCCTTCTTTTGATTCATATATTGATCAAATGTTAATATTTCTCTGATTTCAAATTGAAGAGAAACATACTCCATATAACTCTATCTCACTTCATCTGCCATAGGGACTTTAGGTTTGGAAGATTCCTCCTCCCTTGTAGTAAAAATAGGAAGGAGAGGTCTTGGGGCTGATTCCCTTGAATTTGCAACATGTTGCCCAACTGTTCTTCCTATTGGTTATGAATTAGAACTACTAGAATTTGACTCTTGCTTCGTCTAGACTGTGGTCATTTTCTGATCCATTTTTGCAAGTAATCTCAACATCATATTCAACATTGCATCAAACTTCTTTTCTACTCTATAGTCATTTTCAGCTATTGTCTCATTGGTTGGTCCCTTTCCCTTGTCAGCCATGTTATCAACTGTTATTTCATGGTTTCTTAAAACCTCTAAAAAGGTATCAATCTTAGGAAGCTGAAACTAAACTATGTTTCCTCTAGTGTAGCAACATAATTCTCTATCACTCATCTATCACTAAAGCTCTTAACTCACAGGATGGTAGGAAAACAGGGTTCGATACCACTGTAATGTACCCCATTAATTTTCTCTTGATTTTAACACAATGAAACCAACATCAAATCATTGATTAGCCTTAGCACAAAAACTAAACCAACTATTAAATAACCCTCACCAGGAATGTTCACTAAGGTCCCAGTGTGGGTGAGGTGATAGCATATGGTTCAGGGATCATTTTCAACAAACTAAATTGAAGTACATTCATCTGCTAGTAGCAAACATCCACAAGATAGTGGGTATACTCCACTTATTGAGTGGGTGATATAATACAATTAAAAAGGCGGCAAGCCAGCCATATAATCATGCTTCCACTTATGTAGTGGGGGGTATTTATTCCTCACTACCACTTATTTTTCAGGGGGGGAAATAATAACAATGAAAGATAGATCTATAAACTCAATCACTTAATTGTGGGAGTGTAAAACAAACTAAATTGCAACAATAGAAACAAATAGTTGTTAGTTCTACTAATCAGCTTTACAAACAATTGAAATACGGCTACATATATCAAAGATAAGCTTCCAAAAGCTGCCAATGGTTAGAGTAATCAACCTTTAACATTTACAATATTAAATGATATGGAATTGAAGCTCAAATCAGAATTATACTAATTTTCACTAAGTCTGATTAGAAATAGTATAAACAAAAAATCAGACTAGCAAAGAAGAAAATCACAAATATGAACACCACTCCTTCAATTCAGCTCTGGAGGTCTTCAATTAGTAGTCAATAGAAGCCCCTGAACATGGCGTCCACCTTCCAACTGAGAAGTCAGCCAAAACTAGAAATCACCAGTCGACACGAACTCTAATGCAAGCTGAAATGATATGGCCTCTTAAGGAGCTCGACTTGCATCTAAAAATCCAATCTTCAATAAATAAAATCTACAAACTTGGAGAATTGGGTGCCCTCCACAATTGCATAGCTTGGGCCAGTACCCAGAATGATATAAAAATCAAATGTGAACCTATAAGTTGTTAGTAGAAATTAGCTTCAACCATAGACATCAACAGTACAAGCAGAATATAAACCAACAAAATTTATGTAATTGAAATTTGAATTGAGCTCTATCCACACTCTTGAATGAAGCGTTTTCTTCTTAAATTACCATCTAAGAAGCCATAGTTTCAGGCTCGAAGAATGGTGTGACATTGCTAAGCTTCCCCTTAGCCCAGTTTTGGATTTCAATCCAACAACATCACTTTACCATAAATTTTCAAGAATAATCAGCTCTCCACAAAGAATCAATATATAAGCTTCAGTTGGAAAAATGAATCCACTTTAACTCCCACGAAGAAAACTCTTCAATTCATTCATGGGATGCCAATCACCAAAAAATGCACTTTTTAGATATTTTAAATACATTAATATATCCTTCCTTTGGCATCCACCTTTTGAGAGCATTTGAAAGATTAATAAAGATGTTAATATTTTCATCTTGGATGTCCACATTAAAGGACCCCTTTTAACAACAACTTAAAGTTGACCACTTAGGCATTGGGGTACAAAATCAAAACATAATTAGCCGAGCTGAACCAAGCTAATGATGATGCCACTACCACAAATGGACTTACTAAAAATAGAAAATGCTAAAAATAGTAAGTTTAATTCAAACTCAACAGAAAGCCAAACTGATTAGCCACATTGCCCAAAATAGAAATGTGAACTACACATGACTGAACCACTACTAGAATGATATTACTATAAATAGACTTACCAAAAATAGCAAACTGCAACAAATAGTAATTTTGCAAAGCTTCATCTGAACATCAACTAAGTAGTAATCATGACTTACTATAAATATTAAGTGTTTCCAAACACCTTTTGAGCACAAATCGAGAAGCCAAGATGACTTACTATAAATAGTAAGTTTCTAGAAAGGTTGTTAGATGGAGATGAATGTTACACCATTTTGAAGCTCTTTGAAAACCAAAAAAAACCTATAAACACACTTAGGGTCTTCTATTGACTGTTGATTGAAGACCTTCGAAGCTAAATTGAAGGAGTAGTGTTCATATTGGTGATTTTCTTCTTTGTTGGTCTGAATTTTTGTTTATATTATTTCTAATCAGACTTAGTGAAAATTAGTATAATGCTGATTAAAGCTTCAATTCCATATCATTTCATATTGTAAATGGTAGAGGTTGATTACTCTAACCATTGGCATATTTTGGAAGCTTATCTTTGATATTTGCAGTTGTATTTCAATTTTTTGTAAAGCTGATTAGTAGTGCTAACAACTATTTATTTCTATTGCTGCAATTTAGTTTGTTTTACACTCCCATAATTAAGTGGTTCAGTTTATAGATCTATCTTTCATTGTTGTTATTTCCCTGCATGAAAAATAAGTGGTAGTAAGGAATAAATACCCCCCACTAAATAAGTGGAAGCGTGGTTACATGGTTGGCTTTCTGCCTTGTTAATTGTATTAATCTCACCCACTCAATAAGTGGAGTATTCCCACTAACTCCTGCTACTAGCAAATGAATGTACTTCAGTTCAATTTGTTGCTAACAATCCCCAAACCATATGCTATCACCTAACCCACACTAGGATCTTGGTGAACATTCTTGGTGAGGGTTATTTACAAGCTAGTTTGGTTTTGGTGCTAACGCTAATCAATGATTTGATGTTGGTTTAATTGTATCAAAATCAAGAAAAAATTAAGGGGGTACCATCTTGTGAGTCCAGAGCTTCAATGATAGATGAGTGATAGAGAATTGTGTTGCTACACCAGAGGAAACATAGTTCAGTTTCAACTTCCTGAGATTGATACCTTTTAAGAGGTTTTGAGAAACCACTAAACACCAGTTGATAACATGACTGGAAAGGAAACGGACAAGCCAATGAGACAAAAGATGACAGTGACTCTAGAGTAGAAAAGAAGTTTGATGTAATGTTGGATATGATGTCGAGATTGCTTACAAAAATGGATTAGCAAGTGACCACAATCCAGCCAAAGCAAGAGGAAGAATAGTTGGGAAACATGTTGCAAATTCAAGGGAATCAGCCCCAAGACCTCTCCTTCCTAGTTTTACTCCAAGGGAGGAGGCATCTGTCGAACTTGAAGTGCCTATGGTGGATGAAGTGAGACAAGATCATATGGATTATATTTCTCTTCCATTTGAAATCAGAGAAATATTAACAATTGATCAGTATATGAATTAGAAGGGAAGAGGAGGAAAGAAGGATATTTGGGCTCCTATGGGTTCCAAAATGGACTATCAACAAGAACTTGGTAAGGTCACATTGGTAAATTATGATGGAAGTAACAAGTGCATGACTCAATCATGGGTCAAGAAGCTACAAAATTACCTATCAATCAAACCTATGCCAAAGAAAGATGTCATCAAATTTGCAACATTGCGTTTGGATGGAGATGCACACAAGTGGTGGTACCATGGCTTGGTCACTCTTGGATATAATCTTATTCATACTTATGAAGAATTTACCAACAAGTTGATCAATAGGTTTGATATCAAGGATCCAGAAATCAAATTTCATGAGCTTGCTTAGTTGAAACAACATGGCTCACAAGATTCTTATATTGCATATTTTCAAAGAATTTATATGATGGTTCCCAACATGACCGAAAGAAGGCTTGTTTTGTTGTTTTCAGAAGGTCTTATGCATCCATTGAAAGTGTGGGTTAAAGCATTTGATCCACCAAGTCTTGAAAAATCTATAAGGAAAGATAGAAGCATGGAATCGACTACTCCAAGGCCTAACTTTCCTTCAAAACCCCTTGCACATAAGGAAGAAAAAAACCCTTTACCTCTTCCTTCCAAGAACATTCCTACCAAGATGGATGAAGAGTTGTGTGAGAAGCTAAGAAAATAAGGGGTTTGTTACACATGCCGAGAACCATGGTCTAAAGGACATAGATGCTATGGTAGGGTCTTTCTCATCACATAGGAGCTTATTTTGATTATGAATCTAAATCTGATTTTCCAAAACAACAGTATGATTATGAGTATAGTGATGATGAAAGAGGCCCAATTGAACCTAAAAGAGGGCAAGGAAGTAGGAATGCATTGGCCCAATTATCTAGTTTTCTAAAGAATGAATCTTTCAGGGTGCATGGTGTGCTCGGTGGGTAGAGTATTGTTGCTCTAATTAATACTAGGACAATACATAACTTCATTGATAAAGGATTGGTTGCAAAGAGAGGCCTCAAGACAGAAAATTTTGAGGGATTCAAAGTTATGGTGGCTGACGATTTCACTATATCTTGCAACCATAAAAACTCTAATTTATCTATGAAATTGGGCAATTTTGACATCAAAGATAATTGCTATGTTGTTGGTTTTGGAGATAATGATGCAATGCTTGGAATTCAGTGGTTGTGATCTCTTGGAGAGATCACTTTGAATTTACAAATAATGGAGATGCAGTTTCAAGCATATGGGAAGAAGATAGTGTTGAGAGAATTGTCTAATGGAGGTCCTTGTATTGTGTCTTTCAAAGGATGGAGAGGATAATTCATCATGATCAAGTTGGGGTAGTAGAGTGCTTGATTCTACCATCTAATCCAGTGGAAGACAAGAGGCACTATCATTCAGATGTTCAGTCCCTAATCACAAAGCAGAGTAAAGTGTTTAACAACATATTTCTTAGGAGACCTCCTAAAAGAGGGATTGAACATATCATAAAATTCAAAGATGATTTTTTTGAATATTTTAAGGAATACATGCCTCATAGTATTGGATTCAACCCCTTCAAAGAGTCCATATTTGTTGAATACTTCTTTGAGTTTCAAAAAGTAATGATTCAGATGGAACGTATTGATCAAAGAAATCAAGTTAGAATAATTCTCCATTTGCGGAATGGTTCTTCCATACTTATGATCTGGGATCCTCACATCAATTGGTATTTGACTTTTCTTGGATTATGGTATTTTCTGCATGTCGTGATGAAGATTATCATGTGTGAAAAGAAGGTATGTTGGATTGAAAAGTGTCAAAATATATGTTCTATATGTGTTGCTACCTTCTTTATCAGCCATTTGATGATTATATTTGATCATCTACTGTTGACTTGGAGAGGAAATGGGAGAAATGAATGGTTGTTTGCTGTGATGGAGTTGTTAGAGTGGGTGTTTTCATCTTTGAATATCATTAGAATTGTCAAAATGGATGAGGATTTTCAGTATTGCAGCTATTGTTTCTTTCCCAACTTGCTGATTTCTCTTAAATTTGATGTTGAGTGATTTAATTTTGACTTGGTGGGTAGTTGGTACACTTATATTTTTACTTCATAATCTCTTTCCAAAAATTATTTTTGGCTTCAAATGGGAGAAATGATGGGTTAGACAAATCATAATCAGTTGCTAGTTAGAGTTTGAGTTTCTCCCAATGGTTATTTGTACACACTCTCCCATACTTTTGTTCTAGCCAAGGAACCTTGGACTATCATGACTCAACATTCTGAGACTTTTGGAGAAAGGATTGTGAAAGTTTTCAAGTGTCTTCTCGACTATTTCTGTAATCTTTAGAGAAGGAATTGTACATCCTTGAAGATTTTTGAGGATAAGGTTGTTATGTATCTACAAAGAGTTGCTTCTTTCTTTACAAATATCCTTATTCGAGTCACCTTTATTGTTGTGACTCTATTTAATGCTTTGAGGAGTCTTGTTGATGAAAATATTTTTGAGTTGCTTAGATCATTTTTCCTTGTACTTCAAATGATGTTAATCATTTACATTGATGATATTAACTCCTCAAAGGCTTTGGGGTGTGAGATGATGCAATGTTTTGAATTATGTTCCTTTTGGTCTTCCAGTTCAAGTCATATGTTTCGTAATCTTATAGCGTTATAGAGGAGGACAGTGTTGTTTTGGTATGATGGATATGATTGTGTGATCAGTGTGGCACAACATCAACATGGTGGGTCTTTCAAAGATGGACTTGGGACCTTGAGATCCTACTTGGCATAGTAAGGATCAATCTGTTTTCTTGGAGTGTGGTGGCATTGCTTGAGGACAAGCAATTTTGGGAAGGATGGACTGTAATGTCCCCGATTTATCCCTACACTTTTCTTTTGGATTTAACCTATTTCTAGGAACTCATAGGCTAAGAAGAAGTGGGAATTAGGGTTTCCTATTTTTTAGGAGGTTTCAGATGCAATTTTGAAGGCTTGTATGAATGAGTTTGGAAGTGTGTTTCTAGGTTTTTTTTTGTTTTCAAAGAGCTTCATAATGGTGTAACATGCATCTCCATCTGACAACCTTTCTAGAAACTTACTCTTTATAGTAAGTCATCTTGGCTTCTCGATTTGTGCTCAAAAGGTGTTTGGAAACACTTAATATTTATAGTAAGTCATGATTACTACTTAGTTGATGTTCAGATGAAGCTTTGCAAAATTACAATTTATTGCAGTTTGCTATTTTTGGTAAGTCTATTTATAGCAATATAATTCTAGCAGTGGTTCAGTCATGTGTAGTTCACATTTCTATTTTGGGCAATGTGGCTAATTAATTTGGCTTTTTGTTGAGTTTGAATTAAACTTACTATTTTTAGCATTTTCTATTTTTAGTAAGTTCATTTGTGGTAGTGGCATCATCATCAGCTTGGTTCAGCTCGGCTAGTTATGTTTTGATTTTGTACCCTAATGCCTAAGTGATCAACTTTAAGTTGTTGTTAAAAGGGGGCCTTTAATGTGGACATCCAAGATGAAAATATTAACATCTTTATTAATCTTTTAAATGCTCTCAAAAGCTGGATGCCAAAGGAAGGATATATTAATGTATTTAAAATATTTAAAAAGTGCATTTTTTGGTGATTGGCATCCCATGAAGGAATTGAAGAGTTTTCTTTGTTGGAGCTAAAGTGGATTCATTTTTCCAACTAAAGCTTATATATTGATTCTTTGTGGAGAGCTGATTATGCTTGAAAATTTATGGTAAAGTGATGTTGTTGGATTGAAATCCAAAACTGGGCTAAGGGGAAGCTTAGCAATGTCACACCATTCTTCGAGCCTGAAACTATGGCTTCTTAGATGGTAATTTAAGAAGAACATGCTTCATTCAAGAGTGTGGATAGAGCTCAATTCAAATTTTGATTACATAAATTTTGCTGGTTTATATTCTGCTTGTACTGTTGATGTCTATGGTTGAAGCTAATTTCTACTGACAGCTTATAGGTTCACATTTGATTTTTATATCATTCTGGGTACTGGCCCAAGCTGTGCAATTGTGGAGGGCACCCAATTCTCCAAGTTTGTAGATTTTATTTATTGAAGATTGGATTTTTAGATGCAAGTCGAGCTCCTTAAGAGGCCATATCATTTCAGCTTGCATTAGAGTTCGTGTTGACTCGTGATTTCTATTTTTGGCTTAGATTTCTTAGTTGGAAGGTGGTGTAAGAATGGGGAAAATTAAATAGATTAGATTAAGTGATAGCCAACACTTCTAAACTATTATCCCAATCTAAACAAGAGAATACAAACAAAGAGAGCAATCAAAATGAAAGCAAATGAAATAAAACACTCCCCTTTGAAGTTGATTATTTCTCTTGTCTCTCCTATTTCTTCTTATACCAATATTGCCCTCAGATTTGTTGTTGAAGTTGTGCAAATACCTGCAAATAGTAAGCAAGAAAGTTGGAGATAATTAGTTGTTCCATTGAAAATGGAGGGGAAGGATTGTTTTTATAGACAACCATTCGAATGGACGGATGAGATTGATCTTCTAGAAAGATTCCAAGATCAATGAATGAGGATTCATGAGAGAGAGGTTACGAAATGGATGGCCAAGATTGAGTTTCTATAAAGATGCCAAGATCTACGGTTGAGAATTGATGCAACCAGCATATGCCATGCATGGAAAAGATATGACGTCGACGACTATGATGCCTGACGGCTATGACAGACATGCAGGACATGCAGACTATGACGTGAAATAATGACAGGGGATCTTTGATCAAAATAGAGGGATAAATAATTTATTTTAAATTATTTATTCGAAAATGGAAGGGGATGACAAGTGGCAAATAAATAATTTATTTTAAATAATTTATTCGAAAATGGAGGAGAAGGACAAGTGGCAAATAAATAATTTATTTTAAATCATTTATTTGGAGGAAATGAAAAATGAGATTTAATTAAATTCATAAATTTAATTAAAGGAGGAGATATAAATTAAATATGGATAATTGATTAGGATCAATTATTTAAAGGAGAAGAATGACACATAATTAAATAATTTTGTTAATTATTTAACTATAGAAAAATAAAAGGTCAATTAATTATTATTATCTGACTATAGACATGTGATAAAAGATAAATAATTAAATAAATAATGATTTATTTAATTATTGAAGAAAGGGGTATTAGTGACACAATTAAATAATTTTAATTGATCAAGATAGAAATGAGAAGGTGAATCAATTAAATAATTTAAAAACTATTTAATTAATAAAGGAATATGATTGAACATAATAGAATAATTAAAATTATTCAATTATTGAAATATGATGACTAGGAAAAATGATGCTCATAGACATAGGACATTTTTCAGTGTCTACATTTTGCCCCTCTTTGACATAATGTAGTTCATCGCATTGTGTCAAAGAAATTTAATTTTGAAATATGCCCCAGTGTAAAGAGAAAGGGGAAGGATGACTAAGAGGGTTGTGGTATGCCCTCTCGAGAGGACATGCGGGTTCAAAGAACATGAATGTGCTCTTGAAATGGAAGACAAGACTAAAGGATGAAGGATAGAAGAAATGTTAGCATGAAAAGGGGAAATAAGATAGACAGGAAATGATAATAGAACCAACTTCCATGCTTACATTTATATTTATCATCATTGGGCATTGAAAATGTCACAAATGGACCACAAACACCATGGTATGATATAGACCAAAGTGTGCAAGGTGACCATTTGGGAGAGACAAATAGTCAAAAAGACAAGGAATGCCCCAGCTCATACTAAGAACCCAATTGTCCCAGTCCTTTCGCCAAGACAAACCATAGGCAGCAATCAAAGAAAAGAGGCCATGATCCATCATCGTCCCTCTAAATCCATTGATAGGAAATCCTCGAAGAGACTAGTAACATGACCCAAAACTAATCGAAAAGATAAGAAAATCCAGACCAACAAAGTGTTTGCCAAGATAGTGTTTTCCAATGATAATGATGATTGTTTGATTAGTTGATTAGGTTGACCACAATGACCGAGTTGATTGATAGGTTAATAAGGATTGATAAAATGATTTGATTGATGATGTCGAGCCTCAGGAAGGACACATCCTAATGAAGGAACGATTGATTGAGCAAGCTGATAAGATTGAGTGGTGTGACAAAGTTGATTGATAATGATAATGCTTGATTTCAGAAAGGACACATCCTGATTAAGGCAAAATTGATTGAAAAAGTTGACAAGATTGTTTGATTGTTTGACAAATATTGATGAATATGACCAAGCAATGTGACAATACCCAACCATAGGAAGGACACATCCTATTTAGGGAGAGGACACATCTGATAAAGTTGACCAAGTGACAAGTGTTGACATGACACCCTGACTGCAAGAAAGACACATCCTGCTTAAGGTGAATGATAAGGTTGAGAAAGTCCAATCCCAGGAAGGATGTATCCTGATAAAAGACAAGAGATAAGACCAAATGAGACAAATGACATGATGCCCCATTCTGATATAAGACTAGTGACTTGATTGAGTTGATGATAGGATAATTGATTGATGAAAGATTTAATTTGTTTGTTGTTTCTTGATGTAGTTTGAATGATGATTGCTTTTGGATCAAGCACACGACCCAACTCGATGAACCCTAAAGGACTTGACCTAGGGGGCCTCGGGGGCTCATCGATAGATGGCCTTGCCTACGTAGCAGTGCACAGAGACCTCGTAGTTCGACACGACTTGAATTTGTCTTATTTGACAAAATACTAGGTCATGATTTTATTTGGACAACCTAAAGGGACTGACCTAATGCCTCAGGGGCTCATTTAAGATGAGTCTTGCCTACGTAGCAAATGTGCAGAGGCAACGTAGTTCGACCACTCTAACAAAATTGATTCAGACTCAAACCTAGAGTCAGACTCTATTTTTTAGGAGTTTTGAATTTTTCTGATGTTTTTGGATTTTGAGGATTGTATGACTTTTTTGATTTTGAAATGTTTTGATTTTTTTGGATTTTGAAGGGCATTTTATGGTTTTTTGGATTTTTCAGGGGTTTTTTTTTTTTTTTGGATTTTTTTAGGACATTTTATGGTTTTTTTGGATTTTGAAAGTTTTAAAGGGTCGATACCATGTATTATTTACCATGAAGATGTAATTACAGGAATTGCTCCTAGTCAGGTATAGGACCAATTTACTAGGCGCGAGGAGAAGCGGCGAATGCGAAAGGTGGATATGGAAGCGAAGGATGCTAAATGTCGATGGTTTTCAGGCCATGGGAAAGATGACAAAACTTTATTATGGATGAGTAATGGGTGTGAATGGATGAAAGACCAAATGGAGTGAAAGTAGATGAAGGAGCATAGATCAACTACACATGGCACCTCTTTGCTAGGTTTTCACCATGGTACTTATCCAAAGCGCCACCGAAGTGGTTTTCACTTTTGGATGAATTATTTTTCTTTACTATTTTTCTGATTTATTTTTTTATTTTTTCATTTTGATGATGTCACACAAGATGCCTACTTGCTAGGTTTTCATCAAGGTGACATATTTTTTGAGTTTTTATATCGATTTGATATTTTGGATGACTGTTGGTTGTTCTGAATCTTTTGATGGTGTTGATGTAGATACTGGTGTCATGATATGCCAATAGTGACCTTTATGGAGTAATTTTCTTGTCAAGATCATAGCACTTGCATACAACTGATCGATGTCATTGTGATCCTCTCTGATACTAGTGTTGGCCTTATCGGAATATGCACATCGTGATAGAGTACCATGAGAGTCCTTATGATAAAGGGTTGCTCCCAAGATGCGATGGATTTGTGAAGTAGGATTTTTAGACTTTAGGCGAGATGCAAGATTATGATGGATGATGGTAGGTGTGGATGGACAATTTGGTGTTTTGGATGTAGCAATTTTTATTTTCCAAACTTGGGATGGTGGATGATGGAGTTTGGAATTTTGATTAGGATAGTGTTTGGAACCAGCATTTTTATATGCCTTTCTTGATGACCATTTTAAAGGAGGTGGAAATTTACTATATGTGGGAGTCCTCTTTTCTTGTGGCTCCATATTTTGATTGAATTTTGGATTTGAAATATTTTCTTTGTTTGATCCATTTTTCTTTGGGATCCATTTTAACTTTATTTGTCCACTTGTAATTTTGTTTGATTCAATGGCCTTTGACGTTTGACTTTTAACTTTAGATTTGTAATAAGTTTCTTTCTGTTGGTTCCAAATGGAAGATTTATTCATGTTGGAATGATGGTTTATGGTGTGGATGGAAGGAGTGTTGGCAACAAACTTATGAAAAGGACTACTCATGGCCCCCATTTTGATGTTTATACTAGATAAAGTTGCCCCCAATATCAAGGAGGTACCACTAACATCATTTGATTCTCTGATTGAAGAATAACCAAGACCTTGATGTCTAGGATTTGCATAAAATTGTATTGGTTCTATAATGCCTTGCTCATGTAGACCTAGTCCTCTTCCTTGATACTGCATGCTCTGACAGATTTTGTTTCCGATGAGGTATTTTTTATTTTGAAAACAAGATGCTAACCCATCATTTTGTATGTGGTTTTTGTTACTTGGAATCTCCTCATCTACAAGAAATCCTGCTTTGACAAAGGTGGATGCTCCTAATTGATAGGATGTTTTGGATTTATCATTCGTCATGCTTGTTTCTTCTCGATTATTTGGGATACCAATTTGATTTTTCGTAGATTTTGTATCTTCTTCTTTGACTTGATCCATAGTAGCTTCTTTGTGTTCTCCTTTGACTTGATCAATAGTAGTTGCTTTATGCTCTTCTTTGATGTTATCCATATCATTGATTTGATTATCTATGTGTCCAAAGGAGGCAAGTGTCTCATTTTGGGAAATGGAGGTGTTTTGTGTTTGGATGGGATCATGTTCAAATGTTTGATCATGAATGGCATAAAGGTCAATAAGAGGATCATTTTGGATTTCTTGTTCAATGGCAGGATCTTGGTCAAAAATAGGTGTATCTTGGAGAACATGGTCGTGAATAGACTCTTGAACAAGGATAGGTGCATTTTGGATGCCATGATTATCTAGAAGGACTTCTTGGATGGACTTAAGGATGGGATCATGAGATGGACTGCTTCGATCTTGATATGAAAGTGAAGTTGTGATGTCATGCTTTGGAATTTTATTTGGACATGTATCCCAAGGTGTCGGAAATGTGATGTGGTTTTAGAGACCCTGACCAAATGTATTTTCATGACCAAATAGAGCTTGGGATGGAGTGGATGGAAATGGGCTAGTGGATGATGGACTAGGATAAGATATGGAGGTTTGGAATGGACTAGTGGATGATGGATTATGATAGGATGTGGAGGATTGGAATGGACTAGTGGAAGGTTGGTTTCCCTTGTCAAAGTTAGGATAGGGATGATTAATGGACATTTTTTGGGGATTAATAGTATGTATTGTGCTAAGGGACTCTTGATAATGAGGGTAAATGGATGAAGGACTAAAGCTTATGGATTGTTGGTAAGAAGGGTATGTGAGTGGTTGGTATTGATGATTGAGGATTGATTGGTATTCAACTTGACTACAAAGAAGATCAAGGTAAAGTGAAGACATGGTCATGAATTTGGATTAGGATGGATGAGGACCATACAATAATTGTGACCTTTGGATGACAATGCAAGGTTCCAATGCAAAATGGATATGAAATTGTGCTATTTTTTTGTTTTTTTTTTTTTGGAGATTTTCAAGGATATAAGGATGCAAAGTGGCAATGTACCTAAGACCAAGATTAAAGAATGGTGGAATGATAATGACCCTATTACCAAGGATATCATATGAAAGGATGAACCTACAGGTGAATGCAAACTAAAGATGTCACTAATGGAATATTTGAGCAATTTTTTTTTTTTTTGGTTTTCGATAGAGGTTGTTTGATATCAAATTGGACAAGTTTGGTCTTGGGTTTTAGACTGCAAAATTTGGAATTATTTCAAGTTGAATGTGTGTGTTTCCAGATTTGTGAAAGGTGTTTATTTGTCTCAATGTCTTAAAAAAACACTTGGCAAACACAATATCTTGTCTTTGAAAATTTGAAAACATGTACAATGAAGACAAGCACAACCCTAGGTTAAGCAAGGACAATATTCACTAGATTCCACATGGGTTTCCCTAACCACACTGATTCTTAGCGTGTGAATCCAGAAGCTTGGCCGCACGGGCTCCCCCTTACATTGCACTCACTTCTCAGGCCAACCAAGCTTCCAACCCCCATAAAATTCCCATGGCAAGTTGATCACCTCTACTAACAACTGTGAGAATGTGGATGCCTTCACAATGACCATTGTTGTGCTAACAAATAGAAGGATTTTGGCAACTACACAAAGGTTTTTAGTTCGGGACCCCCGTTCGAGTGGCTATACATGGGGCACAAGATTAAGCTCCATTTAGGAGGCACTCCATCCTGAAGAGGTTATGCTCAACAGGGTTTTGGGGAGTACTACTTGGTCCGTATGACACATCCGCACTCGTAATCCTAGGCTATCCCTTAGGATTCACATTTATATACCGGTTGGGGGTAGCTTGGCCAAAAAGCTCCATTGCCTGTCTAAGTCACCTTGGGTGAGTACTTTTTCCCACCAAGGAAGGCCCAAGTTCTAGAGGCAATAACCATTTCTCTTACACCCAAGATCGCATAAATGCGCAAGGGGAGAGGATACTTCGATTATTGCATCAAAGGGTAACACAAAATTGAAGACACTTATACATTTTAATTACTAAATGATAATGTGAGGAGGACACACAAGACACTTTGTTCATTTTAAAAATTTAACTTGATGTGAAACAAACAAAGTTCATTTTAAGCCAATGACATGAAATGCATGTTCATTTTAACCCATGAGTGTGCATGCAATTTGTTGTAGTTGTTGAAAACAAATAAAATTAATTATGCCTAAAGAAATGAAAAGCTTGATTTTTGTTTCTAAAGAAACAATTTTTTTGAATCTCTCCAAGCTGTGCCACATGCTAAAGACAAGAGATTAGTAACTTAAAAGAAATGACAGCAGCAAATTAAAACAACCACAAATTTCTCAAAATTTAAAAAAATTTCAATTGGTTTATATCCATGGAAAGCTAAAACTCAATCCTTCAAAACCCAAAAATTATTTTTCCAAGATTATGCATGAAAAAAACGTTATAGACAAAAAACAAACGCGGGTTTTAATAGCTAAACTAAAAAAACAGCAAATACTAAAATAGCCATAACTTTATCAAATCTTAACGAAATTTTAAACTGTTTAAAGTTTCAGAAAGCTGAAAACGAGGGCTACAAAACTCAGATGATCATTTTTAAAGAATTTATGCGCCCATTTTTCTGTGCTCTAAAGAAGATGATGGGATTTCGTATGAATTCTTGGCTGTAACTTGCAAAACAACCAAACAAACAAGAAAACAAATGATTTTTTGCAATATTATTCGATTCACGTCGGATTCACCAATGTAAGAATGGGAAAAATAAAATAGATTAGATTAAGTGACAACCAACACTTCTAAACTATTATGCCAATCTAAACAAGAGAATACAAACAAAGAGAGCAATTAGAATGAAAGCAAATGAAATAAAACACTCCCCTTTGAAGTTGATTATTTCTCTTGTCTCTCCTATTTCTTCTTATGCCAATATTGCCCTCAGATTTGTTGTTGAAGTTGTGTAAATACCTGCAAATAGTAAGCAAGAAAGTTGGAGATAGTTAGTTGTTCCATTGAAAATGGAGGGGAAGGGTTGTTTTTATAGACAACCATTCGAATGGACAGACGAGATTGATCTTCTAGAAAGATTCCAAGATCAATAGATGAGGATTCATGAGAGAGAGGTTATGAAATGGATGGCCAAGATTGAGTTTCTAGAAAGATGTCAAGATCTACGGTTGAGAATTGATGCAACCAGCATATGCCATGCATGGAAAAGATATGACGTCGACGACTATGACGCCTGACGGCTATGATAGACATGCAGGACATGCAGACTATGACGTGAAATAATGATAGGGGATCTTTGATCAAAATAGAGGGATAAATAATTTATTTTAAATTATTTATTCGAAAATGGAAGGGGATGACAAGTGGCAAATAAATAATTTATTTTAAATTATTTATTCGAAAATGGAGGAGAAGGACAAGTGGCAAATAAATAATTTATTTTAAATCATTTATTTGGAGGAAATGAAAAAGGAGATTTAATTAAATTCATAAATTTAATTAAAGGAGGAGATATAAATTAAATATGGATAATTGATTAGGATCAATTATTTAAAGGAGAAGAATGACACATAATTAAATAATTTCGTTAATTATTTAATTATAGAAAAATAAAAGGTCAAATAATTATTATTATCTGACTATAGACATGTGATAAAAGATAAATAATTAAATAAATAATGATTTATTTAATTATTGAAGAAAGGGGTATTAGTGACACAATTAAATAATTTTAATTGATCAAGATAGAAATGAGAAGGTGAATCAATTAAATAATTTAAAAACTATTTAATTAATAAAGGAATATGATCGAAGATAATAGAATAATTAAAATTATTCAATTATTGAAAGATGACTAGGAAAAATGATGATCATAGACATAGGACATTTTTCAGTGTCTACAGGTGGACGCCATGTTTAGGGGCTTCTATTGACTACTAATTGAAGACCTCCAGAGCTGAATTGAAGGAGTGGTGTTCATATTGGTGATTTTCTTCTTTGTTAGTCTGATTTTTTGTTTATACTATTTCTAATCAGACTTAGTGAAAATTAGTATAATTCTGATTTGAGCTTCAATTCCATATCATTTCATATTGTAAATGTTAAAGGTTGATTACTCTAACCATTGGCAGATTTTGGAAGCTTATCTTTGATATATGCAACCGTATTTCAATTGTTTGTAAAGCTGATTAGTAGAACTAACAACTATTTGTTTCTATTGTTGTAATTTAGTTTGTTTTACACTCCCACAATTAAGTGATTGAGTTTATAGATCTATCTTTCATTGTTATTATTTCCCCCCATGTAAAATAAGTGGTAGTGAGGAATAAATACCCCCCACTACATAAGTGGAAGCATGATTATATGGCTGGCTTGCCACCTTTTTAATTGTATTAATATCACCCACTCAATAAGTGGAGTATACCCACTATCTTGTGGATGTTTGCTACTAGCAGATGAATGTACTTCAATTTAGTTTGTTGCTAACAATCCCTGAACCATATGCTATCACCTCACCCACACTGGGACCTTGGTTAACATTCTTGGTGAGGGTTATTTACAAGCTAGTTTAGTTTTTGTGCTAACACTAATCAATGATTTGATGTTGGTTTCATTGTGTTAAAATCAAGAGAAAATTAATGGGGTACATTACAGTGGTATTGAAGCCTATTTTCCTACCATCCTATGAGTTCAGAGCTTTAGTGATAGATGAGTGATAGAGAATTATGTTGCTACACTAGAGGAAACATAGTTCAGTTTCAGCTTCCTGAGATTGATACCTTTTTAGAGGTTTTAAGAAACCATGAAAAAACAGTTGATAACATGGCTGACAAGGGAAAGGGACCAACCAATGAGACAATAGCTGACAATGACTATAGAGTAGAAAAGAAGTTTGATGCAATGTTGAATATGATGTTAAAATTACTTGCAAAAATGGATCAGAAAATGACCACAGTCTGGACAAAGCAAGAGTCAGCTTCTAGTAGTTCTTATTCATAACCAATAGGAAGAACAGTTGGGCAACATGTTGCAAATTCAAGGGAATCAGCCCCAAGACCTCTCCTTCCTATTTTTACTACAAGGGAGGAGGAATCTTCCAAACCTAAAGTCCCTATGGCAGATGAAGTGAGATAGAGTTATATGGAGTATGTTTCTCTTCAATTTGAAATCAGAGAAATATTAACATTTGATCAATATATGAATCAAAAGAAGGGAAGAGGAGGAAAGAAGGATATTTGAGCTCCTATGGGTTCCAAAATGGACTATCAACAAGCACTCGGTAAGGTCACATTGGTAAATTATGATGGAAGTGACAAGTGCATGACTCGATGATAGGTCCACAAGCTGGAAAATTACCTATCACTTAGGCATATGCCAAAAGAAGATGCCATCAAATTTGTAACATTGCATTTGGATGGAGCTGCACACGAGTGGTGGTACCATGGTTTGGTCACTCTTGGCCATAACCTTATTCATACTTATGAAGAATTTACAATCAAGTTGATCGATAGGTTTGATATCAAGGATCAAAAAATCAAATTTTATGAGCTTGCTCAGTTGAAACAACATGGCTCATGAGATTCTTATATTGCATATTTTTAAAGACTTTCTATGATGGTGCATAAGATCACCGAAAGAAGGCTTGTTGTCTTGTTTTCAAAAGGTCTTATGAAGCTATTGAAAGGGTGGGTTAAGCATTTGATTCACCAAGTCTTGAAGAAGCCATAAGGAAAGCTACAAGCATGGAATTGGCTACTCCAAGGCCTAACTTTCCTTCAAAACCCCTTGCACATAAGGAAGAAAAGAAGCCTTTACCTTTTCCTTCCAAGAAGATTCCTACCAAGATGGATGAATATTTGTGTGAGAAGCTAAGAAAAGAAGGGGTTTGTTACACATGCCGAGAAAAATGGTCTAAAGCAAATAGATGCTATGGTAGGGGTCTTTCTCATCACATGGGAGCTTATTTTGATTATGAATTAGAATCTGATTTTCCAAAACAACAGTATGATTATGAGTATAGTGATGATGAAAGAGGCCCAATTGAACCTAAAAGAGGGCAAGGAAGTAGGAATGCATTAGCCCAATTATCTAGTTTTCAATAGAATTAATCTTTCAGGGTGCATGGTGTGCTCGATGGGTACAGTATTGTTGCTCTAATTAATACTAGGACAACACATAACTTCATTGATAAAGGACTGGTTGCAAAGAGAGGCCTCAAGATGGAAAAGTTTGAGGGATTCAAAGTTATGGTGGCTAACGGTTTCACTATATCGTGCAACCGTAAAATCTCCAATTTACCTATGCAATTAGGCAATTTTGACATCAAAGATGATTTTTATGTTGTTGGCATTGGAGATAATGATGCAATTCTTGGAATTTTGTGGTTGGGATCTCTTGTAGAGATCACTTTGAATTTACAAACAATGGAGTTGCAGTTTCAAGTAGATGGGAAGAAGATAGTGTTTGGAGGTTTTTTTAATGGAGGTCCTCGTAATGTGTATTTCAAAAGGATGGAGAGGGTAATTCATCATGATCAAGTTGGGGCAGCAGAATGCTTGATTCTACCATCTAATCTAGTGGAAGACAAGAGGCACTATCTTTCAAATGTTTAGTCCCTAATCACAAAGTAGAGTAAAGTGTTTAACAACATATTTCCTAGGAGACCTCCTGAAAGAGGGACCAAACATATCATAGAATTCGAAGATGATATCATTGAATCTTTTCAAGAATTCATGCCTCATAGTATTGGATTCATCCCCTTCAAATAATACAGATTTGTTGAATACTTCTTCAAGTTTCAAGAAGTAATGATTTAGATGCAATGTACTGATCAAAGAAATCAAGTTAGAATAATTCTCCATTTGTGGAATGTTTCTTCCATACTTATGATTTGGGATCTTGGCATCAATTGGTATTTGACTTTTCTTGGAGTATGGGATTTTCAGCATTATCCTAATGAATATCATCATGTGTGAAAAGAAGGTATGTTGGATTGAAAAGTGTCAAAATCTATGTTCTATATGTGTTGCTACCTTCTTTATCAGACATTTGATGATTATATTTGATCATCTATTGGTGGCTTGGAGTGGAAATGGGAGCAAAGAATGGTTCTTTGTTGTGATGGAGTTGTTATAATGGGTGTTTTTAGATTTTAATATCATTAGAATTGTTGAAATGGATGAGGATTTTTAGTATTGTGTAGATGTTCCTTTCCCAACTTGCTGATTTCTCTTAAATTTGATGTTGAGTGATTCAATTTTGACTTGCTGGGCAGCTGGTACACTTATATTTTTACTTCACAATATCTTTCCAAAAATGATTTTTGGCTTTAAATGGGAGAAATGGTGGGTCAGATAGATCATAATTAGTTGTTGATTAGAGTTTGAGTTTCTCCCAATGGTTATTTGCACACATTCTCCTGTACTTTTGTTCGGGGCAGCAAATCTTGGACTGTCTCAACTCAACCTTCTGAGACTTTTGGAGAAAGGATTGTGAAATTTTTCAAGTGTCTTCTCAACTATGTCTGTAATCTTCAAAGAAGGCATTGTACATCCTTGGAGAGTTTTGAGGATTAGGCTATTATGTATCTACAAAGAGTTTCTTCTTTCTTTGCAAATATCCTTGTTGGAGTCACCTTTGCTATTGTGACTCTGTTTAATACTTTGAGGAGTCTTGTTGATGAAAATATTTTTGAGTTGCCGAGATCATTTTTCCTTCTGCTTCAAATGATGTTAATCATTGGAATTGATGATATTAACTCCTTAGAGGCTTTGGGGTATGAGATGTTGCAATGTTTTGAATTATATTCCTCTTGGTCTTCTAGTTCAAGTCATATCTTTTGTAATCTTTTAGGGTTACAGAGGAGGATAGTGTTGTTTTGGTATGATGGCTATGATTGTGTGATCAGTGTGGTGTAGCATCAGCATGGTGGGTATTTTTAGAGATGGAACTAGGACCTTGAGATCCTGCTTGGCATAGTAAGGATCAATCTATTTTCTTGGATTGTGGTGGCAATGCTTGAGGAGAAGAAATTTTGGGAAGGGCGGACTATAATGTGCCCGATTTAGCCCTATGCTCTCCTTTTGGATTTAGCCTATTTCTTGGAACTCGTAGGCTAAGCAGCAGCAGGAATCAGGGTTTCCTATTTTTTAGGAGGTTTTAGATGCAATTTTGAAGGCTTGCATGAAGGAGTTTGGAAGTATGTTTTTGGGTTTTTCTAGGTTTTCAGAGAGCTTCAGAATGGTGTAACATGCATCTCCATCTAACAACCTTTCCAGACACTTAATATTTATAGTAAGTCATGTTGGCTTCTCAGCTTATGCTCAAAAGGTGTTTGAAAACACTTACTATTTATATTAAGTCGTGATTACTGCTTAGTTGATGTTCAAATGAAGCTTTGCAAACTTACTATTTATAGAAGTTTTCTATTTTTGGTAAGTCTATTTATAGCAGTATCATTCTAGGAGTGGTTGAATCATTTGTAGTTCACATTTCTATTTTGGGTAGTGTGGCTGATGAGTTTGGCTTTCTATTGAGTTTGAAGTAAACTTACTATTTTTAGAATTTTCTATTTTTAGTAAGTCCATTTGTGGTAGTGGTGTCATCATCAGCTTGATTTAGCTAGGCTAATGTTAGTTTGTTATTTTTAGCAGTTTTTCAGTTACAGTTTGGGTGTTGTTTTGGCTACCTCCTTTGGAATGAGTTTCAACACTTAGTCAATTTTATGTTTTGAGTTTGTACCCCAGTGCCTAGGTGATCAAATTTAAGTTGTTGTTAAAAGGGGTCCTTGAATGTGGACATCCAAGATGAAAATATAAATATCTTTATTAATGTTTTAAATGCTCTCAAAAGGTGGATGCCAAAGGAAGTAGATATTAATGTATTTAAAATATTTTAAAAGTGGATTTTTTGGTGATTGGCGTCCCATGAAGAAATTTAAGATTTTTATTTGTGTGAGTTATAGTTGATTCATTTGCCCAACTGAAGCTTATATATTGATGCTTTGTGGAGAGCTGATTATGCTTGAAAATTTATTGTAAAGTTATGCTACTGCTTTGAAATCTAGAACCTGGCTAAGGGGAAGCTTATCAATTTCACACCATTCTTCAGGCCTGAAACTATGGCTTCTTAGATGGTAATTGAAGAAGGCCATGCTTCATTCAAGAGTGTGGATATAGCTCAATTTGAATTTCAATTATAGGCAGTTTTTTGGTTTATATTATGCTTGTACTGTTGATGTCTATGGCTAAAGCTAATTTTTGCTGACAGCTTTGCCTCTGATTTTTATATCATTCTGGATACTGGCCCAAGTTGTGCAACTATGGAGGGTGCCTAGTTTTCCAAGTTTGTAGATTTTATTATTGAAGATTGGATTTTTAGATGCAAGTCGACCTCCTTGAGAGGTACCATTTCAGCTTGCATTGGAGTTTGTGCCAACTGTTGATTGCTATTTTGGTTTGGATTTCCTAGTTGGAAGTTGGACTCCATGTTTAGGGGCTTCTATTGACTACTGATTGAAGAAATTCCGAGCTAAATTGAAGGAGTAGCATTCATATTGGTGATTTTTTTCTTTGCTGGTCTAATTTTCTATTTATACTGTTTCTAATCAAACTTATTGAAAATTAGAATAATACTGATTTGAGCTTCAATTCCATATCATTTCATATTGTAAATGTTAGAGGTTGATTACACTAACCATTGGCATATTTTGGAAGCTTATCTTTGATATTTGTAGTTGTATTTCAATTGTTTGTAAAGTTATTAGTATTAGAGATTCCATCCTTTTCTATCTCATAAATATTCTGCCTACCATCATACAAAGCATGTCTATCAAACTACCAAGGCCTCCCTAGCAGCAAATGGAACACATCCATAGGCAATTCATCACATAGAATCTTATCTTTGTACCCTCCTATATTGAACTCCACCCAAGGTTTCTCATTTACCAAAACATATTGACCCTCATTCAACAAAGAAACTTTATAAGGAGTATCATGTGGTGTTCTAGGCAATCTAAGTTTCTCAACCATCTCATTAGAAACCATGTTATATGTGCTTCCTAAATCAATCACAACCTTACATACCTTACCAATGCACTTGAAAGTGGTTTTTAAGAGTTTCCTTTATGATGGCTCCTTTTCTTCAAATTATTTGATGAGAGTTCTCCTTATCATGAGTGATTCACCAACTTCTGGAGCAACATGTTGTGATGGAGAGTTTACACTATCATTATCCTCTTCTTGCACCACTTGAGCTCTCCTTTCTCCTACATGTAAAGTAGTAGGTTGATTGTCATTGCACTTCCATTCTTTATGTCCAAATTTTTTACACTAATAACACTTTCTTGTGAATCCACTAGAACCTCTTCCTTGACCTCCAAATCTGCCTCTAAAACCTCATCTACCACCTCTAAATCCACCTATTTGATCTGCAACTTGCTCATTGGATTTGATCACATCTACTTGACCTTCATGTGACTTCCTTGAAGTAGAAAATGTACCTCTTCCTCTAGAATTTCAGCCTCTACCCCTTCTTTGTTTGTCTTTCTTTCTCTTTAACTTTTCCTTAGCCTTATTTGATAACACTCCTCAACCATTCTTGGATTTTCCAAGGTTAACTCATATTGAATGTTGAACCTTATCCCACTTAGATATCTAGGCACCTTCTCCGCATCGTCCTCCATGTGACCTGCCCTTATACTCATCCTATAGAACTCATTGGTATAAGCTTTAACATACATTTCTCTTTGCTTCAAATCTTGAAGTGCATAATCACTCAATAAGGACTTGCCCTTAAGCTTAGCCACCATTCTATCCCAAGAAGAAATTTTTGACTTACCTTTCTTCCTCCTTTTAGTCTGCTCATAATCCCACCATAATAGTGCATGACCCTTCAACTTTGTTATTGAAATCTTCACCTTTTTCTCCTTAGGTACATCTTCACACTCAAAATAATTGTCAAGTGTTGCAATCCAATCTAAAATCTCCTCATAATTAAAATTGCCCCCATACATAGGTAGATCAATCTTTACTTTATGTTTATCTCCCATGACTGCTCTGAGTAGCTTAGCCATCCTCTACTCATCAGGATCCAATTTCTCTTCCTCTTCCTCTTCTTCATTCTCATCTTTCTCTTCCTTTTCGGAGTCACTCTCAACACTCACAACCTTACCTCTTCTCTGAACTATTTCCATAGCCTCAATAATTTCTACCATCCTATCTTGCAGCTCCTTCAACCTTATAATCTCCCTTGTATTTTTCTCTTCCATCTCATTCACCTTCCTAGCTATAGTTTTACCTTTTGGAGGCATCTTGATCTTTTCTCACTTTACTCTTTCCCTTTACAGACCTACCTATGATCTAATACCAATTTGATATAGAGGAGGGTCTCACATTTAAAAGTAACTCAAGCAACTATTGATCAAAACTCTAACACATCAAACAAATGATTCTTCTTCACAAATTGCCATTATTCCTTATAGCACAACAAAAGGGGTTTTTGTAGCATAACTTGTAGAAAACACTCCTACCCATAGTTCCAAACATATTTAAGATACCCTTTTTGGAGTTTCAACATATATCAAAAATTCAACTATGTGTGTTTTGTAACACAACCCTCAAAAACCTATTGCTATGCTTGCTTAAAGGCCTAATTAGGCTCGAGAAAAAAGGTCACCACTAATTTTTTGATCTCCAAACCTCCAATTGTCAAAAGAAGAACCTAAAAATGTCAAATTAGGCCTACACATGCAATTACTACTACCTAGAATGGTCTCCAAGTAACTTTTCTACAAAACCCTACTTCTATGCAACTCTTACACCCAAAAACATGAAGATTTCCTACCTAGGGCAACAAAATCCTCACACTTACCACCATCCCCTAATCCTACCACTTCATGGACACAAAAACCTACCCATATACACCCATTACACCAATTATCAAACCATTTCATCAGTGGAATGGGTCAAAACTTCATTTTTCTCCAATCAAACCCTCAACACTAGGGTTTTAAGACTATTTTTAGTAAAAATACAATAAAATCCTTCAACCTTAATGAAAACAAGTCAAACCATTTTAAAATGATAGAGAATTCATAGTTTCATCAATTCCAATGCATGAGAGATCATCTATAGGTAGTACAAGGCCATACAGAAGTCTGCAGCAACAACTTTTCCTTCCAAAAACACAAAAACATGATCTTGTTATTCAAATTTTAAAATTTTACATCATACAAATCTTTCTCAATGTACATACATGATTTTTAAGCCTTAACCAAACCCAAAAAACTGAATCCAACTAACTCTTGAGGACCCAACTATTCAACTTTCAAGGAAAAGAAAAAGTGCAAAAGTTGCTTGACAACTTTGCAACTTTTTGCAACTTTTCACCACATTAACAAAATTGATTCCCAATGACATAACTGACATTCAATGACCTTATTCATTGTATTAAAGACCTTATCACATCAAAGAAATAAAAAATTAAAAAAAAACCTAATATTTGCAAAATTTTCATATTAAAAGTTATGGTGCCCTGCACCACAACAAATTAACTCCTTAATCCTAGACGCCTCCATCATGATCAATTGTTGCTCACAAATGTGTAGATATGAATTGATTAACCCTTAATCCTCTGCTGGTTGGTATGAATTTCCATTGGGAACCCACATGTGCCAAATTGAAGATGTTTCTTGTTGATTGAAACCCTCCTGTCACTACTAAACTATCTGGCCTGATTGGGACTATGATTTTGGCCAAGAACATCTTGCTAATAATTGATCTCCAACGTGCCAGGTTGAAAATACAAAGAATCCAACTCCCACATGCCAATTGTGAGAATTTGCAACACCTTATTTTTCCTCCAACTTAACTTCTAATCTGCTTATGGAAATCTGAATATCCTAAATGAATCTACTGAATTAAATATGTGAATGCTTAGAGAATGATCCCTAACAAAGATCATTCAATCTAGAATCTTTGGATGATCTCTCATGCCTATAGATCTTGTCCTAATCAAGAGCTTTCATCCTCATATAGCTTGAAACTCCATACCTACAAACCCTTATTGCTCAGCTCTCATTTTTGTAAATAATAAACTTGGATGCTCAAATGATGTTCTTTTTCACCTTTTAGACTTCTCCAAATCCCAACGCCCAACTTAGGTTTTTCATCTTTTAAAATAAAATATTAATAATCCTCTCACAAAACCCAATGCCAACTTTGTCTCTTGCACAATTAATTAATAATTTTTCTTTTGAAATTTGTGCCATTTAATGAAATAATAATACAATAACTTAAAAAATATCATTTTAACTAAAGTTACTTTATTCACCTTATAACACCATATTATAAAGTACTTTATTAAAAGTAAATTTATAACATTAAATTATAAAGTCACTTTAATAAAAGAATATTATTAAAGTAACATGACTTTAATAAAAGAATATTATTAAAGTAACATGACTTTAATAATTTAATTACTTCCAACAATAATTTAGCTATAACCCCCTGAGAGTGTCCTGGTGGAATTACCAGCTATAGGTGTGCCACCACTGAGCCTAATATCACTTAATATAAATAACAAGTATGAATGGTGAACTCCTGAACTGCCTTCGAAAGGCCTACCAACCAAATGCAAAATCATTGAACTGAATATACTAGAATGAAACATCAAGCCTGCTAAAGAGCCTAAATCTCCCCCAAAGGGGTCCCCTAAACATCTCGTTCACCTACAGGAACCAGATAATAGGCTAACCACTACAAAGATTTTTGATCCCAAAAAAAGGGGACATTACAGTCTGCCCTCCCCAAGATTGCTTGTCCTTAAGAAATCCACACTTGCACACTTAAGCCCATCCTGAATGTCAGGACCACAAAATAAATAGTACCACACTCTACCAAAACTCCACAATAACCATTGGAGAATAATAGGTCTAAACTCAATAGCCCTATCAACCACTATCTGAAGAAAGAGCTTTGACCTAGTCTTTGTAAACAACAACCAAGTAAATAGCGCACATGGTAAATATGTCACACCAAAGTGTGAATTGTTCTCATCTTTTAGAAGTTTGTTTTTATTGCATTTCCTATGCATGGGGAAAGTGGAATAAGAGAAATAGTCAAGTATGAAGCTGGTTGGAAGTGGTTGACCTATAGAAACATTATCCTTGCATTTCTAATTGAATCAATTTGTTGTCATGAGAATACAACAACTGGATGACCATGAGAAAATAGTCATCATTTTCATTCTACCACCTTGAATCTTTCTAGTTGAGTTGAACCTTTGAGTGTAAGAAGTGGAAATGTTGAGAGCTTGTTTTTAGCCTTAGAGTGCTCAAGTTTATGTATAAATAGGGGAGCATTCTTCTTCATTAGGACACATAATTGCATTCTTATTTTCTAATTTTTCTGAGAGTTACTCAGCTGCATTTTTGAGTTGTGAGTTTGTGAGGATTTTGAGAGTGATTTAAGTTAGGTTAGAGTGAGTTACATTGTGATAATTTATCAAGGGAAGATAGAAGTTACTGAGAAGTTGAGTTTAGAAGGAATTGTAAACTATTTTTTGTGAAGGTTTTGCTAGGAAACCAAATTATCAATGGGAGTGTTTATACGGGCATGCTGATCTCTATTCCTTTGCTTTTTATTTTAGAAAGTTTGTTTTGTTTGAGATTTTTTGATTGGGAAAGGAATGTTTTTGAATTTATGTAGTGATACTTGGTTTAGCTTGTTTGTTTCTTGATGGATTCTTGTTTTCATGAAACCTTTTTGGCTGGGTTGCATTTATACTTATATGTATATGTTCTATGTAATGTGTTGTCATTTCAATTAGCACCTCTAGGGTGCTTATTGGACAGACATATATTGCAGGTGTTCTGGTACTGCTCTTCGAATTATAGAGAGGAAGATCTCTCTTTGCTGATGTTGTACATAAAAAGGGTAGAGTAGACTAAGGTTCCTATCTTTTTTACTCAGTGGTAGGAAACAAGGGTGCATAAACACAATGCATCATAGCTAAGGTTTTCTCTGGTTTCTACAGATCTTAACTATGACTAAACTAGCTTCTAAACTATCCTATCTCCTCAAGATAAATAGAGCATGAGGGCACAAGAGTCGAATGGATGGGTTGGATCACTTGAATCTATTGTCTCCTTAGAATATGGTCGAGGCTTTGAACTCTTAGACATACGTTGGGATAAGGTTTTATACAAGAAAATATTCTTAATGGTAGGTTGGATCTAATACTTTCCAAGGAGGAGGAACCCCTATCCAAGGTATAAGCTAGGAAACAACGTACTAGAAACAACAAGGTACAATGATATGGATATCAAGATTGCTAAAGAGAATGAACCCCTGTTCGAAGTATAGGCTGAAATATGGATCATTAAACAACATCAAATGATAGCTATTGATGAAAAAATATCCAAGGAGGAGGAACCCCTATCCGAGGAGGAGATTGAAACAATAAGCTATTGAAAACAAGACGTTGAACCAACTCAAATATTTAGATCAAACAAGCATGTGCCATCTAATTTTCTTCTTCAAGCTTTTCCAATGGATTACAAAGATTGGGACAACAAAGCCATGAAATCATTCACAATTACGACCAACTAATTAACTCTCATCTAAGAGTGGATAAATACAAACTTGCAAGCTTGTGGTAACAATGGCACAACATTTTGCATAGTAAATAAAGATTAACAAATAATGAGCCCAAGGATCTTATTTATAGAAACTCAAAGGAGTAGGCAACCCTAAAATATCCTTGAGTTTAACAATTAGTTCTTGCCAATCAAAAAAATATATTCCTAAGTTTAAAAGTAGGTGAGCAAACAATTAACTGAAACTATACAAAGATTCAATTGGAAATCTACTTTAGATGACTAAAACCTAATTACAAGTGACCTTAAATTACAAAATGTGCCTCCAAAATAGAGATCCACAATTAGCGGAGATCTAGAAATAGACATCCATAATTGGTGGGATCTGACATGCATGATCAATGGGACATGGAGTTAACTTGGAATGAGGCATCAAGTTAACTCTTATCACCATTAATGCTACTTTGAAGGGTAGGATGTCCTAGGTGGATGCTTTGACACCTCATCACCTCTAGTCAATAGTTGACTTCTTTTGCCTCTCGCAATCTACTTTTGATATTCAATCTTGTTTGCAGCCGCATCATCCAACATTGTTGACATGGGATGTGGAAGGTAGTGTGGTAGTAACTAGTGGCAGCTTTGTGTTTGGAATGACTACCTTCTGTATTTGGCTATCCATTGAACGATGATGTCATTCATGCCTATTAATCTATCCAAATTGACCTTTGGGTGTGCCCGACATAGATCAGTGTCAATCATTTTCAAGAAATCATGGAGTAAGACCATTTCGGCCTTGTATTCATCTTGGGAGAACTAAATTCTAAAAACCTTGAAGGTTGATAGTACACATGATACTATTTAGACAACTTTTTTAGGAACTGCTAAAAATAGCCCCATCGAGGCAACTTTTTATGAAAAAATTATGAGACGTGGTTTTTGTTGAGAATGATTTTCTAAACAAACCCAGATCATCAAAAATTTGAAAAAATGATTTTTTTATGGCATGCAAGAGCCCTTTGGCAGCAGAGGCAACGAGGCACTAGAAAATGATTTCCTTGAAAAAATCTAACACATGGGTTTTGTTCATGCTTCAGAGCTGAACAAACCCAGTTTGTCCGTTTTTCAAATCCATGACTTTTTTTGGAAAACCCTAAAAATAGGGGCAGCAGGGCTACATTTTCTGGAAAAATCTAACATGTGGGCTTTGTTGAAAAAGTTGTGTTGATCATACCCAGTTGGTCAGATCTGTGATTATTTGTTGTTTTCTTGGACATGAAAGAAGATCAAAGAAAAGGAAAGAGGAAAAAGACAAGAAGAAGATTGGATGTTATCAGTTGTCTTTTTGGAAGAATTATGCCTTTTGATGTAACCTCTGATAAATGGTCCCTCTATGCAACAAATCTTCAAAAATATGAAGAATAGTGAAAACCCCTCTCTCAGATCTTCAAAAATATTGGAGAAGAAAAATATCTATTCTTGAGCTCCTCAACCTGCAAAGAAATAATGAATAATGGATGTCTAGATTCTTTGATATGTCAATTTGGAGTTGTAAGAATCAATTGGGCACCAACTCATGATGGAGGAGTCTTTTTTCCTGATCTGGAGTTCCCGGGAGTGATTTCCACCAATTGGGCACCATTTTAGACATGAAAAGGTTATCTAAATAGACAACTTCAGTCAACTGAAACTCCCTTTGACTTTAGGTGTCCCTTTGAGGATTTGAACACTTTTTTCATTATTTTTCATGGTGAAGTGCCTCTATTCGATCCTCAATCTCAGTTTTTTGATTGATCATGAAGTGTCACTGACGGTCCATTGCCAAGTTGAGTCAACTCTGAAGAAGTGTTCCTGGGAGCTACCTGTAATAATGTTAAATTCCTACAAACATCAACAACTGATTAGTTGTACCTACAAGTTAATGAAAACATTATACAATAGAATGCATTGGAAGTATATAAAGAAATTTAATAAGAAGAAGGATCTCACCCATTCCTAATGCTCCATGTCTAGCTTCTATTGTACCTTCTTAAGCTTGCTGTAATAGTATGATGCCCTCAGGTTTTGTGAGCAAGTTACTATTTGTCTAACCCTAGCTAAGCCTTTGAAGGATTTATGAAAATGTATATAACTATGCAACTAGAATATAGATCCTAATATGCAAGCAATGATTAACATAAAAGTCTAAGATATGAAGTGAAATGCCTATAGTAAGAATAACTTAAGCAATGGTCGGATCCCAAAATGAGATCAAGATTGTCATTTTATAGAAAATGCAATCTTGAATGGATGGTCAAGATGAGAGCTTTGAGGAATGCCCTAGAATCAAAGGTCAAGATTCAATAAGGCAACTCTCAATTAGGGTTAGGGCAAAATACCCATATGTGTGAATAAGAGTTAATTAAATAAATTAAATCAAGACTGAATGTGATAGTGGAGATGAAATTAGAAGACAAGGGGATGAGATTTTAGAAAATCAATAATTTTGGAAATTACTTGATTTGTAGAAGAATAATTCCATTTTGAATTAAATTAATTCAAAATAGGGATTTTGTGAGATAAACAGTAATTGATTTTTGAAATTAATTACTAAATGAAGAATCAGTTAAGTATGTGAGATATTTGTAAATGATTTGTTTTATTTAAAAATATAAAAATGTCACATGCCTTAATTAAATAATTAAAAATAATTATTTAATTTAGAAGAAGTATTTAATTAATGAATTTATTTAATTAAGAGAGGATTTAGGAATTAGTGACATATTAAATAGATATATTAATTTAATAATCAGGAGGACATTAATGATAAGGATTAATTAAATAAATGAGATTTAATTTAATTGCAAGAAGACTTTGATAATTAGGGATATATTAAATAAATAATAAGATTTATTTATTTAATCAATAGTTGAATGTGGGTTAGAAACATAATTAAAATGTTATAATCATGTCATGACGAAAAGTCGTAAAATAGTGCTTGCAGGTCTTGGTCATTTTTATGTGTCTACATTTGCCCCTCTTTGTCATAATGTAGCCTATCGCATTGTGGCAAAGAAAACAAGTCCAGAATATGCCCCAGCGGAGGTACGAAGTGCCTATGCCCCCTCGGGAAAATTTTTGAATTTCAACTCGGGGTCAGAAAAATTTAAAAAATATCCCGAATAGTCAAATTAATGACAAGAAAAGTGATGGCATGATCTGATTTAGAAACGGAGAAAGTTAAGGTAGCCAAAATGCCGGTCAAAGGTGGTCCAATGAGCCTCTAGTAGGACCTAGATATCGCGTGCGCACATTCCGACGACCTGAGGGCGCAGAGGCACTGGTAAGTAACCTATCCCACTTGTCAAATTTTAAATTTATTGCATTTATTAGGGTTTAATGGGGGGAAAACAATTGTGGTGCGACACAAATGCTATCGCAAAAGCCGCAAACGCTTTTGCATTCGCTGCATTTGATTGCGTCACGACGCAAGTGCAATGGGCAGACTAGGTTTTTTGTGCGATTGCGCATCTGCAAGAGTAAACGACGCACTCACCATTTTTCCATGCAATTGACAGATTTATGATGCATTTGATAAATTTGCGACGCATTTGAAAATTTGTGATGCAATTGACAAACCTAAGGACGCATTCATTGTAAGATCACACAATTGCTATCTAGAATGACGCATTTGAAATATTGCAACACATTTGCGATGCGCCAAGTCGCAATTGACTGGTTGTGACGCATTTGTGGTCAACATGACACAATTGAAGTTGACCAGAGTTGACTTTTATTGACTTGTGCCGAGATTAACTTTTATGTACCCTTGAATTGCCAATAGTACAGAACTTTCCATAATGCTTCTCAATATGTTCTAATCCTTGGCCTTTCCTTGTGCAAAGTCGGCTTGTGCCCATCTATACCCGAGAGTTTCGACCAGCGATGTATGCTTTCAGAGATCATCTTAGTGATAGACAGAGACACCGATTGATGGCTCTAGGCCTATACCATGTTACTTACATGCCCGTTATTCGGGCAAACAGAGGTTTGCTGACAACTCTTTGTGAGAGGTGGCATTCTGAGACCTGCTCATTCCACCTGCCTACTGGAGAGGTGACTGTGACTTTAGAGGATGTTTACCACATTCTCCACATTTCGATCAGCAGAGAGAGGGTGGTCTATGATCCACACCAAGGGCGACAGGTCTTGACAGAGAGGTATGAGGGTACCGATGGTGTGCAGTTGGCTCTGGACGGTTACGAGATCGGTTGGGATGTTGTGGCTGATCGATTTCCTAGGTTTGATGCCATACTCATGACCTTGATCGCCGGACTACTGATCCCAGATCGTCGTGGTCACGGATTTCCCATTAGATGGGGGGATGTTCTAGTTCGTATGCGACTACAGGGGACTATTTTTGCTTAGGGGCCATGCTTGTTGGCCATGCTGTACCACCAGCTACACGAGGTAGTCTATCTCCAGGGGCATAGTATTAGTTGCGGGACCACCCTACTCATGATTTGGGTATGGGAGCGTATTCTCGTTTTTCGATCGCTAGTATAGATGCAACACTTGGGTGATGGGATGCCATACGTTTATTTGTATGCAGGATCAGTCAGCCAGACTCGTGTTGGAGATACCGAGTACTAGCGTCACCGGATTGATACGATGATCAACTTTGTTTGGAGGTCGTATAGAGAGTGCGCTCAATGGGTAGATGAGGACGGCCACTTGTCCTTTTGCAGACAGTTTTAGTACCTTATTGGCCATACAGTACAAATTCAGTAGATCATTAAGATGTACCTACCCTAGTGGGTACTACGACAGTTTGGGGAGTAGTAGATTGTGCCAGTAGGCATGGTAGAGTATGCTCAGTCTTCTAGAGAGACCATGTGGGGGGCACCCATATCAGTCACAGTGCTAGAGCAGCAAGTTGACAACCTAGTGGTAGTTCAGTGGGCATGGAGAGGGGGTCTAGCAGATCCAGGGATGTCTGCCGAGTTTGACACCTGGTGGTAGGTTCATAGGCCCATCCCTTTGACCGATCTGGATGGTCCACCACCAATAGATCATAGATCAATCATTCCACAGATTTTGAGGAGAGGGTGGGGTGGCAGAGATGGAGGGAGAGATGGCAGAGGTGCCAGGGGCAGAGATGGAGGTAGGGCTGGAGGTCGAGACGGGGGAGATGGAGGTGGAGGAGTTGGGGGAGGTGGAGGAGGTGGAGGCAACGACGGAGGTGGAGGAGATGGAGGAGGTGGGGGAGATGGCAGTGGTGCCAGGAGGAGGAGAGATGATCGAGGGCAGAGGCAGCCTAGGAGAGTTAGGCAAAGAGTGGGTGGTGTACCATTGTCACCCATTCGGGAGGAGGGAGAGGAGAGAGAGCCAGAGGCAAGGGCCGAGGAGGCTAGAGGAGGTGAGGAGGAGGTGGAGGTGGTGGTTGAGGAGGAGGTGGAGGTGGTGGCAGAGGAGAGAGTGGAGGTAGAGGTGGTGGCGGAGGAGTGAGTAGAGGTGGATCCACTTGTTGGGGGACACCCTCTTGACATAGACGTGGAGGAGGTCTGGGCTAAGGGGGAGAGAGATGAGGAGGAGGATGAGGCAGATCAACGACTACGGGAGTGCATGATCTTCAGAGATGATGAGGGTGACAGATCACCCATTTTGCCTACTGATGCTACTATTGATTAGCGGATCATTGACTTACAAAGTAGACTTGATGCGGCCTTGTCTCAGAACAAGGCCCTAGCAACAGAGTTAGAGGTCACCCGAGTGGAGAGAGATCGGGCTATTCTCCGATGGTAGGAGTTAGAGCGATGGGTGAGCGAGTTTGCAGAGTTGTGCTCTGGACTGACAGGGGATATGGCTCAGGAGTTAGCCAGGATGGAAAAGAGTAGGGGCCGATATAGGGCATTATATGAGAAGGTCATTCCTCTAGATAGACGGGACCTAGGGTTTTCCTGATCCTATAGCAGGATAGGTAGTGGTAGCCAGACACACAGTAGTAGGTCTCACAATAGTAGTTACACCAGTGTTGGGGGTCTACTTCATCAAGGCAGTTGTCAGGTCACCAGTCTCATAGTTCTCATAGGCATTCATCAGGGCATAGCCACAGATCAAAGCATGGTCACCAGTCAGAACACTGTCATAGGTTAGTGTCTTCAAGGCAGCAGACAGAGCAGAGCTAGCCTCCGGTTACTAATCCCATAGGATCATAGAGTCAGACACAGGAGAGGACACCCATTAGTTCACTATTCACCTAATGACTCATCCACAACTACCTCCCAGTTCACCTCCATGAGATGGAGGAGGGCCATCTTAGGACTTGCTTTAGACACATGTATATTTTGATATTCAAGCTTGTGAGCTCTATTTTTGAGATATCGTATGACTTTATCCTGTGACATTACATGTTTTTGAGAGTATATATATATGTGATGCAGTTTTGATGTGGCCTATATGATGTTGTGTGTTATGGTATTATAATGCTTTATGAGATGCTTATGTTATGTGTAAGTGTGGAATGAGGTAAATAACATAAATACACTTCTTAATACGACATTATATCAATGATTAAACAAATTCAATCAATTCAACAAAGTAATCAAATGAAAGTGTTCTATTGTTATCTATCTCCAAAGATTTATTAAATCTAAATTGCTCTCAGATTGTTTAAGCAAATAAGACTGTTAAAATGACTATCTGAAGAATGAGATGATGTTAATGCAATGCTAAATGATAAATCAATTAAACTAGCATGATGTTAATGTGAAACAGATAATTGCAGCTCCAAGAGGTAGCCATTGTTGTGAAGTTTGATTGTTGAATTGCTTGATGTGTGATTGCTTGATACTTGATGCCTGTATTCTTGCAGAGTAAGAGTGCAAAAGCTTGATTATCTGGATCTTTTTCTTGGTTCAATGAGGCTTTATTTATAGATTTCCTGGCTGTAGAAATGCACAGGGAAAGCTTTGAGAGGCTTGGATTCAATCTGGACGATTGGATGGTGAGAGATTGAAGAGATTGAGAGAAAGAGGGAGATTGTCTCTACCCATGAAAACACCAGGCAAGAGAAGAGGAAAGATTGATGGAAGAGGATTGAGAGATCAAATTTCAAATTTGTTTCCAATTTGTCTCCAAAACTTCCCGTGAAGTTTCAAAGCATTAATTGTGATAAATTTAGACATAGATTAGACATAGGAAATCTAATTCATTTTTGAAGAAATGTAGATTGAAATATTCCTTTATGCTTAATTCAAATATTTTGATTTATTTAAATTAGAAAAGGGAGATAAATAATTTAATAAAACAAACTATAGGATAGTCGTTTATTAAATTAATCAGAGGAATATGGTAATCAATAAATAAAGTGTTTTGTCTTTATTTAATTAATTTGAGAATGATGTGATAGATTGAAATAGGGATTTGATAATTAAATCAAACAAAGTATTTAATTTTGTTTATTTAATTAAGATGAATTTGAAAGTGAACTATATTAAATAAATATTTCTATTTATTTAAACAGTAGAGGAAATAGAATAATTAATCAAATAATGTGTATTTAATTAAACGGATGCTCCAGACCAATTTTAGGTGTATACATTATGTTTTTATGATGTTATGAAATGTATGGATGTTATGCATTGTGTAATGTGATGATGATGTGATTCCTATATGTTGATGCAAATGTGTCTTTATGATTCTTATATGTTGATGCAAATGATGGTCTTATGAATGATGTAAATGATAGCATTTATGCAATGTGAATTACGGTAATTGATTTATGCAGATGTGAATATGAAATGCTCATGCCATTATGTATGCAATTTTGTTTTTGTATGTCACAGGATATCATCAGAGGATGAGAGAAGAGAAGGCAAAGATGGATGTTAGTGCGAAGAAAGATATGCATGTTAGTGCAAAAAAATTAAAAATCCTTCAAAGCTTTGCTATAGTGCTATTCTAGTTGATGCTCTTTAATCATCATTGGGTGAAAATGTCATGATGGTCGACAAACACTATGATATGACCTAGATCAATAGTGTGTAAGGTCGAACCATCACGTAGATCAATAGCCGTAGACAAGGATGATCATGACTCATGTGAGAAACACAGTTTCCCCTAGTCACTTTATCATGACCAACCACCAGAAAAACCAAAATAATCATGAGACATCGTTGTTTCTCTAAATCCTGATGATAGGACATCCTTGAGAAACTAGCCACATGATAGTAAAAACAAACAGTAAAATCCTCGTACTACGTCGTTCCTTCTCTAAATCCTGAAGTCAGGACATCTTGGAGAAACTAATAGTAGAGTGATAAGCAGACAAGGATAATCATCATGATATGTCATGGTTCCTAAGACATAAGGAACTAATATCATGATAATCATCAAAAGACAAAAAAAGTTTACCAAGTGTTTTCCAAGTGTTTTAATGTCAGATGTTTGTCAAATGTCAAGTGATATCAAACTCGGGAAGGACACATCCTGAATGACATTGATATCTAGGAGATTGATTCTCAGAGTTAGGAGAATCTATCAAAATGCTAGATGATGATGCTTAGGAAGGACACATCCAAAAGCATAAAGAAGTGACGAGAGTTTCTTTTTAGAAGGACACATCTGAAGAAGAACCCAAATTTTTTCCATGATAAATTGCCTTGATATGATTTTGACTACATGCCATTGCTGACATGCTGAATTGATTGAAAGTGTTTGACGGAACAGATTTCCGATAGACTGATAATTCAAGATTGCCTGAAGATTTGCTTGATTCAAAGATAGTTTGCCATGTGTGAATGTGTATTGCCATGAACCCTAATGGACTGACCTAGTGCGGCCTCGGGGGTCCATCGATTGATGGCCTTGCCTATGTCGTGCACTCAGAGACCTCGTAGTTCGACACAACTAGTGACATTGTCCAAAGGAAAGAAGTTTGAATCATGATTTATTTTGCGACAAACCTAGATGGACTGACCTAATGTCTCAGGGATTCAGAGATGAATCTTTCCTACATAGCAAATGCACAAAGACAACGTGGTTTGGACAAGGACGTGGATTGAATGACATGATCGATTGAATTGAGCAGATTCAGATTGACTTCGACTCTGATTTTGGGATTTTGACATTGATTTGGATGTTTTTGTATTTTCTCAGGATGCTTTCTGATTTTTAGGATTTTTTTAGGAATTTTTAAGAATGCAGGATCATGTGTGGTACCCACTGCATTTACATGATAAAGTTCTTTCCCCTAGACAGGTCGGGGAATACCCAAGTTCAATGATATGGAGATAAGCAGACAAAAGGCCAAGATATGCAAGGGATGATGTCAACCAAATGCTAACCATGGTCAGAATTGACAGGACTTAGGACGAATGTCATGAATGTGTGAGGCCTTTGTGATTATGACAAATGGATAAAGGTCAATTTGAGTAACAGTAGATGGTGAAGCAATCATCGACCATGCATGGTGCCTGTTTGCTAGGTTTTCACCATGGTACTTATCCAAAGTGCCTGTTTGCCAGGTTTTCACTATTGGATGAATTCCCTTATTTTTACTATTTTTGTCATTTTTTGATTTTTTTGGTGTCACCAAGATGCCTGTTTGCTAGGTTTTCATCAAGGGACGATTTTTTTCTATTTTTCATTTTTTTTGTATTTTGTAGGTTTTCAGCCAAGCTCTCTGATGCTATGTGTAGAACTTTCTCAGGTGTAAACTATTGATGGGTTATGTCAATTGTTCTCCATCAGGTGTGGCCAACTAATAAGCTCCAAAACCAAATGAGGTAGTAATCATATCAGGACCAATCCAATTAGCCTCAAACTTACCAGGATTTTCATAGTCCGCCTAATTTCTGGGGTTCTGCATGAGAACCAAGTCATTGATTTCAAACTTTCTCACCATGACTCTTTTGTTATAACTTCGGCAGAGATGATTTTGATATGCCTATAGATGATTTAAGGCATTTTGGCATCTTTCTTGTAGCATTTCTAGCTCATGGAGATGAGTATGTCTATACTCTTCATCATCAATCATTCCTTTCAAAGAGACTCAGAGAGAAGGAGTTTTGACCTCGATGGGTAATATGGCCTCAGATCCGTAGACCAGGGAAAATGGAGTGGCTCCAATGGGCGTACGGATGCTAGTACGATAGGCTCATAAAGCAGGATTGAGTTGTAGGTGCCAATCTCATCCAGGGTCGTTGATGGTCTTCTTCAAAATGCGAAGGATTGTTTTATTGGATGCCTCAACTTGGCCATTACCTTGTGGGTAGTATGGGGTGGAAAAGTGGTGTTGGATGTGGAATCGCTCACAAAGTTCACGAACATCCTGATTTTTGAATGGACTGCCATTATCTGTGATGATGGATTGTGGGACACCATACCAGCAAATTATGCAATTCAGGATAAACTTCGATATTTGTTTACCGGTGATGTAAGTGAGAGGGACGACTTCGATCCACTTAGTAAAATACTCAGTGGCGGTGATTATGAATTTATGGCCATTAGAAGAGGATGGATGAATCTTACCTACGAGGTCGAGTCCCCATTGTGCAAAAGGCCATGGAGAAGTGATCGGTCTTAATTCCTATGCAGGTGCATGAATCAGGTCACTATGTACCTGGCATTTCCAACATGTTCTGACAAATGAAGAGCATCCTTTTCCAATGTCGACCAGTAGTATCCCAATCTGGTGAATTTCCTAGCTAAGGTTGGACCACTCGAATGAGATCCATATATACCCTCATGTACTTCTCGTAAGGTCGTTTGGGCTTCATCAGTGTTGAGACAGTGAAGAAGGGTGTTGTCAAAGCCACGACAGTATAAGGTGTCACTGACGATGGTATGTCTGGATGCTTTTCGGATAAAAGATTTTCTATGGTTGTTAGATAGGTTGGGTGGGAGGGTTTGGGATTTAAGATAGTTGTATATGTCTTGATACCACGGTGAATTGGGACCAAAAATCTCACATACCATTTCAAACTCTTGAATATCGTATGCAGGCATCAGCAGCTATTCCACTAAGAATTCAAATTGTGACACATTCTTAGGGATGTCTAGGAGAGATCCAATGGTAGCCATTGCATCGACTGCTTTATTTTGTGTCCTCGAGATTTTTTCAAATGCAATCATTTTGAAATACATCAAGAAACTATCCACCATTCTTTTGTAGGGAAGCAACTTCTCATCTTTTGTGTCATAGTCATCATTCACTTGATTAATGAACAATTGAGAATCTCCGAATACAAACAATGTCTAAATTTTCCATTTGATTACTATCTTGAGACCTGTGACCAATGCCTCGTATTCTGCAATATTATTTGTAGAAGGGAAAGCAATTTGAAATGATTTAGGAATTGAAACCCCTTATGGAGTGATAAATAATATGCCAACCCTTGAGCCGTGACCAATGTGGGATCCATCAAAGTATAATTTCCATGGTAGAGCTAGTTCTGCATGAAAAATAGACTCATCCAGAAAATCAGTTATCAAAGGATGAGTGGCCTAGATTGGTGCATCAGCCAATTGATCTGCTATGACTTGACCTTTTATAGCCTTGCGCTCCACATACTTTATCTCATATTCGCTTAATATCATGACCCATTTTGCCAAACAGCCTGTCAATGTTGCTCGACTCAGAAGATATTTTAATGGGTCAATCTTTGCCACTAAATGTGTTTGATGGCTTAGCATATAGTATCTAAGTTTTTGTGCCACGAAATAACTGCAAGGCATGCCCTTTCAATGGTTATGTAATTGAGCTCATATCCAATTAGTGTGCGACTGATATAATATATGGCTCTTTCTTTCTCTTCATGGTCATTTTGCGCCAATAATGCCCCCAATGCATTTGTCGTTGTGGAGACATACAAGATTAATGGTTTGCCCTTAATAGGTGGCATCAACACTAGTGGTGTCAATAGATATTCTTTTATTTGGTCAAAGGCTATGTTGCACTTATCTGTCCATACAAAAGGAATGCTTTTGCGTAGTATATATTGGAATGGTTGACACTTGTCTGCCAACTATGCAATAAAATGGTGAATAGACTGCAATCTGCCCTAAAGCGTGCGCAACTCATTGATTCCCTTTGGTGGAGGCATGCCCAGGATTGCTTTTACCTTTGCTGGGTCAACCTCAATGCCTCGTCTTGAAACTATGTATCCTAGCAGCTTGCCTAAAGTGACTCCAAAATCACATTTCTTTGGGTTCAATCTAACCTTGTAATCCTCAAGCAGTCTAAAGATTTTTTCTAGGACTTTGAGATGATCTTTTCTTGTCAAAGATTTTTCTAATAGGTCATCCACATAATCTTCCATTAGAATATGCATCATGTCATGGAAGATTGTTGTCATAGCCCTTTGATATGTAGTGCTTGCATTCTTTAGGCCAAAAGGCATGACATTCCAACAGTATGTTCCCCAAGGAAAAGTGAATGTTATTTTATGTTGATCCTCCATTGTAATTCTAATTTGGTTGTAGCCGGAGAAACCATCCATGAGAGATAGCATCTCATATCCTGTCGTGAGGTCAACAGTCATGTCTAAGTTTGGTAGGGGGAAGTCATACTTTGGGCAAGCCTTGTTCAAATCTCTACAATCCATGCAAATACGGATTTGTCCATTCGGCTTTGTAATAGGAACAATATTGGATATCCAATCAGCATAGTCTATTGACCTTATGAATTCAGCATCCAGTAACTTTTTTAGTTCAGCTTTGACAAGTAATGCAATCTATGGATGCATCTTGCGCAGTTTTTGTTTAACTGGCTTGATTCCTGGGATTAAAGGAAGATGATGTAGAACTAATTCGGGATCCAGGCCTGGCATGTCAGCATATGACCATGTGAAGTTAACTTTTCTCTCTGTGAAGAATTGTTTAAATTCAGGTTTTTCTTCATCTGATAATGATGCAGCCAAGAGAATCATTTTGGGATTCTCTGGTGTAGCTATGTTGACTTCTGTTGTGTCCTTAATGAGCATGGCTGATTTTTCCTACGTTACGAGGAGAAAGTCTAATCCTCCATCCTTAGGCACCTCAGAGAGGTTTTCACCTTCGGATGCGTCCTTTGTTTTTACTATTTTACTGCCAAAAGGTGCCTTACGGTTTTCACCTAAAGGCATTTCTTTTTCTTTTTTATTTTTTGTATTTTTGTGACTAGAGGATTGTACAGTCTCCCCGAAGTAAGCTGCACAATCTAGATCAATGGAGAACCCTGTTTTGTGATCCCTCCATGGAATACCTTCTCTTAGTCCCATGAATTCTGCAATTGCCTCGTCATTCTCAAATATGTCCATCACCAGTGGATCTTGTCGGTCCCAGTCGATTAGTTGTGGGTACACAAGGGGGATTCCATCGTCAGTGTTGGTAAAGGATGGGGAAGATGTGGAAAGTGCACAAATTGATGCCTCAAGTGTAAAGGCAAAGTTATCAATTTCCACTTTGTGTTCTTTTGGATTCCAAGGAATGCTTACCCATTTCTTGTCTTTAGAATGTTGGTCAATGGGGTCAATGTTATATTGCTAGCGGAATCGTTCTTCAAAGGAAGGTTGGCCAGGCTCCAAGAATAGTTCATCAATGTCATAGTCACTGACGGTTTTGTCAGATCCCCATTCCCATTCATTTGAGTCCGTTTCGGTTAGGGATTCTTCGCTTGTCCCGACACTTTCCGTTGCCGTTATGTCCTTACTTGAAAATTCATAGATACATTGATCGTCAGTTCCAAATTTGTTGAACCCTAGCCCTATGTATCTTGGTCTTGTCATTATGATAATAGGTTCCCTTCTTCCATTGCTAATCTTTCCAAGGTTGCTTGTGCCATCGAAACCTTGGGCTTTGCATATATCATATCCTTTGCCATAGAGATGTAGCAGTAGTGGAGATAACTCTATTGGGTCTTTGTAGATCCAGTTGTCCATGTCAATAATGACTTCATTACCCATATTGCCCCACCATGTAAAAATAATTTTTGGTGGAATGTTGAAAGTTACTCTGGGCTCAATTGCAAAACAAGTTCTACCATAGACTTTTGGTGGCTTCGGTATTGTGGTGATACAGTAAGCCGTGTTCAATTTGAACTCTCCACAACAAAGGTCTTGGATCTAAAAGTCTTTACTTGGGATGGACACCGATGAAGATGGTGTGGTAGACGGTAATGGAATGGATGATTTCGTGAGTGTTGATGGGTCAATGTATTTGGATGAGGTGGAAGATGAAGCTTCTTGATTGATGGGTACCTGGTGCTCAGTAGTGGCTTGTAGGTTGGTGTAGTATTGGAATGGATCGGGATCTCCTAGGATAGTGATCTCAGTTCCATCAAAAGGGAATTTGAGGCATTGGTGGTACGTGGATGGAATAGCCTGTAGAGCATGAATCCAAGGGCGACCAAGTAATATGTTATAGTGTATGTCATGATCCAGGACCTGGCATGTGGTATCTATGATGACTGGTCCTACTCGGACTGGAATTGTAATAATGCCTTTAGAAGCACATTCTTCATCATCATATGCTTTGATGATGATGCTTTTTCTAGCATCTACACATGCCTCAGAGAAACCAAGAGCTTTGACCAATTTCAGAGAGAAAATGTTCAATCCTACTCCACCATCTACTAGGACTCATCTAACCTTATGCTTGTGGACAAAGACTTCAATGTGGAGGGCATCGTTATGTGATGGTTTGGGTGAGGAATAGTCGCTGTCTGAAAAGGTGATGTGATGAGGTGAATTCAAGTATCCGACCATAGTCTCAAAGTGGTTGACATCAATATTGGTTGGGATGGATGACTATTGCAGTACTTTATCGAGGATGGCCTTATGTGTGGGTGAAATACGGAGTAGTTCAAGAATGGATATTTGGGAAAGTGTTTTATTTAACTACTCAATGATGTTGAACTCTGGTTTTGGATTGGAATGTCTGGCGGATGGACTCGGTATGGTGATTTTTGGTTGACGTGCCGAAGGACCTGGGATGGTGACCTTGCCTTTACGTGTAGTCACATTGCATTCCAGGGCTCTTTTAATGTTGATGGTATTAACATATTCATCTTCATTAGCAACGTGAAGATTGTTAATAATAGTGCCATTGGGATAACTGTATACAAGATGAGTAGTATTATAAGCCGGATGAATGTGGTTGGATTGGTTGTTTGTATACTTGGTGCCAGATGAGGAAGCCTTACCATGATCCTGCAGTGGGTTTTTGTGTATGGTATGATCTGCATTGGATGTTAAAGATTGACCACCCAACTCAATGGTGTGGTTCTTTATGAGGTCTTGCACCAAATTTTGCAATTGGCGACAAGAGGAATTTTTGTGCCCTTTGGCATGGTGGTAATCACAAAATGAACTGTCATCCCACCATGATGGCTTGAATTGACCAGGGTCATACGGTTTTTGCTATTCCAGCATTATGATGTCGTTTTGAAGAAGTTTCTTCAAGACAGTTTTGATAGGTTCACCCAAAGGCGTGTAGGTGTGCTTTTGGAACTGTCGGGGTTGACGCAATTGTCTTTGATTAGATTGTGTGTGATTGTTTTGGATAGCATTAGTAGTTGGTGTTGGTGTAGTGACAGATGCGTTTTGATTTTTTACTCCTTTTATTGTGAGTACATGACTTGTTGCATTGACCATTTTTGCATCAACTACACCGTCGTTGGTGATATGCTTGTTTTTAACCCAGTATTTGTTTTTGTCATTTGAGCTACTTGGGTTATTATTGGTGGTGGTGTTGATGGTTTTGCCACCATATTTTAATTCACCTTTGGCAATCAAGGATTTTTCAAGTTGAACACCCTTTTCAACAAGGTCAACAAAAGTGGTACAACAATGGACTTGTAGGCCATACCTTAGCAGTCCTAGGAGAGTTTGAACAAACATGGTAACTTTCTCCTTTTTAGGTATTTCTACCAGACATCTGCTTGCTAAGGTTATCCATCTTTGGAAGAATGGAATGAAAGTCTCTCCTGCATCCTCTTGGGTAAGTCTACATAAGGAGGCGATGTTGATGTCTATGTCAATGTTGTAAGCATATTTTTCGACAAACTTGTTTGCCAATTCATCCCATGTTTTTACTCCCTTAGGAAAAAGCGAGAACCATTCTAGTGCATGACCTGCAAGACTTCTAGAAAAGAGTCTCATGAGATAAGTTTCCTCATATGCAATATCCATACAACTAGTAGTGAATTCTCTAATGTGTTTAATGGGGTTCGTTTTGCCTTTGTACTTGGGAAAATGGGGTACCACATACCCATGAGGAAAGGGTGGCATATACAAAGTTGTGTCAAATGGATATCGACACAAGTCATGCAGCAATTATGACTTTTTATTGGATTGTTGCAAGGTCTCCACTTGTGTTTGAAGAGCAGCTAGTTGTTGTGTGAGTGCTTCCACCATGGGATGGTTGGTAGCATCACCTATGTTGGTGATAGGGGAATCTTGAGTCCCCAACTATTGTGATGAGATGGGTTGCTGGTGAGAAAAATGAGTGTTGTGATTAGGTGTTTGTTGAAAATGAACATTTTGATGAGGATGTGCTGCTACGTATGGACTTGAGAGGCGTAAGTGGGGATGTGATATCCTGCCATGTTGGACTAGATTTGAGAACTTTGCTGGTTTTGACCTTGTTGATGTCCAAATGGAGTGAAAGAATGATGGCCTTGTTGATTTTGAGCTTGTTGATGCCCAAATGGAGTGAATGATTGAGTGCCTTGATTGCCTTGACCAAATAAGAGATTGTGGTTTTGAGGAATGTTGGTGTTTTGAGTCACAAGAATGTTGGTATTAACCTGTGAGGAAGTGGGTTGGGTGCCTTGTATGGTAACTCTTCATTTATTTCTCCCAAAAGGGTTAGATGAGTTAGTTTCCATAGTGTTTGAAGAACCTAATAATAGGTTTGCTGATGTACTCATGGAACTAGATGAAGTTGCACCCAATGTTTGTGAAGGGATGGTGGATGTTTGTTGGGGGATGGATTGTGATGTGGTGTTGGTTTGGGAAGATGATCCCCCAATAGATATTGTGTTAGTTGTGGTGGTAGTATGACCAAGGGAGGTAGCATTGAGTGTGTTGATGACATTTTGTGAAGAGGCTCCCATGGAGGAATTGTGTGATGGTGGAGTGGGAGAAGTTGCTCTAAGAGTGTTAAGGTCAAATCCCTTTGGTAACTTAGCCCTTTGGTCAAGGAGCATAGCTAGGAATCTAGAAGAGTCATTTAAGACTACTTCTTCTACAAAAGTAGCAACTTCTGGATGTTGAGCAGCAGCTAATATGTCTTCTTCAAAGACATCCCCATTTTGATCCCGTCGAATAAATGGTTCAAAAATATGTGAGGGAGATGATGGTATGTTCATCTCACTAAAAGGATTGATTGTGGAATTTTCCATGTCAAAACAAGGATTATTCATGGTATTGGGAAATGAGTCCATGCCAGTAGTGAACTTAAGAAAGTTGGGGTCTTGTCTAAAAGAATCCATAAGTCTTTTCTTTTTTTGTAGTCTAGTTTCAACCATACAAAGTTTTGCTCAACTTGGAATGATGGAGAGAATGATCTAAGTATGAGACTATGTTTTTGGTTTCTTTTTGGATTTTTAAAGGATGCTTTGAATGCAAGTGGTGTGATACTAAAAGGAGATGCCAAATGATATGAAATAAAGGATCCTAAGATGCACTTACTAGTGAGAGATCTAAAGAGGACAAACTTGGGAAAACAAAGTCTTTGCAATGATTCAATTTTCGGAAGACCAATGGACCGTGGAAGGACTATAAATAGGACAAAGTGAAATTTCCACACTAGACTAATGAGTGGGAAATAATTCACAAAAGGATTGATAAAGTGACAAGGTGATTGGGTCCAATGACAACCTAGTATTGAATGCAAAGTTTGGACAATGAGTGATAAGAGTCAACTCCTAAAATATGCAAAAAATGAGTATCTAAGGAGATGGTGAAACTACCAATGAAATCTAATGGAAGGCCAAATGAAACCTATTGGTGAGTCTAAAATGGTGTCTAAAATGCAATGTTTGATGAAAAGTTGAGCAATTTCAAGACTGATTTGGACTGTAACAGTGAAGGAAGACTTGATTGGATTTTAGACAAGTTGTGGACTTTCTGTTTTTGACAGTGAGAAGTTGTTTGTAGGTTTTTAGCAAATGCGAGATAGCAAATGTGGTACAACAGAGCAAATGCGGCTCACAGAGTCAAATGCGGTTCGGGAAGTGTCGAATGTGACACAGTATGGTGAATTCGGTTTTATGTCTATCAAATGCGGCTAAAATTACCGAATGCGGCTCTATATAGGTCAAATGCGGTTTAACAGAGCAAATGCAGCTCTGGATGGCTCAACTACGGCTTATGAGGGTGGATACAACTTGGTAGCTGGCAATTGCAGTGCAGTAGAGCAATTGCATCGCAATATACTCTTTTTTGGGAAAAAATCAAATACAGTTTGCAATTTTGACAAGTTTGTTCTGGTTCTGATTTGTGATTTATAATTTGTTGAAAAAAACTGTTGGCAAACACAGAAATCAAAATATGAAGTGCATGTTCAAACAGAATCACTCTTAATAGTCAAATGGGTCATCCTCGTAATCACAACCCACATCTTAAAATCATGTCGACTCACATAGCCTTGTCACTCCCTAGAGGGCGCCTGTGTTTTTGTCTTTTCCAGGTGCGTACTCAAGGTGATGGAAGCGGCTACCAAATCCCCTAAGCAAACAGTCTATGGTGATTATATGGTGAGTGTCTTGGGGGGAGATTCTTCCCTCCCCTTGCACTATGATTGAAACGATGTTTGGTTACTGACACGGCTGGCTACTACACTATGGTTCTTAATAAGTATTTTCGTTCAGTGTGACAATGGATATACTCCCTCGAGAGACCTCCCAACCTTTAGAACAAAGGATTTGGGGATGGTTATCCTATCTACTACTATCAAGTTGGATTTTCATCAACAACTTGCTTTTGATTAGAGTGGGTTGAAAACCTTGGCTTTAGGTGTTCCCACTTAGGTCGTTCCTCTTGGGTGAGTACTTTTTCCCACAAGAGCCGGCCTTCTAAGGGTTGTAAGAAAACATTAAATTCATAAGTATGAAAAATGGATAGGTCTGGATTTTTGATCACCTAGTAAAGGGGAGAGCATATGCCTATTATCCAATCAAACACAAAAGCAGGTTGTTCAATTTTAAACCCCAAAATAAAAAATTTCTAATCTAGGTGAAGATGTTGCTTCACAAAAACATGGTGTTCAATGTTTAGCCAAAATAAAAGTATGGTGGCTACCCTAGATTGATAAATTCCAATTAGATTGCCTATCCTAGGATTGGTAAATTCAAACTTAATGTGACTATCCTAGGATTGGTTCTTTTTAAATACCCAAAAAAAAGAACAACAAGGAAAAATGGTCAATTTCTGGCCGCGTATGCATCAGATCCAGATTACAATAAAGACCAGAAAAAAAACAATGATTTTTTTTTTACCAGTTACCTGTGGCTCGGCAGAGCGGATGTGGCTTGGTTTTTGTTAGATGTGTCGCAGCCTGTCAAATGTGTCTCTGGAAGGCTCGTATGCGTTGTGACAGAGCGATTGCGTCGCTCGTGATCACAAATGCGATGCGACAGAGCTATTGTGTCATTTAGGCCTTCGATTGCATCGTTCCGTACCTTGAACCTACAAAAAAATGTTTGAAGCCATACAAAACTTGCAAAAAAAATTCATGTTGGAAAGTCGGGTTCACCAATGTAATAACGTTAAATTCTTGCAAACATCAATAACTGATTAGTTGTACCTACAAGTTAATGAAAACATTATACAATAGAATGCATTGGAAGTATATAAAGGAATTTAATAACAAGAAGGATCTCACCCATTCCTAATGCTCCATGTCTGACTTCTATTGTACCTTCTTAAGCTTGTTGTAATAGTATGATGCCCTCAGGTTTTGTGAGCAAGTTACTATTTGTCTAACCCTAGCTAAGCCTTTGAAGGATTTATGAAAATGTATATAACTATGCAACTAGAATATAGATCCTAATATGCAAGCAATGATTAACATAAAAGTCTAAGATATGAAGTGAAATGCCTATAGTAAGAATAACTTAAGCAATGGTCAATTCCCAAAATGAGATCAAGATTGTCATTTTATAGAAAATGCAATCTTGAATGGGCGGTCAAGATGAGAGCTTTGAGGAATGCCCTAGAATCAAAGGTCAAGATTCAATAAGGCAACTCTCAATTAGGGTTAGGGCAAAATACCCATATGTGTGAAAAAGATTTAATTAAATAAATTAAATCAAGACTGAATGTGATAGTGGAGATGAAAGTAGAAGACAAGAGGATAAGATTTTAGAAAATCAATAATTTTGGAAATTACTTGATTTGTAGAAGAATAATTCCATTTTGAATTAAATTAATTCAAAATAGGGATTTTGTGAGATAAACAGTAATTGATTTTTAAAATTAATTACTAAATGAAGAATCAGTTAAGTATGTGAGATATTTTTAAATGATTTGTTTTATTTAAAAATATAAAAGTGTCACATGCCTTAATTAAATAATTAAAAATAATTATTTAATTTAGATTAAGTATTTAATTAATGAATTTATTTAATTAAGAGAGGATTTAGGAATTAGTGACATATTAAATAGATATATTAATTTAATAATCAAGAGGACATTAATGATAAGGATTAATTAAATAAATGAGATTTAATTTAATTGCAAGAAGAATTTGATAATTAGGGATATATTAGATAAATAAATAAGATTTATTTATTTAATAATCATGAAGAATGAGAGATTATGAATTAATTAAATAATTATAAATTATTTAATTAATAGTTGAATGTGGGTTAGAAACATAATTAAAATGTTATAATCATGTCATGATGAAAAGTGGTAAAATAGTGCTTGCAGGTCTTGGTCATTTTTATGTGTCTACACTACCAAGTCCAAAACTTGAATATGATACCTCAAATTCAAGGGCGCCTTTTCCCAACAGGGACGCTTTTATCTTCAGACTTAGTCAAATTCTTGAGTGCTCTTCAATTTATCCATTTCAACCTTTGGTGCTCCGATTTGAGATCCCTGCTGAGTGATGAGTCTATTGATCTTATGGGAACGTGGGATGGAATGTCAGCTCGGCCTCAGAAAGGATGGCTAACTTCACAGATCTTGAAAGTTGATTTGGATGCCTCAAATTCAAGGGTGCCCCTGGTATACAGGGGTCCCTTTGACTATTTGACTTATTATTTTCAACTTGCAAGGTCCTACGAACTGCCTCAGCTTGGTTTCTATCATCAGGTGTCTCATTTGTTTGTTGTCTTTGCTGATGGTGTCATTGTTGAGATGGATCAAGACATAGGATATTATATTGGAAGTGATTAAGCTTGTAGAAAACATCTTATTGCCCAAAAAGGTGGGCACCTTTCTTCAACAAGGGCTCTTTTGACCAACACTTAGCCAATTTCTTAACATTCTTCCTTTAGCTTTCATCATTAGGTGTTTTTTGCTTGATCTCCACCTCTGATTGCTTGACAAGTCTTGTGGATGCATAGCTAGATTGATTTTGAAGCTGAGAGAGAGCTAAGCAGATTCCATGTATATAGTAGTGGTTGAAAGCTTCATCAAGTGACTCAAAATGATGGGCACCCCTAGCCTGTAGGGGCACCTTTGCCTTGATGTGCATTGATTTTCCCTCCATTTGGCATGCTTGAACAATTAACAATTGTTGTCTTTCAATATGTTTCACAGGCTGACAAATAGGTTCCTTGCAAAGCTGGGCTAATGCCAAAGAGATGACTTGAAGACGAGCTTGTTCAACAACTGACATTTGGAGCGTCTAATTTAAGGGTGCCCCTGGTCAGTAGGGGTGCTTTTTCTCATGTTTGAATGCCATTTCTGATAGTACTTGCTTGTAGCATCTCCTGACTTCGATGATGTTCGTCGTTAACTAATGAATTAGGTGACCTTAGTTGACAATGCATCAAAAAATCAACAGGAACGTGGAGTATACTACTACCTTATTGAAGGTTGATAACTGCTTTTAATCTTCTGAATTCAAGGGTGCCTTTCTTCAGTAGGGGCACCTTTTAGGTGCAAGTTCATCTCTTCATGCTTCACGTTCATCATGCATCGTGACTATCTTGAGCATTATTGTTCACGATGTAGAAATGTGCATCCTTGCAATCACCTTCATCATGCTACGTGTATGGGTATTGAAAAAATGACTAAGGCATTCAACTACACAACCTTCTTGGTAGCAAGGCGTTCATTTTCCAGACTTAGTCAATTTTCAACATTTTTCACTTTTGAAAATCCCCTTCATGAGATAGCATCTTTTTGGAGTATTTCTGCCATGGTTTCTTTGTTGAAGCTTTTGAAGCTTAATTTTCATCACCTAGTACTAGCCAATCTGCCATTAATAGTTGCAGAGCTCCTAACTTTATTCCTGAAAAATGAAAATAGACCCACTAGAGTAAAACTAAATTTTTGGTGATTTTGACTTGACCAGTTTGATCATGAAGTCAATTCATCCTTTCAATGAATTCTGGAAAGGTCTTATTTTTAGGGGTTTCCCTAAAAATAGGGGCACAAAACCCTAATTTTCAAATTTTTGCACACATGTTCCTTGACATAAACCCACAAAAACTTTACCTTTTTGACCTAAAACATACTTTTGGCAACATTTTTACATGACTTAGATCATTTTAACAAAAATGTCTCTTAAAACCCAAAAAATTATTTTGGGTACAACATAATGGAATTTGAGTGGTTATTAGAAATTATACTTAGTCAAGTAGACTATATTAATACTACATTGAGGTGATATCTTGAATTGATAGCTTATAAGGATTGGTAAAGCCTTGTGGTTAATGTGGATAACACCATGTGAATAATGGCATAATAGTCATATCACCATTGATAGGTTGTGAACCTTGTCGATAATTTATATGTGAACCGTATTGTGAAGAGGACTATGGGTGCAGAAGCACCAACCCCTCACAAGTTGATAATGTCCTTCAGATAAATATACAAATATAGTGAATATTGTGAACATGTGATTATCCAAGTTATACTAAATGTAAAAGTTTTATGATTTGTTTGTGACCACTTGATCTTTACATTACTTTTGATGGAAACCTTAGGTTGGAAATAACCTATTTGGTAGGGTTGTTATTAGATTACTAATTGAAACAAATTGGTTGAGAATAACCTATATGATCTAATTGATCATTTTATTATTGATTATGCTTTCAAATGGGGTCAACTTAATGTTGAGTTTATACTTTTTATGAAGTCTTTTATTGATAGGAATATCCATTTTGAGTGAGGCCATTTATTTTTGAGGTCTTTCCTTTAAGCTGAGGTCATTTATTGTTAAGTTGTTTGTGAATTTTGGAATATGAAGTTATATATGAGGTTTGAATCATGAAATGACCATAGGTTGTTCCTGAGGTTAGGATAATCCAATAGAGGAGATAGCTTATGCATATGAATTACTTTAGTTGAAATGTCTTAGTAAACTAGAAATGAATATAGGTTATTCTTAGGGTTAGGATAATCCAGTGAAGGCTATAGCCTATGCATAGAATATGTGTGGTCAATAAAAAATGACCACTTATTGTGGTGAATGGGATCTCTCACTCGAAATAATTGGGTGATGAATCTTTGGCCAAAGTAGCGTAGGTTGCAACTATCTACATTGCCAGTTCATGGTGATCCAATTATGCATGCTAGTTTGGGATTGTCATACACATAGGTTGTAGCCATTGTATGGGAAAGTTCTAGTTATGTAGGACACTTCACAACGCTCAAGAAAGGCCAAGGAATTTTATGAGGTTACCAAACCAATCTCTTCGTCGAAGGGTAGGGCCATCTTATCATTGGGTATGTTGATGTTTTAAGTAGCTTCAAGAGGTAAGCCAAAAGTCAGTTCGGGTCAAGTGAAAGCACAAACAAAAATTATATTTGTTGGGTCGGCTCAAGTGAAATCTAAAACAAAAGTTATACTTGTTGGGTTAGCTCAAGTAGAAGCTAAAACCTTCTCTTGGATTTGTATAAATAGGAGATACACTCTCCTAATTCCATCATCAATTCATTCATTCCATTCGCTATTTGGTGATCAAGAAGGAAGTTTGCTAACATAGAAGTCTTAAGGTAGAGCATGTATTATTTTTATGACACTGTTGAATTGTATCATTATACTCTACCTATTTTAGCTTGATTCTTAAGTGTTATTTTGCATTGTTGTATTTGAACTATCTTTAGTAAAATTTTGTTGGGTTTTTCTCCCTCGAGTAGGAGGGTTTTCCCATGATAAAATTCTATGTTCTCTATTTTGAGTTTATTTTTTATGCTTATTGTTCATATTTGATCTAAAATTAACATGGTATCAAAGCAAGTTCAAGAAAACTAATCAGATTTTGGGAGACAATGCAACTTTAGGAAATGAAATGATTTATTACCATTGTTGGCTACATGGAGCATTTAATTAATGTCATATTGTATTTAATGTGAATATGTTGTTGTTCCAGTAGGGGCTTCCTTTGAAGTGTCGGGCTCAATACCTGAAGATGGTTCATATCTTTCCATCGCTATTTGATGAATATTATGTAATATTTGTCAGAATCTAAAATATTTATGGCTTATTGCAAGACATAGTGAAGGTGCCGCTTAATGTTGAATGACCATTTATCTTAGGAGAGAAGTCATGGCTTATTCTATAGTCCAATTCTTATATAATTTGGAATTGTCATGAATGTAGGGAGTCATATTCATTTGGAGGAGTTTTCACATTTGATATAAGGCACCATATGAGATAAAGTGGTGTTGTGGATGCTTAGGAGTGATGATCAGAGTTCTGAGAATACATGGCTTACAAGTTCCACCTCATGATATGGGGGAATAAATAGAGTTGATTTCCTCAAACCACTTACTTGGCATGACGGGATGATGAATAATTCCATCTGAGGAGTAACACCACCTTATTGTGGAGTTTTGAATGGGGTCTTTAAAGAATATTATATTGGCACTGAGGATTAGGAGGGAGTCAGTACAAATTTAAAACAGTCATCAAGTAAGTCACAATATTGCCACTTGGAAAATAAGAGCTATTATCTGTCGTGTGTAATATCTATGGAGTTCAAGTCATTTAGTGGAGAATTGAGAATATTAAAGCCTCATAATATTATAAGAAAGACCTTTGATGGAAGTATTTTAATATCTCATGGAATCGTCCCTTCATAACTGATGCATCTTTGGAAACGTGACTGAATACAAGGAAAATCAAGGGGAAATAAATGTGAGCTACTTATTGAATGTTGTGAGCTAGAGATACGAGATTCTCAATCAAAGATATATTAGAAGGGAGTGGAAATTCAATTAAAGTTACATTTAAAGCATTAGGGAGCACCGCATATGTTTGAAGATACCATAAGCTTTGAATTTTCAATACAACCAAATTTAGAAGAGGCGTGAGCTTACACCCACTTTAATATCCACTATCTTTGAATAATGGTTAGAGAGCCATCATGGACAATTTACTAAAGCTAGCTTGAAGCATCATGGAGAAAAAAAGAGAGTTGGGTTTCCTGATTCCAAATGTATCAATCAAGACCACCATGGATACTTCTTTTGGCTGCAGTTGACTGGGAATGAAGTGGGATGCAGATTTGGAGGGGATTGAACTTAACTACCTTGCTCAGTTACCAAAGTTGGTTTTATTTTTTATATCCAAGCTGCACAACAATACAATATCTTTTACAAGGTCAATGATATAGTAAGTATTAAACATAGAATGTAATGAAATTTTGGAAATCTATGTTCTATAGTAATATCTTTGTTGAAGGTTTTCTTAGCTGAATGTATTCATTTAATGAATATATGTGGCTTTGCATCTTGGGTTCTAAGGAGTATTGTCATTTATAGTTGTGAAGTGATGTTTATAAGTTGAGCATGCATTGAATTCAAAAAAAATGTATGTTATGTCACATTGGAAATATAATGCTTGTGAGGATTTTTCCTATTTTGTAAAGGCTATGATCCATGATCAGAGTTTGTAGAATTTCCTATGGGAAGAGGCTTCCAAAATCACAATATATGTTTAGAACTGAAGTCCTCATTGGATATTGGGGACTTGAGTTAGACATTGAGTTAAGGGAGTAGGATGTTGTCAAGGACAGATCCAAGGAGTAAATCAGGTGGTAGATAGGCCTTGGGGTGGGAGAGACCAAGAGGAAGCTGAGTCATAAGGGAAAATCCTTACCAATTGGATTGGACAAGATCAAGTTGAATGGGAAGTCTGAACTAGGAGTTTCTATGGAGTGAAGTCGGTGCAAAAAGGCATTGATAAAGGTGTTTCAAAGGTCTTTATCCATGAGGAGTGAGCACAAAGAAGGTTAGATGGAGTTTTACAGGCATAATTGGGTGTGAGGCATGCCAAGAGGTAGTTTAATGGGCATACGAAAGAAACAAAACAAAGTTTGGGGCTGCTCAATGTGGGTGAAGTAATGCAGAAAGGGGTGTCTTTCAAAGAGACCAAGGAAGACTCAGGTGAGTTTGAAATAGAACCATCTTGGAGGTGGGAGTGAAGAGGCTGAGTATCTAGGGATACATAGAACAAAGTAAGTGGATCGACATGCATAAATTAAGCTGCACTCAAAGTGGAAGTGTTTCAGATCTAAATGAGCATAGGGTGATCTCATGGAGTCCTATGTCACAAGGAACTAGAGTGGATCAATGACAAGAAGTTGTGACACTAAAAGGTAGAAGTGGATACTAGAGAAAGTATGTTGGAATGTTTGGGATCGAAGAAGAGTCACAGGTAGGTCTTCAAGGATATTTGGAGACTGGGTCAAGTGGATGAAGCGAATCCATTGGATAGAAGTATGAAGGTGTTAGCTAAGTGGGTTGTAGTGTTATGAGGCATGGTGTCAAGTCTTTGGAAGGATTTTCCAGGTGCAAATAATGGGAATTGCAATCAACCTAGATTTGAAATTGGTAGCACAACAAATCTATTCAAAATAGGGTAATCTGAGATGAGGTTGAGGAGGACTAAGTCTTGGAGTGAAGAAAGGAGGGTTGGACTATCATAATTCAGTTTAAGGTGTTGCTAGAAGTAGTATCAAAAGTGTGGGATGGAGGCGTTCCACTAGGGCAAGCATTGTAGTCAACTTTGGATGAGGAGGTCTTGAGGTTGATGTGGGAGCTTAGAGCTGAGTTTAGTTGGGAGTTATTACTACAGAAGATGACAAAAGGTGTTTGTGGTGACGCTTGGACGAGAATTCTGAGTAGCATGGAAGGTTTTGTAGGAATGTATTGAAATGATGGATCATCTTAGTGAAGAAAGCTGAGGAAGGGTTCTCACAGTGGTGGAAGAGAGTAGTTCTGAAGAATCTACTCAAATCAAGTTAATTCAAGGTAGGGATCTTGCATGCGGATGTGAAGTTTGGGACTCTCAACTAAGAGGTAGAACTAGTTTTGGAACATTGGGGCATCAAGTATGATAGGGTCAGAAATGGTGCCAAGGAAAGCAATCCAAATCTAATATATTTGTATTGATGATTAGACAGTTGATATCCTCACCAAGCCTCTTTCCAGGGTAAAGTTTGTATACTTCCAAGACAAGCTTGGGGTGGTGAAGAATGATGCCCTCACTGAGAGGGAGACACAACATCATTAAGATCTATTGTAGCATATATTTCTTTGAGACAGAGAAATATGAGGTGAAATCTCTTATAGCATATATTTCTCTGAGAGGGAGAAATATGAGGAGAAATCCCTTGTAGCATATATTTATCTGAGATAGAATATGAGGTGAAAGCCCTTGTAGCATATATTTCTTTAAGATGGAGAAATATGAGGTGAAAGCCCTTGTAGTGTATATTTCTATGAGACAAAGAAATATGAGGTGAATTCCCCTATACAAAACACATCTTTGAGACTGAGTTGTGCTTCCCACAATTGGGTGTAGCCATTGTGGATTTCATGTTGAGAGATTCCATGACAAGAAATGATACCTTGAGTGGGACTCAAAGAAGAGTTTTCTATACCTCCCTAGCTAAGAGGGAGTGTTGATGTTTTAGGTAGCTTTGGGAGGTAAGCCAAAAGTCAGGTCTGCTCAAGTGAAAGCATAAGCATAAATTGTATTTGTTGGGTCAGCTCAAGTGAAAGCTAAAAAAAGGTTCTACTTGCTAGGTCAGCTCAAGTAAAAGCTAAAAATTCTCTTGGATTTGTATAAATAGGAGATATGCTCTCCCCATTCCATCATTAGTTCATTCATTCAGTTCACTATTTGGTGATCAAGAAGGAAGTTTTCTAACACAAAATTCTTAAGGAAGAGCATGGATTATTTTTATGACAGTGTTGAATTGTATCATTATACTTTTCCTATTTTGGCTTGATTCTTAAGTGCTATTTTGCACTGTTGTATCTGAACTATCTTTAATAAAATGTTGCTGGGTTTTTCTCCCTCGAGTAGGAGGGTTTTCCCATGATAAAATTTTGTGTTCTCTATTCTGAGTTTATTTTTTCTACTTATTGTTCATATTTGATCTAAAATTAGCAAGGTAGATGTGTGGGAGACCACAGTAAGTCCGAGGTTGGCAGAAAAGTGCTTGAGTGATGCTTCTCCTCATTAGTTGGTGGCCACAATTTAGAAGGGGGACTGCCTAGACCATATGTATTTCTACTTTCGAAAGCTCAAAAGAGCTATGTATGTTTTCTTGTAACCATCTATATGTAAGATTGTAAAAATGAATGCAAAACTTGACGTTATTCAATATGAAATCAATACATTGGAAAGATTGTGAAATTATAATGAAATGCAATGGAAGTTTGGAATAGTGTTTATTTTAAATGTGCATGTTATCTTTGTTTTAGAAAAGAAATTTTTTATTTGCTATGTGATGGAAATATGTTTTATTCACTTGTCGGTAAGAACTTAGGAATTTTTTTAGTAGAACATTGGGCATGTTACACGTGGTATTAAAGCTACCAAGTTCAACTCTAGAACCTATGAGCTCATTACGTAAGTGATGGGTAAACCCTATCAGAAGATACTGATCGAAAAGTTATTACACCAAGATGGCAAGAGGAAAAGAACAAAAGGGGAAACAAAAAGGGAAGATAAAATTCCTAAAAACTTGTCTATGTTTGGGGCTAGGAAAGAATCATCCTTAGAGTTGTAAACTCCTAAAACAACAACTCATTGAGATACACCTTTGGATTGTGGAAGATTATGCAACCAGGTTCGGTAAGAAGGTTATTGAGGATTATCAATGAGTACCTTCACTCTTTGAATTAGTTTAAATGAATCTGAGGGATAGAAAGGATTGAATTAATCTCCCTCATTGATAAAAACCTATAGATGTGAAGAGTCAAGAAATTTGGATTAAGGATACTATGAATCTATGAGTATGCTTTATTGGAAAAATAACTAATTGATAGCATAAATCGAAAACTTATTCAAAGTATAAAGTCAACATTTTATGAATTAAAATCAACTAGAGAGGTATCCAAGAGGTAGGATAACCCTTGCTATACCTAATTCAGTACAAGGTTAAAATCTTGAAAAGATAATTAGAATCAAGAGTGAATGATTAATACCTTAGAATGAATGCTAGAAACTAGAATTTTCAAGAAAAGAAGCAACCCTACAAAGAATAAAAGCTGACATGATCCCACCAATCGGAATAGGCAAGGTCAATTTGGAGTTTTGATTAAAAAGGAGAAAATAGCCAAACAACCTTAGAGTAACAAAGGTTATGAGAAAATGAAATTACCAAAAATTGGGATAAAAATCACTTGGAAGAATGATTGCAAGTTAGAAACTTGAAAATTAAATCGGACTAATCCGACAAGGGCTCGATTAGTACATAGTTTGGTAGGAGTGCAAAATGAACTTACCAACTTATCAACAAAAGTGAACTTATGTTTTGATGAACCAAAATAAATTGGATATGGAGGAGACTATGTTTTCAAATTAAAAGAACAATTTGGAAACAACTCATAAAGGTGAAGACACAATTGACATAAGGATCCTTAGGTAAGCTTATATGACACATCAAAAAAGGGGGCATTGTGAATGTGCGATATCCTTCTACTATGGTTAAAAGGCTATTAGTATACATGGAAATGAGAATTGAGATGAAATAATAGAGTACCTCTTAGCTTGTAAAGTTGTTGATTATTCATTAGATCTTGTTATTTCGGATCCAACAGTTGATTCTGAGAGATTAGAAGGCAATGAGGAATCCAATTTTGGGAATGAAAAAAAGTTATATTCAAGGAATACCATGGAGAGTAAGAAAAGCAAGTAATAGTCAAACAACTATCAAAAGCTAACAACAAGGAATGATAAATTAATTTAATTTGGAGAGAGCTGATGATTGTCAAGAGTCCAACTTTAAATATTAACTAATGTTTTGGAAACACAAAAGGGGGAAGAGGGACAATAGATGTACTTAGATAAGTACCCTTTTCAAAAAAATTTAATGTTCTCTCTCTAGTAGGAGATAATTTTAATCAAAATTTTGTAACCAATGACCACAACAAGGTGGGTAAAGTTAAGAGGTTAAGATAATGGATTATTGGAGAAAGGTATTGGAAAGGTCAAAATCTTTTGACTATTAAGAGAGAAATTATTTTGTCACAGTTTTATTTGTATTGTTTTGGAAGATCATTTTTTTACTATCAATAATGTTTGAAAGAGGTAGACAAAATACTTGATCATGAAAGGAAAGATTATTTCCTATGCAACAGGGAAGTGATAAATAATGTACTCATGATTGTGAGTTATCAAGGAACATGCATGCTTGGTAATTAGGTATGCAATAATTGTTGACATCTTTTGGAAGATAACATGAAACCAGCATGATGAAATGAGGATTATTACTCAAATAATATACAATTCTCATTGGAAGAAATAGATTGAGCTAAAAATCAGATTACAACTTTGGAAATGATTAAAGGATCAAAGAAATCCAAGATATGGATGACCTAAGAGGAAGGATTTTAGCTCCACCATCAATATTTAAATATTATATTTTGAGAACCGAATATGGCATAAGTCTATGAAAGAGGTTTCACTTAGTTGGGATGGACATATGAATAAAAGAAGAAATATATGTACCAAATTTTGGGAGATTAAAAGAATGAATGAAGTAAATTGGTATCATACTTAAGACACCCAATGATGAAAAAATTACTTGATGAATGGGAAACCAATATAATCTAGAAGGGGATAGAGTAGAATGTTGCAAGTTATGTAGCAAGTTGTTGTCCAATATGTCAGAGGATGAAGACAAGATGTCATCATCAGTAGGACTTGTATTCTCTTCTGAAATTGCAGTGAGGAAGTAGTAGATCATTAGAACAGTTTAATCTTTCTATGTCGATGGAACTGACATAATGTTATGGTGGATAGACTCACCAAGGTAACCAATATAGATTAGAAAATTTTATTTATAGGATATTAGTCCTAAACAAAATATTGTGTGAAGAGGTTGCTTAATCTTCTTGAGAAGGTTATCTCAAATGGGAACAAGCAAGTAATGATAAGGTTTGTGTGAACCATGATCATCTTATGAAAAATTCAATTGAATGAATATTACTTTAAGATAGCTAGTTAGGCAAAAGGGTTAAACCAAATCTTGGAAGATTTGTGGAGTAATTTATGATAACTTATTTCATTTTAAAAAAAGAATTCTTCGAAACATTATTTGAGGAGGGTTGAATTCCTAAAAGATGGAAGAAGCTAGAGAATAGGATTAACCTTACACAAGATTTTTTGTCATAAATGGAATAATGAATATTCAAGGAAAACTTGTTGATACAAAGCTTAAAATTATGAAGTAGTATAATTATGCTTAAAGTAGATGGTTGCAACAATGATGGAAGGTCTCAGCTTTTGAGTTGTCTGATGGTGTAAAGAACAAATGGAAGGATGGGACCCACGGCGTAGTGTACAATACACCAAAATTCCTTATCTATTTGGGTTACACTAAGGATAATTGCATTAGCTAATGAGAACGTTTTTTCCAATCACTAGGGTATAGGTGTCATGTAGGATATAGTTACTATTGTACTTGTGATGTACATATGAGTTAACATAATTTGGATGAATAATCCTTTGGAGAAAAAGTATGTGTGAAGCACGCAAGTTCTCCCTATACGTTAGCTTCGATCCTTAGTGCAAAGTCTAGGAAGGACAAGATTACAAGGGGTTGTGCTATGAGGGAGAATAGTTGGAAATATACTTATTTCTTACATGATAAGAGAATTGAAGTTAAAACCTTTATTTGACTATATATATATGTTTAGGACTTAAAATCATTAGGGACGATGATTCACAAGGGGGGAGTATGTTACACCCCATCTTATTGTTACCAAGTTACTTTCACCTTCATGAGTAAATATGACGATAAATAAAATTTGTGACTTTAATACATTTATGAAATACTAAAATAGCTATTAAGATGTTATTTATTTTAAAGGAGTAATTATGTTTATATTGATAAAATGTAATGAAGAAATATGTATTGCAATGTGAATATTCTAATGTTTTATGATGAAATTAATTTAAGATACAAGTGGATTTCATGTGAATGTATGATTACTGTTATTATGTGCTAAGCTAAATGCAGGAATAGGTTCGAATATTTGGAAGAGAGGAGAAGTATCACTCAAGAGAGGAGCTTGGTCTGGTAACCCTTCCTAAGCCTAACTGAGCATACACACTCACAGTTTAGGGTGGCTGAACTTAGTCAAGTTAGAATGGGATTTGGTAAGTAAACCCTGGATGAAGTCTTTCATAAACTGGAAGATTCCATGGTAGTCTTTGATTAGTTTCGATATTGGTCTTTGATTTAGTTTGAGTGATAGAATGATAGGATGACTGTTCATGAATTCCCTGTGATAGTTTGATATTTGAGTGATGATTCCTTTTAATGAGTTGTGATATATGAATGATTATGCTTGATACTTATATGTGTGTGTGGCTATATATATTAAATATGTGTGCATATAAGTATTGTCGATATGAGTATATCAATCGCCTCATATGTATATGTATACACTAAAATCGATCGATAAGAACATGTTTATATGTATATCACCTCACACTAAGGATTCATAGTGTTTAGATGAATCCTTAATATAAATACTTAGAATGTGTTTATAGATTGCCTCATTGATCTGATGTTAGGATTTAGGACTTGTTGCATGTGAATAATAGCATTTACAATGATTAAATTGAAGATCTTTAAATCAATATTGAGATACTTAATTTCAAATGTAACTGGAATGCTTAAATGAATAAAGAAAAGATAAAGTGATGAAAAAAAATAGAGAGATAAGAGAGAGAAGACAAGAATCAACAAATTGATAACAGAGTTCACCAAATGGCTACATCTCTGAGTCCCTCTCCAGTAGAGTGACCGATCCTATTATGCTCCAAAATCAAGATTACAAAGCTTTAATTCTAACAGAGTCTCCTCACATCTCCTTGATAATGAAATTACAAATAGTTCCCTCCTTCAAGTACAAACAAGCACAATGCCTCTTGCACAGAGTTGATTAAATCACTATCACATAGGGAATTCTCTCACCATTCTCCACCACTTGGTTACCCATCTCTAAATTCTCCCTCCTTTTTATACATAAAATTTACCCAATTTTGCTTAAAACCAAATGATTTACAAAATCAGCCCATATCACCCATTACAAGTAATAATCTTCACAATATCTCTATTTACATGAATAAATCTCAAAAATTCCCCCTTTACAATATGAAAATATTTGAAAATCAACTTAAAATAATAAAAACCATCCATAAATTACCTAAACCCCTTAAAGAGCTCTTTAAAATACTTAGATAATATTTGAATGTCTTTTAAATATTATTTAAGCCCTTCACCATATCATAAAATTGGGCTTTTTAAATTCTAAGGGGTTAAAATCTTAAATATAAAGAGATTCGGGCTTTAACATTTCTTTAAAAACAACTACCACCAATTTTTTTCTTGTAAACTTCATTTGGCGCAATGGTGGGAGATTTTGGTTGGGAAAGAGGAGGTTCGTGGTTCAAACCACCTCCCCTCCAATTTTGGCTCTAATACTTGATAAATAGAAAGTGACTTCTATTTTATACCTAATATCAAGCATGGTTTAGTGGAAGTGGTTGAGACTTTCAAGTGGAAGGTCTCTGGTTCGAGACTCCCCCACCAAAATTTTGAGTGGATGAACTCTATCTGGGTGCCACATGGAAGCTCATGAATGGGACATGTGGCACAATTTAATTCCTTGTCTTTTGCCACATGTCAAAACATGATTGGCCATCCTTGCCACATGTCAAATTTTGATTTGTCCATGTCATCGTGGTACTGCCATGTCACCATCTACCATGTCACCATCTACTAAGTCACCATCTACCATGTCACCATATGTCATGTCACCATTTTCCATGTCACCATTTCCCCATCACCATCTACCACGTCACATGCTGACATCATCATTTTGAATAGTCAACCCTTTTGACTTTGACTTGGTGTAACTTTGGCATATGAACTCCATTTTCAATGAAATGACCGGTGTCAGAATCATGGTGATGAGCTCTTCAATATGATGTTGTTTTTGTCCATTTTTGAGATGATCAAAATTTTCATCTTTCTCATTGGCCTTTGTACCTAGTTTGACCCCAACTTTGATTGGCCAAAACTTGAGCATATGAGCTCCTTTTTCATCCATTCAAGTTGCACTGGGTTTCGTTTTCTGAGCTCTTCAAGATGACGCTAAAATCTAGTGCATGTGGAACACTTCAATTTTTGACAAGTATCCACTTGGATCACTCATTGAGATCTTAATTGTATCGACTTTGATTCCAAGGTGAGAAAAAATAAATACTAAAATCTTGCTAGCATCTAGTGAAATAATGGATGCACAATGTCCCTATGAAGTTTCAACCTTCAAGAGGACCTTTTCCAAGAATAAATTCACCCACATAGAAAGTGCTGCAATTTACGCATGCAAATTGAGATTATCTGATTGATCTAGAATCTGATTACAAATGTACAAATGCCTTGAATATATAGGTAAGAGTGAGATAAAATATGCATTATGATGTTGCCACGTGTCTTGATCTAACAACATGTGACAACATGTAAACCCTAACTAACTACCTAGGGAATGATGAATTGATTGAGATAAGTTCTAGATGATATTCTACAAGGGATATTATCTCCTAGATACATGGAAAGGGGGATGACACCATTATTAATGATTTCCTAATAATGTAACTTGTTCGTTATTTTTACTATAACTAGGTTGATATTCTAATCTACCTATGGAATTGTGAATCCCAATCAAGGGCAACTCAAAGGACCTAGACCAACTAACGAGAATTTTAAAGACCTCCTACACTTTGTGCTCTGCAAGACCCAAGAGGGTGATCCCGTAATGCATTTACAACTTCTTCACCATTATCATAAACAACATTAACAACAACATATAATCTCATTTAATATCTCAACACAATAGGATAATACTGAATAGAATTGGTTGTTCATCAATAATATCAATTATTTGGAGCATGAGATAACTACAACAACACTTCACAGTAAAAGATAGTCATTGATTTGCAATTTTTAGTAAGCTCTAGGTAAAGACAAACAAATACTGAACCTCACAAATAAGTACAACTTAGATTAGTGCCATATATCCATTGGAGGAGTCAAATTCATAAGCATCTAAGGGTTCATGAAAGATTCAACACATAACATATAAGATCCTCGATAACATTGCTTACAATCTCATCAATCTGTATTCTAACCCAATACTACTTATCAAATCCTTATACAGAACATATCAACCTACAATCCCATTTAAGCATTTTAAGTAATTCCTTGAATTAAAGCTAAAACAAGAATTGTACACACCACACTAGTGAGATGAAAAAAACAACCCTTGATCATTATATTCAAAATTCAGATATGCTTGTACAATGGAGAGACATGAGCTCGAAGTAATCATTTCAATTCAAATTCTAATACTGTCATAAAACATTAAATCTCCATGAGTTCAAAACCTACAAAAATATGACTCAAAACCTAAATTGCATTTTCTCTAAAAAACTACCAGACTTTACAATTTGCTTTGCAACTTCACCTAGACTCGACCCAAAACATATAAATTTCTAACCCGTACTTCTGGCCTTGAAATCCTTCTTATAGAGAGTGAAGGAGCAAACAAGCATCGGTCTAGAGAGTACACATGTCACAAGCCACTTGGACCGCCTTATGATATTTCAAAATTTATTACACTAACAATCTCCTTGGAGAATCTTATTGTTCATCTTTCCCACTGAGAATGGTTGATCCAGCAACAAAAATTCAAGAATTTTGCACCTAATATTGTCACCAAAAACAAAACTAGAATCTATTGTAACTGCAACAACTGATTTGATAACCGTTAGGAGCCTACTTCATTTCATTCCATAGTTAAATATACATTTACCCACTGTTGGTACTCTTCATCAGTTAGCCAATTAAAAATAATCACCTCATTCACCTTGACACTATAAGGTGTGTATTTAATGCCACTTGATTTGCTTCTCTTTCAAAAGACTCCAAGAATGAGCTGGTGCTGAAAATTTTGTCCATACATCTCACCAATAAATCAAAATCTGAGTCATCACAAATTAATGTAATTTGAGCATTGATGACCTCATTTGCTCGATCCTGCCACTGTTGAAGTGACTTGATATTTCCCTGCTCATCAATTATGTTAGGTAACAATGTGTCACTCCAATCATCAAAATTCTTTACTAATTATCTGATCTTCCTACTCAAATCATCTGGTAAGGCCTGAAAACCTTGCAATGACTTAACTAGCACTTGAGTAGGCCTTAATGATTGGGGCCTATTATTTATATCAAACCTTGACGCCTTATACATTATGTCTAAGTCATTGGCCCTAGGGATCCATTTTTCAATTAGTGGTATTACTACCTCCTGATCCCTATCATTGTTCTTTATTGCATCTAATAATAAAGAATATAAAGAATACACAAATGACAATCTGTCATCAACCTTCTCATTCAAATGCCTCAATACACCATCGAAAATCTCCCTTTGATTAAAAATTACTCCCTCCTCACTTACCTTCAAGGATGCTTGTAACTCTGCAATTTTGTGCATTAGCCACTTCTTTGTAGGATCAATAGAGCATTTTATTTCTTCATTGTTTGGTTCTAAAGTAGGGCTGATGGAAGGAGTTTGACTAGGAGACCTCGGTGTAGAAACAATGGGGGAAGTAGGAGGCACTGACCTAGATGTGGAAGGAAATGATCTAGTTCCTGGGGCATTTGATGTTTCCCCAATCTGCTTGTATCTCAATCTATCCACCTTAGTCTGCAGCTCAACATTCCTTTGTTGCACCTTGCTATATTCTCCAATTATGAAATTGTATTTCTCCATTAGGCTTATTTTTTCAGCCTCTTTATCTTTCAGCAGTCTTCTGAGCCAATTTGGCCACATTCATAGTCAAATTAGTGGCCTATGTGGTTGAGGTCTCTGAAGCTCTCTTTATTATTAACCCCCCTCTTAGGTTTGAGTTAATATCAGTAACATTGGGCTTTCTCCCTTGAGGGGCCAAAGCCCAAATTTCCAAGGTCTTGTATTCTTCACTAAAGGCAAAATCTTGTAATGCTTCCTTAACCTCTTCTTCTGAATCTTGTAAGGGATGCTTGGACTTTAGAATAACATTAAAAGCTACTGCATCTGCAATGTCCCACTCAGGAAGAATCAAGACACCAGCTTGATTTACTAGTTTTCTCCCCTCCTTAGGAGTGATGGTCTTGAATTCATTCATTAATTTAGCTTTTACTTCATCATCATTCTCATGGTTTGACCTATCAGGCCTCAATTCTCTTCTCTTATTGCACTTTTCCTGATACTCTTCCAATTTCATTCTCCATACTAACTGCAAGAGGACTAGATTTTTTACAAAGGCGTCATCATTTAAGAACTCCTTACAAGCCTCCATACTTGCATCTTGCACACATTTTCCTTTCATATCCAGATCAGATAGAACCAATTCAGTTGGTCTGGGAGGAGAAGGCATACCCATTTGCATATCCTAGTCAGTGAAAACAATCTCACCCACCAAGTCCTCTTGTGATTGCTCAATCTTTCGCCTCTTAGGGATTGGCTCTGATGGTGGTGGTAAGGGACTATTTTTAGTTGATGATTCTAAATCAATTATCTTAATTTACCCAGGTGTTTTGATCCTTGGACCTGGTTGTGTAGGCAATTTCATTTTTTTTTTCCTTTTCTATCTTCATCTTCCTCATCACTGCTATCATTTCTTTTCCTTCTATAAATAAGCCAATTATTTGAAGGTTGGTAGGATGGCCTCTCTTCAAGTGGCCTAACATCTTGCTCCGATATGCATAGGTCCAACTCCAGGTTTATCTTCTTGGCCATCAAGATGCCCATGATTTCTTTGAAGTTGTCCATCAAAAAGTCAATTTTCTTATGATATGGAGTGAACTCCATCAATGGATCATACTTTGGATCCATTTTGTGCACAATGGCCAATAACTTGTCATAAGCTATCCATTTATCCGTGTTTAATTCCTACTTACTTAGGTAAAATTCATCTCTAGGGTCTTCAAGGAAGTTGAACTCATGCACAAATTTACCACCTTTTATCCTTTGTCTGAAAAGGGCAGAGAAGCCCTGAGGATCATGTTGCCGCTTGGGACCACACCTCAAATGGTATTCTTAAAAAAAAAACCAAAATGGACCCAACCTTCTTTTGAAAAGACAAAATCAAACACCATAGTATAATCTAGGAAAAATGTTCCTTTATCTTTTCTTGTAAGGTTGTCTTCATGGATACAACCAATTTGCCACATAACTTCAACAAAACCAACTCTTGGTGGTACATTATATGGCAATATATGAGGGGTCCCTTGAAAACCATACACCCTCAAAACAATGCTAACTGGGTATGGGATAATGTCACCCTAGTTGTGTTAAACTTTCAATTCTGGCTTCCTCCCCTTTGGTCTGAGGAAATCATGCAACTCCTTGGGAATTCTAGGTACATTTACCATCAACCTGGCTCTCAATCTAGAAGCAAAATAGTTGTCAAACTACACATAATGGGAACCCTCCCTGTTATATGATAAGTCAATAGTCCATACTTGCACTGGAAATCTTTCTCCATTAACCAACTACCTTAACTCCATCTTCTTAGAGAAGAATTCAACATTCTTATACAAGAACATATACATTAACATGGAATACCAAAAGAATAGAGTTCCTACATTTTTCTGCAACTTCAACAGCCCTTCATTTATCTTTTTGACCAAAAAAGAAGAAAAATCATATACCACCGAGAAATTGGGGTGTTGTATTTTCACCCCCATGAACATGTATGCTATGGGCATCACTGTGTTGGGGCTAAAACCCAAAATTTGACATAAGGAATAAAAAGTGGCTAAGAAATGATTTACAAAGTAGTTCAGTCTAAAAGGTTCTTAGTCATTAGGGCTCATATAAAATTTGGAACCTCCTACCCTAGCCAAATGAGGTGGGAGAAACTTAACTTTTAATAGTGACTTCGACCTCCCATATTCCTGTTTCATCCCCTCAAGATCAATAGGAACCAAGAACACACTGGGCTCACTCAAATCAAAAACCTATTGAAACTCGTCTTTGTTAATGCTTAAAAGAACCCCTCCATCATTATCTCTAATCACTCGTGTAACAGGGTCATATCGTGTAGCCACTGCCCTAAGCAAGTCCACATCAGGGAACACATTTAGTACTACCAGCTTCCCCATATCATATATCCAACCATTTGAAAAGGGGTGGAGAAAATTCCTCTATTCAAACCATAATCTAAACATCTCTAAACCTGTAAGGGGAACCCTAGCATCAACTATGTTAGAATAATTACAAACTAATCCCTCCCCTAGGGTTTTTCCTTGCATCAAAACCAACCCCTTCTTCCTATCATTTGTTGACAAGGTTAATTGATCTAGGAAATCATTATATAAATTTCTATTTAGATATTCAATTTGGCCAGAATGCTGCTTTGATGGTGCCATCCTGAGTAAGCTAGGGTTTCTTTGCTACTTCAAACCTCACACAGACTAGGGCTAAACAAAATTACAAAATTACAGAACAAAACCTTGCAATTTATCACAATTCAATTAACCTATAGCCCTAAAACAATTATCAACAAACCCTTCGACAAACACACAAAAAATTCTCCCCAAATTCAGATTACAAATTAACTAGGAGAAATGGAATTCAACTCATGGATTTATATTTGCGGCAACCCTAACTTTGTTGAAACAAATCATAAATTCATCCTCAGCCTTGAGATTGCTCCGCAAAGATGTTGGAATGCTTTGTGACATAATAGGGCATGAAAATGGTCACTTTATTTTGATCAAATCATTCTAGTAGACATCTCATCCACCATTAAAGCTCACTTGCACACCATGCCAATGACTCCAATCACATTTGATGCAAATTCAAATACTAGCCGTTGATCCTTCACTTTGGTTGGATCATTAAACGACTGCCTTAAAAACAAATTGAGACAATCTCCACAGTGGCGATAAGGGCCCACCATATTCTATGTTGCCAAGGAAATCGACGTGGCGCTTGCCCATGATATCACGATCAATAAAGACCTCGCAAATTCTGATCATGTGATGGAGGGAAACCATGAATCTCAACCATCGGAAATCTTGCTCATTCAACACAGTCGCCAGCTATTGTCCTTAATTGTCAAGCACCTTTCCTACTGAGATTATAACATCTCTATTGATTTGAAGCATGTGCATCTCATAATTGCTTTATTAACCCTCTATACAATGTATTAAAACTGGATAAATGTATTAAAGTGTTTCTATCATCCCTTCAGCTTCACCAGATGAGACATGTGGTGCTTGCCTGTGATATCGTGATCAGCCAAAATAGTGTGGTGGGGTCATCACGGGATGGCAGGGAACGAATGAGATCGAATGGTGATTTTGTCCCTCTGCAAAATATAAAACACTTATTAAAAGCACAAGGGGACATCACTAGGCCAACGAAAAATAATGACATAAGTTATTTTTAAACGTGAGAAAACGGGGCCATCCTAGACTTAGGAAATAATAAAGTCTGGTGAAGGAAATAAAATGACGAATTAAAAGGGGCCCAACCTAGATGAAACTATGGGGCTTAAGTTTTTTTAAAACCCTCCTCAAAAAATTAAGGGCCAAATAGATCCCACCCAAGGCGTAAGATAAAACACTAGGGTTTTACATGAAGACAAAGGTAAAACCCCAACCTTAGGCTTTTCCCAAACATTATAGATGACCAGAAACATAAGGAAGATAAAAATGGAACACAAAGAGAAAAATACGAAGTTCCATTAGTGGCTCCAATTGGGGATGTTCATTCCACTAGAATGAAGTGAGATTTTAGAATGTCAGGTTGAGCAGACCAATTGTAGAGATGACTAAAAGGGATTTTCCAGACTAAACAACTCGACAGGAAAGAAACCTACCACTGACCTATATGCAAACCTAAACTACTGTTCATGGAAAAACATACTTCAGGTGAAGTACAATTTCAAGAACTATCCATGAAATGGAAATTCAAGAATATCCCCTATCATATCTTGGAGGAAGTATGAATCTTCACCCCACTTATTTTTTATCAAAAATCGACCCAACTAGATCGCATCAAATTTTCCATGTTTTCCTTTATCTTCTAATCTGGCATTCCACATTAGGACTAAATATCCATCTTGGATGCTCCTTGTAATTGCCCTTTTGTCATACAATTTTTTTACTTGCAACTATAATTTTGAATTTTTCATTTGAGCTTCCCTCCTAGTTTCATCCAATTCTATGAGAGCTTCTACTCTCAATTGCATTTCATCATCAATTTCATTGTCATACATTTGGACAAACTTATACATTTCCATCAGATTATTCTGGGGAAACCTTGCACTTATCCCATAGACCAAGTCAAATGGGGCACAACCTATTGCTTTCTTCACATTTACCCTATCTACCCAGACTGCTAATCTGAACTTAGAATCCCAAGCCTTCTTATGGTGATAGGGTGATGAGTAAGAAATTTGGATGCCACTCTTTTCACAAAATTATGTGTATTCCTCAGATCTGAAACACATTGCATTATCCGACACAATCCTTTCTGGACACCCAAACCTAGTCAATATGTTGCTCATTAGGAAGTCAATTACCACCTTACTAGTTGCTTTCTTTGTTTGAATTGCTTCCACCCACTTGGTGAAATAATCAGTGGCCACCAATATCCATGAGTGGCCTCCACTAGATTTACATGCTATCTCTCCCACAAAATCAATGCCCCATTGCTGAAATGGAGATTGCACTGCAATTGGTTTTAGAGGCAAGTTACCAAAAATTTTTAACTTACTAGAGAAATGTTGACAAGCATCACATGTATTCACTAACTGTTGTGCATCTTTAAAAATAGTAGGCAACCAAAATCTATCCCTCATTACCTTATGTGCAGTTGTTTTGGCCATATAATTCCCTCCAAAAAATCCACTATGCATCTCACTCAAAAGTTCTTGTGCTTGATCTTGATCTACACACTTTAACATGACACCTTCTCCATTTCTCCACTAGAGCTTACCAGCTATGATGACATATTTGATAGCATGTAATTTCAGTGTCCTTTTTTCATTTTCACTCAAGTTTTCAGGACATTTCATCGTTTGTAAATAATAGATCACACCTTTATACCATTCAGAATGTTCCATATCACATATTTGTGATCTACTCTCCTCTTCTAGAAGATTTATCTAATTTTCTTCCAGATTACTTTAGGCCATAAGCTTGGCCAATCCTTGTCCTCTCACCAGCTTAGTAAGTTGGACCTCAATATTGAATTCCTGTATCCTATTGATCCATCTACACCTCCTTTCTGATACTTCCTGTTGTGTGAAAATGTCCTTGACAACAATACTAGGTACATATACAACTACAGTAGCTCCCATCAAATAAGGCCTAAAAGATTTTACTGCATTTACCAATGCATATGCCTATTTTCCATTTATGTCATAATTAAGTTCCACAACTTGTAAAGATTTGCTGAAAAAGGCTATAGGTTGTTCAAAAACTTCTAAATTCTTTTGCAACAACACAACTACAATTATGTGGAAAGAAGCAAATGAAAAAATCTATAAGGGTCTAGAAAAATCAGGGGTTTTCAAAATAGGAGCCTCCTTTATTGCTTGCTTAATGGCTTGGAAGGCCTACACAGACTCCTCTCCCCATTCAACTTTAGCTCCCTTCTTAAGCATCTTGGAAATTGGGTGAACTGTCTCAGCAAAATTTGTCACAAATCTCCTTAGGAAGTTTATTTTTCCAAAGAAATATTTTATGCCTTTGACATTGTGGGGCTATGAGATTTTATCTATTGCAATTAACCTCTCTGGATCAATTTTGACTCCATCCTTGGGAACAATATGTCCCAACAGTTTTCCCTCTCTTACCCCAAATGCACATTTCTTCAGATTCAAAGAGATACCATACTCCAATTCTCTAGTAAATTTCTTCTCCAGATGCTCACAATGATCCTCTTCTTTCTTGGAATATGCTGTCAATTCATCTTGGTATATCACCAAAAACAAGTTAATGAATTCTGAAAATGCCACATCCATGGCCCTTTGAAAAGTGGCCCCTGCATTTGTCAGACTAAAAGGCATTCTCACATAGACATATGTTCCCTAAGGTGTAGTTAATGTTGTCTTAATATTGCTCAGACTCCTTGACCATGAGCTGGTTGTAACCAGAGAACCCATCCATCATAGACATTGATTCACATCCTGTCACCTTTTGCAACATGGCTTCCATATTAGGTAATGGATAGTTGTCTTTTAATGAGGACACATTCAAATTTATGAAGTCGACACATAACCTAATGTCTCCATTTTTCTTTCTCACTGGTACCAAGTTTGACACCTAGGATGAATATCTGATTGGCTTGATGATCCCTGCATCCCTTAGCTTCATTAATGCTTCTTGCATTTTGGGGGCCAAGGTAAGATTAATAGGCCTTTATTTTTTCCTAAATGGATTAGCACCATCACTCAAGGGAATCTCATGTTGGAATAGATCCTCCCTATATGCCTTAAGGTCATCATAGGACCATGCAAACACATGCCTAAACTTCCTTAATAAGTTAATTAGCATCCTTCTCAACCTTGGTGATAGTTTCTTTCCAATATACACCTTTTTTGGTGATGCCTCTATTCCAAGATTTATCTCTTCCAAGTCATCAGGATGGAAAGCAATATGATTAGCCTTTGTCCTATCCTGATTATCAAACACTCTCTCTAACACAACTAAACCCTTAGGAATTGTATTTTTTTTTAACTGAATGACCTCATTTCCAAACATAATATCTTTGCCATCAATTGTTTCCGCAAAATCTCCAAATTCAATTTCTTGACTTTCATATTCATCCACACAATTCATAAACTTTAGTATGTCATCATCATTATCAAAAACTTGCCAATTTTTGATATTATCAGGAACCGATGGCCTAGTTTGCACTTCAACCTTTGAGATCCTAGCATAAGTCATATCATCTAGTTTTAATGCAATGTTCGCTAATAAATTTACCACTTTGTTGTGGCCTCTCTCCAGCCAACCTATGCCAAATGCATTAAAGTTCTCCAATTCATCCCAAACAACATTCCTATAATGTTTCAACCTCTTATTCTTTGATACATACCTAGATCTAACTTGGGAAACCACAAGCTCAGAATCTCCAATTACCTTGAGCTTCTTGATCCCATGTTTTTTAGCCAGTCTTAACCCCAATAACATGGCCTCATATTCTGCCACATTATTGGTGCATTCAAATGACAAAGTGAAAGAGAACCTGAATGTATTTCCACTTGGTGATTGTAACAAAACACTTGCACCAGATCCTTCTTTTGAACTTGCACCATCAAATTACATAGTCCACAAGTCATCAGACTCTGACAATTGTTTTAATTTTGTATCAATCAGTGCAGTAGACTTATCATAATTGCTAGGGAATCCCTCAGCCCTGAATTCATTTATGCCACTATCAATAAAACATGTCATATTCTCAATCAGGTCATGCTCAATCATATGGGACACTTTTGGCTCTCTTTCAATCTTGAAATCTTTACCATCAATGTAGAAAGTAGCAAATGATAGATCACACTGCATGTTACCCCCCATTGATGCACTCCACTTTCTTGACAAAAGCATCCCAAAATGAGGTGGGTTGTCTGCAACTAATACAACCATGGTTAAATCCTTCACAGGATATTGAGTCAGTTTATAAGGTAATGTTCTGATAGTTCCAACAACTGGCACTTCCCTTGAATCCAAAGTATAGCATTTACCTTGAGTAGTATCCATTGTCAAGCCCATTGCCTCCATTATTTTGACTGGCATAACATTATTTGATGCCCTTGAATCTATCATACAGTTCCTTAAAGTCTTCCCATTTATATCAACACTTAAGAAAAAGGGGTTTATATTTTCGAGTAACATATTAATAGAATTCCCTAAATATACAGGGGGAATTTGTGACACAATTCCCTCCACTTCTTTCTCTTTTCCTTCTCCTTCATCCTTTACTTCTTTACAACTACCTGGTTCAATCTTATTACCAACAACACCTATGATCAAGGCTATTGTCTTTTCCTTATGCTCATTTATTCTCATCATTTCTAGAAAAGGTACAATAACTTTAACCTGAGAAAGCACTTGAAACATATCTACGGGTGTATATTTAGGAAAATCAGATACCATAACTTCATCATTTTATTTTTTCTCTTGTTGCTTGCTCCCCTGAAATTTATTTTGCTTCCTATCCTTTGAAGTAGGTTCAATAAAATTTGTAATCACTTTAGTCTTTACTATTGATGAAGCTACATCTTCTTGAGGCTTTGGGGTTTCATTCTTTTTTGCCCAAATCTTATCATTTTTAACCTCTTTAATTTTAATAGTACCCTTTTTGCTATCAATCTTAACACCCTTATCTTTGTCCTTTTGTTCTTTAATAAAAAATCCAACAAGTTTACCCTATTCACCACCCACAGTTCTGTTTCTCAGTTGAAGTGAAATTCTCATTTTAGCAACCATTTCCTCAGTCAACCTTGCAATCTCTTCTTCTGATGGTGTCCTTAAGGACACTGAATCATCAACCTACTCCATATTGCAAGCATTATGGTCAAAATAATCTTCTTCATCAGAGAAGACTTGTTGATGGTATATCTCACTTCTCTGTCTCTGATTATCCACATCATCTCCCTGTGATTCATCATCAGAGGAACACGCTACCTCATAAATGTATGATCTAGCCATACAAACATCTACATCACCCTGCTCACTTTCAGGATTCTACTCATGAGTGTCCTACTCTGTTCCCTCAGTAAGAAACTGAGCAATACCACAATAATTTTGATTATGTGGATGTTCACACACCTCACACCATGTTCTATCCTATATCAGATTTACTGAATGCTTTTGTAGGGGGCCTGGTGTATGTTGATCATGTTTAGGCTTCTAGACAGGCAAGATTAGTTTCCCATCTTTCCAATTTGTGTTATAAGGATATTTTTTCAACCTAGGCGGTCTGTCACTCTTATTATACTATTTCTTTTCATTTCCTATACCCTTTTCTTATTTGGAAATAGTATACTTTATGTCTCTCAAAGTGCTGAAGACATTATCCCATTTTTTATCATCCTTAGGCTTTGCAGCAGAAACCTTCTCAGTCTTATCCTTAGGATTTTTTAAAATTGTGGGTTCTTCTCTCCTACCATATTTCCTAGAAGCTCTTCTATTACTCTCAATATTTATAGCCAACCTAAATGCATCTCTTATAGTCTGAGCATCCTTATCTCTAAGGAGATATGCCATTTTAGCATCAAAAGCATTGAAATATGTAGTTAGATAGACGTTTTCATCAAGCCTCAAAACTTGGAACAACTTATACATTGCTTTTTGGAATCTTAGATTGAACTCTGTCACAGGATCATTTAATGACTTCTTGATGTTATTGAACTCATTCAACATGAAAATAGCATTGGTTTTATCACTGTATTGTTCCTTGAAACACTTTACAAATTCATCCCATGAACCAATGCTAGCATTAGGTAAACCTCTGTACCAATCCCTTGCATCTTCTACCAGAGATTGTACAAACAATTTCATTACAACATCTTCATGCTCTACCTCATAATCATTTAGCATATCCATAAAATATTTTTAGTGTTCCTCTACTGTCACAACATTGTTTCCAGCAAACTTACTCATCTTTTCTCTTGGATCATCAGGGATGGGGTTTGGATAACCTACAATACCATCAAAGAATAATTTCCTATACCTTTCCAAATGTATAGGTCTTCTTTGGAATAATCCTTTAGTCTTCTAAGAATCAACACTAGATCCTAAATTTTGTAGCCTAGGGCCATCCTGATTTAGATTTATAAATTTAGTTGCATGAACCTTCGGGCCAAAATTGTTTGTGGTGGGATCCAAATTGGTTTTAGGACCATGTTTCAAGGCATCTTGGTGACTTGATAAGGTCACAACTTGTGTAGCCTCATCCATGTTTGACATCTTTAAGAAAATTATTTTCCTCTTCATTTCTACATTTACAGCCTCAATCTTTGTCCTCTCCAACTCTTCTGCAAGAGCCTCACCCTCCCTTCTAACCTTTTCTAAGGAAATTTCAGCTTGTAATGGTAGATGTGTGGGCATGTCTCATTTATGAGGGTGGGAAGTCACCTTTTGGCTTATTTTAATCTTCTCAACTTTTTTTTTCCCTTGTCTAAGATAGGTTTAGGGTTTGGATTACTCGGTTGAGACTTAATAGGGTTTGAGGGTTTTGGGTTTGCAGGTTTTGATTGGGAACCAACTTGACCTACAAGACCTACTTTATACACAAGCTTTATCTCCTTATCAACAATTTCATGTACAATAGGGCCCTCAACATTTGGCTCAAGGTTTTCTTGGTTTAGGAGCTTCATTGTATCCAACTGTCTTATCAACCTATCCCTTTCAATCACAACATGCATCATTTTTGTTTCCCTCTACTGTTCCTTATTCATCTTGAGCTCAACTTTCTTTTGGATCTCCAAACTTAAGGAGTCAATGTTTCCAAAAACATCATCAGGATCAAGCAAAGTCATATCAGAACTCGATGTATCACTTAGATCAATTAAATTGACCTCTTCAAGTACATGTTCAGACAATAAAGGAGTTCCATTAACCTCAGCAGGAGGAGGCACACCACTGGTGCTTTCTCTTTGATGGCTTCGACTACAAATCCTACCTCTTCTCTTTTCAGCATATTGGACACTAACAGGTTCTTTATTTTGACATATTACATCCTCTTGAACTGGTGTATTAAATAGTGCATCAAAAAATCCACAACTATCTGATTCTAAATTTTTAGACACTTCTTCAAGAGTTTCAGGGAGAGGGTGTAAAGGCTTACTTGTACCTTGGTGTATAGGGTTCTATGACGTGGGAGCAGCATTGCTAGATTCTGATCTTTTCTTTATCTAGTCCTTCTTCTTCATTTTAGGAAGTTCACCCTCCAATTTCTGTTCTAGATGATTCTTCATGAACGACCTGGTGCTCTTCATTCTATGTAATTGTCCAAAAGATCCTTCAACTTTATATTAAATCTTCAAAATAAGATGCACACTAGTGCAGAGACTTTACAGTCACCACCCAATTATCTTGGGAAAACCAAATATCCAAAGATACTTGGTGAATTTCAAAAAACCTTTGGAACTTTGTATTGACAACATACAGTGTACTTTACCAATGACTTCAAAATGCTTTGAACAATAGAAGATATGGACAAACCTAACACATAACCACAGGCTCGAACTTTAAATCACAAAAATATGATGATAACTCTATGCAAAATGGATAACCGACACACTAACAAGAAATATTGAAATTAACATCCCCAGTAAAGTCACCATTTTGTTGGTTGTTTTTACTATAACCAGGTTGATCTTCTAATCTACCTATAGAATTTCCAATCCCAATCAAGGGCAGCTCAAAGGACCTAGACCAACTGACGAGGATTTTAAAGACCTCCTACACTTTGGGCTCTGCAAGACCTAGCTGGGTGATCCCTTAATGCGTTTAACCTCTGCACCATTATCATAAACAAAATTAACAACAAATAATCTCATTTAATAGATCAACAAAATAGGATAATACTGAATAGAATTGGTTGTTCATCAATAATATCAACTATTTGGAGCATGAGATGACTACAACAACACTTCACAATAAAAGATAGTCATTGATTTGTAATTTGTAGCAAGCTCTAGGTAAAGACAAACAAATATTGAACCTCATGAATAAGTATAACTTAGATTAGTGTCATATATCCATTAGAAGAGTCAAATTCATAAGCATATAAGGGTTCATGACATATTTAAGACATAACATATAAGATCATCGATAAAATTTCCTTACAATCTCATCAATCTGTATTCTAACCCAATACTACTTATCAAATCCTTATACATAACATATCAACCTAAATCCCATTTAAGCATTTTAATTAATTCCTTGAATTAAAGCTAAAACAAGAATTGTACACACCACAATAGTGAGATGAATGAAACAACCCTTGATCATTTTATTCAAAATTCAAATATGCTTGTACAATGGAGAGACATGAGCTCAAATTAATCATTTTAATTCAAATGCCAGTTGCTGATGGATAAAATGACACAAACAACATAAAACAAAATATTTCTACTCTATTTCTCCTGAAAAGGAAAGACAACATATAGTAGCCTAACTTCCAAGATCCTGGTAGTTGGTTCTCAACTGTCTAATTTCACTCAATTGGCCAATGCAACTATAATATTCAAGGGGCCATTTCTGGTGATAAGGAATAAAAACTATATCAGATTCATCAATCTATGTTTAATGGGGAGGGTTTAAATAAATAGAAAAAGATAGATCAAGGCAAAAATCAGTAAAACATAAACATAATTCTTTAACATCCAGAAATATATTCTTAACAATGAGTGTTTCTTAATAGATCAAAACCATATCATGATATAATTCATAGAACAATCCATACCATTGCATACATTCACAGTGCTTAGTTTAATCATCACAACCATTCATCAAAATTCCACAAGATTCAAAACAAATTCCTCATTTGTTGCCAATAATATAGATCAACAGACATATAACAATTCCATTCATAGACAATTTAATGAAATAATCTGTATAATCTAGTTTCCCCTATTGATTCATATCAAATAAGAAACATTTATGCACAACAAACTCACTGGCATATAGACTGATTATGGTTCATTAACCTCATCCAAGAAGTTCAATTTCCAACATAAAACTATATAAAAAGTATATCTAAATTCAACATGAACTTAAAAAAAAATTATCTTTTGCTCAAAGCTATAAAAATCCTATCTGCTATCATCAAGTGGCTAATTCTACTTTCATCAGCCGAACTTTACAATATGGAGCTCAAAAGTACATATAGATATGCTACACATAAATCCCTCTCAATAATAAAATGAGATCCACTAATCAAGGAACCAAAACTACATCAAGAAACCAGATTGGCTGATCTTCAGTTCAAAAGTTGATTGCCTTGTTGTGTAAAATATGACACCCAAAAAGAGACAGGACTGGCTGATGTAAACCTTTAGTTCAAAGGTTGATTTCCCTGTGAAGTAGGAGAGAAAAGGGGAAGTCATGTGCCCAAAATAGATCATTTCACTGCCAACTCACTCCTGCGTAGTTTTCTCAAGAAGATATTCATCATAACTGGAGAAAAATTGTTGAAGGATATCCACATCAAGCCCATCAACCCAACTATCTTCAAATTTAATTCTTTTCAACTCTGTTAAGGAAAATCTCTTCATATCTTTTAATTTGTTTAATTCCCTCTTGGCAGCGTTCACCTCTTCTTTAATATCCATTATTCTATCCAACAATAAGTCCTCTCTGTCATCATCTTGCTGCATGACCTCCTAGACTCTGTTGTTCCATCTCTCCTTCAATTGATCCAAAGGAAATAGCCACTACAACTTCTATTTCATCAAGTTGCTCATTCAAGTATTTACTAGCATCTTGAATTTCATTCCTATGTTTATAAATGAAATTAGGCCTTAACTAGATTATGCTTGAGGATCTTTCCAAGAAATCTACATTACCTTCTTTGAGCATTGATTGCTCTAGAAGAGTTGACTTTGGAAACACACTGATATCTTTTATTTTCTGAACATACCCCCTATATTCCTCCTCCTGTTCTCCTAAGGTTTCAATGTGATGACCCATTTCTTCTATCAACTCAAGTGTTGTTTTATGAATTTCAAAACTGTTTACTAGCAACTCACCTACTTCCTGGTTAAGCTTATTGATCCATCTATCCAACATCCCAAACTTACTCCTCATTTGTACTATACCATCAGCTTCCCTTTTGTTGAGTAAGACTAGCATTTCCTAGGCAACAACTTGTTGTGACCTGGGAGTGGAAACATCTATTAAGAAACTATGCAGTTGATCCAATTGAGCCTTAAGCTCATCCTTTCTTTTCTTATCTTTGATCATTTTGGACTTTGTGGATGAACCTACAACATCAATCAAATTCATTTGTTGATTCCTTGTAGGCCTCCCCAAATTGACTATACCCAGTTGATAATCAATCACTTGCATATTTCCTCTATCCTTGTCCACCAATGGAATTGCACATTCTACAACGATATGTCCTGCCTTAGTGAGCCTTGTGGAATGAAGAACTTTGGCCCTTTTCTTTAGTCTCTCCTTTTCTTTTACCTTCATCATTTATTCCCAATTAAGAGGTTGTGGTGGAGCTATTTTCTTCTTCTCAAGATCCAACTTTAACCATGTATGAGCACTAGGAGTGGTAGCCATCATTGTAGAGAAAGAGGCAGCAGTTGTAGAAGATAGTGGCCGCAATAAAGTAACTTTAGGTTGAGAATCAACCTCCTGCACATTTTTCTACTCCTTTTCCGCATTCTCTTGTGCAACCCTCTCAGCCTCTTCCTTATCCTTCTACTCTTGTAGCCTTTTATCTTCTCTCTCCTTTTCCAAATGCTCTTCCTCTAACCTCTTCTCTTCAAGCAATTTATCTCTCTCTCTCTCCAAGTCTTTGAGCTTGTCCCATGCCTCCTTTCCCTTTTTTTGTTGCTTAGCAAGCTCTTCAACATCATTTTCCTTTTGCAAGAATTCTTCTACCTCCCATTTCTTGTATGATTCCTCAATGATCATAAATTTAGCCTCAAGGGATTCCTTTTCTCTTCTTTGTCTTGCCTTTTCTTCTTCAAGATCATGAATCTTTTTTAGCATCTCCAACTTGTCATTCTCCTCCTTTACTCTGACCTCCTACTCCCTTTGTTGTTGCTTGGCCAACTCATCAGCTTTCTGTTTGGCCTCTAATTGTTGTTGTTGGACTAATGCATCACCTTGTGCCTTTGCATCCATTTACTTTTGTTTTTCCAATGCTTCAGCTTGTGTCTTGTCATCTATTTCTTGTTGTTTTTGCAATGCTTTAGCTTGTGCCTTGGCATCTATTTCCTTTTGTTTCTGCAATGCTTCAACTTATTCCTTCACATCTGATTCTCTCTTAGCTTCTTCAAGCAATGCCTATTGGTCCTCTTCTCTCAAAACATGCTCAGCTTAATCAAGAGGCATCTCCTCTAGTGTCTTCTTATCTGATAGATTACCCTCAGATTTTGTCTCTATATCATGGATTTCTACCTCAACTCCCTTTCCCTTTAAAGTTTCAGCTTCCTTATGAAGGGTTCCCCTAGGAATTTCTCCACTTGGCTTCACTATAGGAGGGAGTTGAGTAGGCAACTCACCCACAACTAATGTTGAGGCCACAGATCCTATTGGGACTTCTTCTTCATGTGCTTCAGGTAAATCTTGAGCCGAAACTTCAAGTTCAAACTCCTCTATGTCAGGAGGGAAGAATTCCAAGGGTTCCTTAGGAGGCATTCTCCTCTTCATTCTCTTGTACCCTTGAGTGGTACTTGCACCTTTTCTTTTCTTGGAAGTTTGACCCCCAGGCTCCTTGGTTCTTTGCATGACCCATTGGATGCTTCTATCCAGAACTGGTCTTGCTATCTACTTAATATCTATTCTCTCCTCTGCACCCCAATCTACAATATCTAAGCTCTTGGTACCTATATTTTGTCCCTCATATAGGGGATCCAAGACCTCCCCACCATCTGATAGTGCTTCAGGAATGTCCACCTTGACCCCATACTCCACCATAAGTGGGATAGGCAACCTTTCATAATTCCTTTTCCTCAAGTCATATTCATCCTCAAGATCACTCTAAAAGTCCTCCAATAGATTGAAATGTTTATCAAAAACAGAAGAAAGCAAAGCATTCATCTTCTTCTTTGGGTCAAAGTGCTTCCTAGTAGTGTACAATCCTAATTTTAGATGCATCAATTCATTACAAACAACCTTTGCTCCCATAAGGTGTGGACAACTATATTCACCCAACTTCATGGTAGCTTATGACAACCGGGCTTATGCTTTATACCAAATTTAGCATTAATCCCCAAGGCTTTATAAACAAACTCCATTAAATTTTTTTTGTTGCTGCAACATCTAGGGAGTAGCTGAGGGTGACCATCAAATCCAACCAGCTTTGATTCGAATTCAATCTGCCCATAGGGAAAATCGCAGATGGATGTGTCAGTCCCTAGGATTGTTTTCTAACAATTTTCTTATCACTTCCAAAAAAAATTTATTAGTGGACTCAGCCACTCCATTTCCCTGAGTGTGGTAATTAGACAAATATTTCAAAATAATATTATGTTCATAAGCCCATTGAATAAATTGAGCTGAAGAAAAAGTAGGGCCATTATCACATACTAGAGCGAATGGTACTCTAAACCTGGTGGTGATGTTCTAAGATAGAAACATGATAACCACCTCTGTGGTGTTGTTTTTGTAGAGCTGAGCCTTGGTCCAACATGTGTAGTAGTCAGTTGCAGTCAAGATGAACTTGTGACCTGTAGAAGAGTTTTGATTAATGAAACCTATAAAGTCTAGTGCCCATTGAGTGAACAGTCTTACCTCATACACTGGTTGCAAAGGCATTGCTGGATTTCTTTCCCTAGGTGCAGAGGTCTAGCATACATGGCATGTCTGGACATGTCGGTGTGCATATCAAAACATGTATGGCCAATAATAGCCTGATCTAAGAATTTGATGGGCTAGAGAATTTGTAGATCCATGTCCTGTACCATGTCTTTCATGAAACTCAACAATGGCATGCTTAGCCTCTTGCCGATCCAAACAACACAAGTAAATTTCTTGAAAATTTATTTTGTATATAGATCCCCCCTTGAGCATATAATCAGAACTCTTCATCCTTAGTGCTCTCCTCTGAGTAGCATTCATCCCTTCTGGGCATCTATTGTTGGGGAGGAAGAAGATCAAATCTATGTACTATGGATCCTTAGTAAATGACTACATAGTGTACTGCTAACATGTGATATTATTTTCCACAATTACCATTGCCTTCGATAAACCCTGCCCTCGAACAAGTTTCATCGGATTAATTTCTAAGTCAAACTCTTGCAAAATTTCCATCCATTTTCCTCTTCTTTTCCCTAATTTGCTTTGCATCAGAAGGGATTTTATAGTTGGATCAGGAACTATGGCAATTACCTAACTTCAAAGAATGTAATGCTTGAATTTATTTACTACTCAAACTAATGCAAAGGCCTACTTCTTAAGGGGCGGGTACCTGACTTTTTCATTCTTAAATGGAGAGCTCATGAAAGCAATAGGTATTTCCTCTCCCTCACCTCTTCATTGCGTTAAAACAACTACACATGAATGGTAAGATGCAAAATAATAGATATAGAAGGGATTTAGATAACCTGGCCTGGTCAAGATAGGGGCCTCAGATATTGATTGTTTAATCTGCGAGAAAGCTGATTTGGCCTCATTACTCCATTCTAGTTTTGCATCTTTTTTCATCATCTCATTAAGGGGTTTGATGGTTTCCACAAACCCTATTATATATTTTCTAATGAAATTAATCCTTCCGAAGAAGGATCTCATTTATTTCTTACTTCCTAGCCTTGTCAACATTAAGATGGCCTCTACTTTATTAGGGTCTATGGATATCCCTTCTTCTGATATGATGTGGCAAAAGAGTTTCCCTTCAAACACTCCAAACACACACTCTTTTGGATTAAGGGAGACACCATAGCTTATACACTTTTTGAGGACCTTTTTCCAAATCTACAACATGGTCTTCCTGGTTCTTCGAGAAGATAGTTAAGTCATCCACATAAATAGTGATAAACTTACCTATTACATCCTTGAATTTTATGTCCATTGCATGTTGAAAGGTTGCTCCAGAATTGATAAGGCCGAATGGAATCCTCCGATAGAAAAATGTGCCCCACTTGGTGGTGAAGGCAGTTTTCATTCTGTCCTCATGGCTGACAAGCACCTGATTATACCCAGAATAGCCATCCAGAAATGACATCATCTGGGACCCATTGACTATTTGTAATACCTCATCAAGAGAAGGCAGTGGGTAATTATCCTTCTCAGAGGCCTTATTTAAATTCCTAAAATCAACACATAACCTGATTTCACCACTTTTCTTGCGCACAGGAACTAAATTTGCAACCCAAGTAGAATGTCTGACTGGGAAGATTATTCTTGCAGATAGGAGCTTTTGCACCTCCTTCTAAATCAAGGGCTCAATCAAAGCATTGATCAAGCATTGTTTTTTATGGAAGGGCTTGGCTTTTGGCTTAATAGGTATGGTATGTGTGATCACCGAAGTGTCAAAGGTCTTTAAGTCTTCATAACCCCAAGCAATGGCTGCAATGTTCTGCTCCAAAACTTTAACTATCTTATCCTTAATTTCTTCAGGACAAGTCTTTCCTATGAGAACATTCCTTTCAGGACCTAAGTGAGTCAAATTAATAGATTCATACTTCCCTCCATCACTCTCCATGGGCACCCTTTGACAAGTCTGTGAGTCAGAGTCAAAGATTCTTTTTAAAGATACCATCCCCTTCAGAATAATATTTATTTTCAACTCTAGTATCCCTTTTGCTTCACCATTCTCAGGATCCCAATCTCCCTGATCTCTCTCATATCCATCTATTATCTATCCTTCGAAGACATTTGAACTTGCCAAGAAGGCCAATATATGCTGGTCAACATCAATTAACTAAAAATTCCAGACATTATTCAGGACAATTGGGATTGAGAATAATTGAACTAAAAACATTTGTAGCTTAGATTCTTGCATAGGCTCCAAGGTGCTAGTAGTAATGACAAGGGAGTCTTCAATCTGATTAGTTTCTGTAGGAATCAGAGTGATCCCAAAAGCATCAAAGTCTTCAATCAGATTCCAAATTCTATTTTTGTATGCATCCAATCTTTTGTTATGAAAAGTATATTGGCTATGTACCTCCTTTACAATTACTTCAAAATCCCCCATTACCATGAGAGCGGTGACCTTCTTTTGATGGGAAAACATAAGTCCATGAGCGAGTGCTTCACATTCAACCACATTGTTTGTGCAACCAAACTGCAACCTGTAAGATGCAAAGTAAGTCTTTGCTTTTAGGTTGGTTAGTTCAATTCCTGCTCCAATTCCTACTTTGGACTTAGAGCCATCAAATTTAAGACTCCATAATTGATCTTTAGTTGGGAGCTCTTTCTATTTTTGGATAACAAGAGATGACTTTCTTGAGATGGGTGGCGGCTAGGACTTTTGCTGGCCATCAAGAGTTGAAAGTGACTGGGGGCTAGGTTCACATAAAGATTCTTCTATATTTAAAGCATATTCAAGAATCACTCCCTGTAGAACTTCTTGGATCAAATTAAAATCCAGTTAATTCTTCATCAATGCCTTAGGCATTGGAAGAGTATCTAGGGCGGGTGTAATGGAGAAAGACTGAGATACCTCAATCTCCTTTTGAAACTTAGAGCATAGAACCTGAGTCTGCTCAAATGGTGGGGGATCTTCCTTTTGAGAAAGATTGGTTCTAGTGAGGATGGCAGTGTCCTTAGCTTGAAATGGGAATTCATTGATGGGTGCTTGAGGTTGATCTTGGCCAATTAGTTGAGGTTGGGTTGTATGGTTTAAGATATCTAGGCAGGGTTGACATGTCAATTCATAATGATTCTAATAATGTATCTTACACCAATTAGGAAGCAGCAAACTACACAAATCAGTCTCTTCTCCCAATACCAGCTTATCTTGTTGCAATTTTTTGTATTAGAACTTGTTGCTTGACCGAGATCATTGGGTCATTTTGTTCTAGGGATAGCGCATCATCAGGATTGAGTATTGGGAAGGTCATGACATCCTCTTGCTTGTAAACTCCTATTTCAGTTTCAAAATATGCTACTTCATTAGGAGAATCATATTTAGTAATCATGTGTTTGAGCCTAGGTTCACTCTCAATTCTAATCTATGTTGCTATCCCTTTCTAGGGCAGCCACATGTAAGAGAAATTGAAAGACAAATACCCCCCAATACTCTTCATTATCTCCCAACTCAGGAGTATACCATATGTTTCTGGGATATTGGCCACTTGGATATCTATGTAAGTTTGGATCTTTGGATCCGATCCAACCTGTACATGCATATTTTTTAATTCTCCCACCATATTAACCTTAGTTTTGTCCAACTGAATTACTTTCTTATTAGTTTGGGAAGGACTTAATTCCAATTTCTTGCAAATTGAAAAGGGCATAACATTACTTGATGCTCCAGAGTCTAGCAAATAGTTATGCAGATTCTTTCCAAAGATCCTTAAACTCAAAAGGAAAGGTGGGGTATTGGTCTTACCTTTATAGATGGTTGCATTCGTCTCCTTCACTGAAGTGACTTTACCTTTTCCTTTTGAATGATCCACCTCCTCTAGGGATTTCAACACAACTTCTCGTTGAGTCGGGAACCACTTCATAATGTCAAAGAATGACAATGATGTATTTTGTCTCTACAGCTCTACAATAAATCAAACTCTGAATCATTCCTAACTTGATACTTAGGAAAAGAAGGTGGATTACCTTTGTTATGAGAGTCAGAAGGCCCCTTTGCTGGTGGTAGGTTATTATCTACATTCTAATTAGGTGGGACCATGTTGTTGGGAGGTGCAGATGTAGTGAATGGACCCTTATTCTAATTTCTCAAGAAATGACCACCTTTAGACTGAAAGGATTGGGCATCATACACATCTTCTTCTGGTTGATTATCTCCCTACATGGGAAATTGATATTTTTCCTCAATGGTCTCATAAGTCATAGCAGTACTTACTGACCCACCATCTTGATTGAAATTTCCTTGTAGAGGGTGGGAATCAGCTTGCACAATCTTCACCATTTTTTCCATTTTTGGGCAATTAACCTCAGAATGTGTTGCCGTATCATGTAGTCTACACTAATTAGTCATGAAATTGAGATCCACCACATTAGTAGTGTGTGGTTTATCTTCACCAGATTGATAGTTATGGGGAACTCCCCCGTTTTTGGGTCCAGTGTTCCACTGCCTATTGTTATTGTTGGACCTTTGATTGTATCCTTTGTTTTGATTTTGATAATTTTGGCTAGAGGATGTTTGGTTTTGGAAGTTCCTATTGGTGTTTTGATTTGTATTCTGATTAGAGTAACCACCCTAGTTGTTATAACCTCCCTGATTCTGGTAATTCTAATTTTGGTTATGTGGGGGGTTATGTCTAAGTTGTGCCATGTCATTAGACATTTGTGACATAGTCTTTTTGAGAGTTTCCACCTCATTGGTTAATTGAATAGTGTGTTCATTTTTCACAGTCTGTCCAATAGATGGAGAATGAATCGAAGCTCACCCTCCCCCTTGCTTTTGGTGGTTTTGAGATTGCTAGGAAGACTTTTGAATTCCATTAGTGAAAAAAGGCATGGTAGGTGAGGCTTGTAACTCAAAAATAGGTCCATATTGGGAGTAAGACATCCTTGGGATCGTGTTGAACAATGGTGGGTTAGGCATTTAATAACCCATGGGAGGAGAGCTGCTCCTAAACTTCCTGATTGCAGACTTATCTGTTGTAATTTAATGGCTAGATGATAAAATTTAGATAAAGAGTCAATCTCATTGGCAACATAAGTTCTCTGCAAGAATAGGCCAATCAAGGGATCAACAACTCTTAAATATGCCAAAATGGTAATATTTTCAGCCACTAAATAAGGGTCTTGTAACCTATGGATTATTCTTTGGAATCTAGTGTTGAATAACGACAATGGTTCGTGATGTTCCTTTCTTATGGTAGCGAATTGATGATACAAGATGGTCGGGTCTACATAGCCCCAAATTGATTAATAAAGGCATTTTTTAAACCTACCCAGCTTAGAATAGACACCTGGGGCAGATTTAGATACCAGTTGTATGCCATGTCACCCAAACAATAAGGGAACAACCTACATACAATGTCCTGGTGAGCCACCTAAGCATGAGTATAGGCATCTTTGAATGCTTGTATATTTTCCTCGATGCTTCTTGATTCTCCATGCATGTACTTGGGGCAAACGCTTTCTAGATTTTTTGGTAGATCATGGATACCCCCATGAATAGTCCCTAGTGGAGAGGGGTTATTTACGAAGTAATCCATGGGTGGTGGTGGGATTGGTTGAGAAGGTTGTGGTGATATAGGCCGAACCGATGGTGACATTGGTTGAACTAGTGGTGATATTGGTTGAACTAGGGGTGGTGTGCGGGGATTGGTTACTAGGTTGGTAAAGATGGATTTAGCTGAAATCTAGGTGGAGTAAGTGGTGGTGACAATGGTAGGATCAAAACTCTACGAGCTTGGGGTCTATATCTAACTGAGGTTTAAAGTTCTATTAATGGTTCAAGGTTGGTAGAGGATCTGAGAATCCTCCCATACTTTTCTAGTGAGAATGACCCAATCCAAGCTAGCTTGTTCCTTCAGGCCCTCCTTATAGCGCCAGATCTATTGATGGTGAAAATGACACAAACAACATAAAACAAAATATTTCTACTAAATAAGAAAGACAACATATAGTAGCCTAACTTCCAAGGTCCTAGTAGTTGGTTCTCAACTATCTGATGTCACTCAATTGGCTAATGCAACTGTAATATTCAAGGGGCCTTTGCTGGTGATAAGGAATACAAACTGTATCAGATTCATCAATCTATGTTTAACAAGGGGGGTTTAAATAAATAGAAAAATATAGATCAAGGCACAAATCAGTAAAACATGAACAAAATTATTTATCATCCAGACATATATTCTTAACAATGAGTATTTCTTAATAGATCAAAACCATAAGATGATGCAATTCACAGAATAATCCATACCATTGCATACATTCACAGTGCTTAGTTTAATCATCATAACCATTCATCAAAATTCCACAAGATTCAAAACAAATTCCTCATTTGTTGCCAATAATATAGATCAACAAACATATAACAATTCCATTCATAGACAATTTAATGAAATAATCTTTATAATCTGGTTTCCCCTATTCATTCATATCAAACAAGAAACATTTATGCAAAAAAAATACACTGGCATATAGACTGATTATGGTTCATTAATCTCATCCAAGAAGCTCAATTTCCAACATAAAACTATATAAAAAGTATATCTAAATTCAACATGAACTTTAAAAAAAATTATCTTTTGCTCAAAGCTATACAAATTCTATCTGCTATCACCAAGTGGCTAATTCGACTTTCATCAACCAACCTTTACAATATGGAGCTCAAAAGTACATATAGACATGCTACAAATAAATCCCTCTCAATAAAAAATGAGATCCACTAATCAAGGAACCAAAATTGCATCAAGAAACCAGACTGGCTGATCTTCAGTTCAAAAGTTGATTCCTTCTTGTGTAAAATTTGATGCCCAAAAAGAGAGAAGATTGGCTGATGAAAACCTTCAGTTCAAAGGTTGATTTCCCTATGAAGTAGGAGAGAAAAGGGGAAGTCATGTGCCCAAAATAGATCATTTCGCTGCCAACTCACTCTTGCATAGTTTTATCAAGAAGATATTCATCATAACTGGAGAACACATATTGAAGGATATCCACATCAAGCCCATCGACCCAACTTTCTTCAAATTTAATTAATTTCAACTTTGCTGAGGAAAATCCCTTCATATATTTTAATTTGGTCAATTACCTCTTGGAATCTTTCACCTCTTCTTTAATATCCATTAGTCTATCCAAAAATAAGTCCTCTCTGTCATCCTCTTTTTGCATGATCTCCTGGAATCTGTTGTTCCATTTCTCCTTCAATTGATCCAAAGGCATGCCTTCTTTAACTAGTATGTCTACATTGACCAAAATAGCCACTATAACTTCTAGTTCATCAAGCTACTCATTCAAGTCCTTACTAGCATCTTGAATTTCATTCCTATGTTTATATATGAAATCGGACCTAAACCAGATTATGCTTGAGGATCTTTCCAAGAAATCTGCATTATCTTCTTCGAGGATTGATTTCTCTAGAAGAGTTGACTTTGGCAACTTACTGATATCTTTTATTTTTTGAACATACACCCTATATTCCTCCTCCTTTTTTCCTGAGGTTTTAGTGTGATGACCCATTTATTTTATCAACTCAATTGTTATTTTATGAATTTCAAAACTGTTTACCAGCACTTCACCTACTTCCTAGTTAAGCTTATCAATCCATCTATCCAGCATCCCAGACTTACTCCTCATTTGTACTAAACCACCAGCTTCCCTTTTGCTAAGTAAAATTGGCATTTCCAAGGTAGAAGCTTGTTGTGACCTAGGAGTGGAAACATCTCTTAAGAAACTATGTAGTTGATCCAATTGAGCCTTAAGCTCATCCTTTCGTTGCTTATCTTTGATCATTCTGGACTTTGTGGATGAATCTACAACATCAATCAGATTCATTTATTGATTCCTTGTAGGCCTCCCCAAATTGACTGTACCTAGTTGATAATCAATCACTTGCATATTTCTTCTATCCTTGTCCACCACTGGAATTGTACATTCTGTAACAATCTCTCCTGCCTCAGTGAGCCTTGTGGAATGAAGAACTCTAGCCTTTTTCTTTGGTCTCTCATTTTATTTTACCTTCATCATTTATTCCCAATTAAGAGGCTACGGTGGATCTATTTGCGTCTTCTCAAGATCCAACATTAACCATGTAGGAGCACTAGGAGTGTTATCCATCATTGTAGAGAAAGAGGCAGCAATTGTAGAAGATAGTGGCTGCAATAAAGTAACTTTAGGTTGAGAATCAACCTCCTACACATTTTTCTACTCCTTTTCTGCATTCTCTTGTGCAACCCTCTCAGCCTCTTCCTTATCCTTTTTCTCTTGTAGCCTTTTATCTTCTCTCTCCTTTTTCAAATGCTCTTCCTCTAAGCTCTTCTCTTCAAGAAATTTATCTCTCTCTCCCTACAATTCTTTGAGCTTGTCCTATGCTTCCTTTTCCTTTTGTTGTTTCTTAGCAAGCTCTTCAGCATCCTTTTCCTTTTCAAAGCATTCTTCTTCCTCCCTTTTCTTGTATGATTCCTCAATGATCTTAAATTTAGCCTCAAGGGCTTCCTTTTCTCTTCTTTGTCTTTCCTTTTCTTCTTCAAGATCATGAATCTTTTGCAGCATCCCCAAATTTTCATTCTCGTCCTTTACTCCAAGCTCCTCCTCCCTTTGCTTCTGCTTGGCCAACTCATCAAATTTCTGTTTGGCCTCTAATTTTTGTTGTTGGAGTAATGCATCAGCTTGTTCCTTTGCATCCATTTCCTTCTATTTTTCCAATGCTTCAACTTGTGACTTGGCATCTTTTTCCTATTGTTTCTATAATGCTTCAGCTTGTTCCTTCACATATGATGCTCTCTTAGCTTCTTCAAATAGTGCCCATTGGTCCTCTTTTGTCAAAATATGGTCAACTTCATCAAGAGGCATCTCCTCTAGTGTTTCCTTATCTTATAGAGTACCCTTAGAGTCTGTCGCTATTTCATAGATTTATACCTCAACTCCCTTTCGCTTTAAAGTTTCAGCTTCCTTATGAAGGGTTCCCCTAGGCATTTCTCCACTTAAATGCTCTGTAGGAGGGAGTTGAGTAGGAAAATTACCCACAACTAATGTTGAGGCCAAAAATCTTGTTGGGACTTCCTCTTCATGTGCTTCAGGTAAATATTGAGCCAGAACTTCAAGTTCAAACTCCTCTATGTCAGGAGGGAAGAATTCCAAGGGTTCCTTAGGAGGCATTCTCCTCTTCATTCTCTTGTACCCTTGAGTGGTACTTGTACCTTTTCTTTTCTTGGAATTTTGACCCCCAGGCTCCTTGGTTCTTAGCATGACCCATTGGATGCTTCTATCCAACACTGGTCTTTCTATCTGCTTAGTATCTATTGTCTCCTCTGCACCCCAATCTACAGGATCTAAGCTCTTGGTACCTATATTTTGTCCCTCATATAGTGGATCCGACACCACCCCATCATCTGATAGTGCTTCAAGAATGTCCACCTTGACCCCATACTACACCATAAGTGGGATAGGCAACCTTTCATAATTTATTTTCCTCATGTCATATTCATCCTGAAGATCACTCCAGAAGTCCTCCAATAGATTGAAATTTTTATCAAAAATAGAAGCAAGCAAAGCGTTCATCTTCTTCTTTCAGTCAAAGTGCTTCCTAGTAGTGTACAAGCCTAATTTCATATGCATCAATTCATTGCAAAAAACATTTTCTCCCATAAGGTGTGGAAAACTATATTCACCCAACTTCATGGGGAACTTATGACAACCGGGCTTATGCTTTATACCAAATTTAGCATTAACCCCCAAGTCTTGATAAACAAACTCCATTAAAAAAATATTGTTGCTGCAACATCTAGGGAGTAGGTGAGGTTGACCATCTAATCCAACTAGCTTGAAATAAGTAAACTTGGGGAATTGGATAAACCAATATCCCCACTCAGTGATGAATCCATGGCCTCCTGGATCAATCTATATCCTGCATCTCTCGTAAGCTGATTAATAATGACATATAAAAATGCATCATTAACCCTTCTGTAATGAAGTTTAGAAGTCTACTAGGTGAGTTGATCATAATGCCTCCATACCTTGTTCTATCCATTAGCTTCCCCCAAAATCCCCACTCTGTTTAAACCTGGAAAAATTCCTATCCTTGCTGCTACATAAATGACATAAGAGGTCATAAAGAAACTCTTGGTTTCTCTCACTCTAATCATTTGGTTGTGTATTCTCTTAGACACAATCATGGGCCAATCAAATTATTTCCTACCATCTAGGATTGTCTGAATGAATGGGACCATCCATTCTTTAAAGTGAAGAGCATCCCTTTTTCCAAACACCCTGGCTAACATCATTATTATGTCCCCAATCTCCTTGTAGAATTTTGACCTTTTAGGCTAATCTAGAAGCTTAACTAGGGTCTTTTTCTTAGTTCTCATCCATTTCTTATTCAAATGAGTTTTGTTGGCTTCCTTGTGATTACTATACATTTTCAAAGCCTCTACCTCATTGAGTTGCCTAGGATTCCTTAGATTGGGCACATTGAACATAAAATGAAACATTTGAGGAGTTAAATAAATGATGACATTACCCTATGAATCCACACATTGTCTAGTAGTAGGATTATAGGCTCCAGTTGCTATCATTATTAATTCAGGACATTGGATTGACAGAGGAAATACAGTGATATGAGCCAAGCCAGATTCAACTATTCTTTGGGTCCTCCCTATTACCTCTTCAATAAACGTTTCAGTGTACAATTGTTCACAATGGAATGGACCCAAGTTGGTATCAGTTATGTCTGCCCAATCTGAATCCACTTTACTAGAAGTGATGGCAAGACCTCGATGATTATGCCTCAAGGTATAAGGGAGTTGTTATGGCTTAACCTTTGTAGGCTTTGCTCCTGGTTTTGAAGTTTCTATAGGTTGAGTCCTTTGAGAAGCCTCACTCGATGCTCTTGCCATCCTTTAATTTTTGCAAAAATCACCCAAGATTAGATCCACAAGAAGTATGAAAAATAGGTCAGAGATCTCACCTTTCATATACACCGGAGGTGGGACTAGGTAGAAGAAATCCCTAATAATTATTTTAAAACACTGTCCGGGGTGGGACCGGAATGGAAATTGAACTCACAAACCATATAGAGGGATCAAAGATGGAGTCAGAATGGTAGTCAGGACTGGGATCAAAATGGAAGTCAAACTTGGTATAATGAAGAAGTTTCAATTTTATATCTTGTTTCGCTTCTGCTTCCTACAAAGTGAAAGATATTTTAATAATTTTTAATCCATCAGAAGCGATCTTGGAGACAGATCCGACATCCATTGCAAACCAAGGTTTGAGAACAAAATCAATCCCGGATCCAACCCTAGTTAAAAACAACCATGACATCATTAGAAATTTCAATAGGAGAATAAATGGCATCATAGCCTAACAATGATGTCACCTGACAAGCCGAGGAGGCTTAAAATAATAGTATGAAACCATCCCCATATGACCGATAGGAATCCCAACAACTAGGGCACAATTTTTTTAAAAATTAATCATAGATGTGCAAAGAAAAAACCCTCAACTTCAACAGTTAGGGCACAACTTAACCCTACTCGAAATCAACAAGTCGATAAGCAAAAAGGACCGTTAGGTAAATTAATAGATCGAAGAACACCATATAACCATGTAGCAGATGATCAACACCCTAAAAACCCAAGGCACAATAGTACGGGCATGAAAAAAAATGCGAAAATGGTCGTGGCAAAGTACCAACAAAAAATAAAAATAAAAATGAAAAATACTAAATAAAACAAAGATAAAAGATGAACCGAAGACCAGGAAAACAAAGCAAAACAAGAGAGAAGAAAAGCAAAGCAAACAAAAAGGATTTAAAAGGAAAAAGCTATGAACCCCACAAAGAGCAATAGACCAAACAAAACACCACAAATGGTAGCAAAGAAAATGAAGAACATAAACCCTACCTCAAAATGCAATCCAATAGGTTGGCCCTTGATGTGAATCCTATGTGCAAAATTATTTTCCCTCAATTGAATCATGCTCCCAAATGGTCTACCACAACTCTGGTTCGATTTTACTTGTTAAACAGTGATAATAACCAACGAGTTAACCTTAATTAAGGTTAAAATCCAATTTCATACGTTGAAGGTTCTTGTGATTAATGCCATTAATGCGGCAGGTTGGACACAAAAATCATGGAGGGAATAGGCACAAGACTATTGTGCGACCAAAGTAAAGTCAAATAGAAACTAGAAAGGCAGGAGCAAAAATGGAATGAGAACTAGGTTTGGAAAACTTTGTCCAAGTTTCAAATTTGGTCCCGGTTTCGGTTCCAGTTCTGCCAACAACGAAGAAAAAGAAAGAAAGAACCAAACAAAAGATATTGAGATCAAAAAAAGGTAAACAACATCAATCCCAAGTCTAAACAGACAAAACCAAAAGGGCGGAGGTGGAGTCTGTAGACACATAAAAATGACCAAGACCTGCAAGCACTATTTTACCACCTTTCGTCATGACATGATAATAACATTTTAATTATGTTTCTAACCCACATTCAACTATTAATTAAATAATTTATAATTATTTAATTAATTCATAATCTTTCATTCTTCATGTTTATTAAATAAATAAATCTTATTTATTTATTCTAATATGTCACTAATTATCAAAGTCTTCTTGCAATTAAATAAAATCTTATTTATTTAATTAATCCTTATCATTTATGTCCTCTAATTATTAAATTAATATATCTATTTAATATGTCACTAATTCCTAAATCCTCCCTTAATTAAATAAATTCATTAATTTATTTAATTAATTAAATACTTCTTCTAGAATTAAATAATTATTTTTAATTATTTAATTAAGGCATGTGACACTTTTATATTTTTAAATAAAAAAAATCATTTAAAAATATCTCACATACTTAACTGATTCTTCATTTAGTAATTAATTTAAAAAATCAATTACTTATTATCTCACAAAATCCATATTTTGAATTAATTTAATTCAAAAAAGAATTATTCTTCTACAAATCAAGTAATTTCTAAAATTACTGATTTTCTAAAATCCCATCCTCTTGTCTTCTGATTTCTACTAATTTCATCTCAACTATCACGTTTGGTCTTGATTTAATTCATTTAATTAAATCTTATTCACACATATGGGTATTTTTCCCTAACCCTAATTGAGAGTTGCCTTATTGAATCTTGACCTTTGATTCTAGGGCATTCCTCAATCTCTCATCTTGTCTGCTCGTTCAAGATTGCATTTTCTATAAAATGACAATCTTGATCTCATTTTCAGATCCATGATCATTTACTTAATCTACTTTTATTATAGGCATTCTCACATCTTAGATTTTTATTTGCTATTTGCATGCTAGGATTGAATTGCTAGTTGCACATTAGTTTACTTTTCATAAATCCTTCAAAATCTTTGTTGAGGCTAGGCATATAGAGTTTCTCACACCAATCTAAGGGAATCCATCATTCCAAAGCTTGAGGAGGTGCAATGGAAGTCAGCCATGGAATACTAAATGGGTGAGATATTTTCAGTTTTCCTCCATTTATTTATTATTCCTTTGCATTCTATTGTTTGATATGTTATTAACTTGTAGGTACAACTAATCATCTGATTTGATCTTCCAGACCATTTTATATCATTACATTGGTGAACCCAACATTCTAATGAACTTTTGCAGGTGTCGTATGACTTTGGTTTAATTTTTTTGCAGGAACAATACAAAACGATGCATTTGAAGGCCTAAACAATACAATCGCTTTGTCGCATTGCATTTGCGATCGTGAGCAACACAATCGATATGTTGCAATGCATAAGATCCTTCAAGCGATGCATTTGACCGATGTGATGCATCTGACAGAAACCGAGCCAGATCAGCTCTGTCGAGCCCTAGGTAACTGGTGAAAATTCATTTTTTGTTTTTCTGGTTGTTGTTGTAATCTGGATCTGACACATCTGCGGCCAGAAATTGATTATTTTGTTTTTTTTTTTTTGGTATTTAAAAAGAACCAACCCTAGGATAGACACATTAACTGGAATTTATCAATCCTAGGATAGACATCTAATTTAATTGGAATTTATCAATCCTAGGGTAGTCACCACACTTTTCTTTTTGGTTAACAATGAACACTATGTTTTTGTGAAGCAATATCTTCACCTAGAATAGAAATTTTTTATTTGGGTTTAAAATTGAACAAACTTGCTTTTTGTGTTTGATTGGATAATAGGCATATGCTCTCCCCTTTACTGGGTGATCAAAAAACCAGACCTATCAATTTTTTATACTTATGCATTTTATGTTTTCTTACAATTCTTAAAAGACCTGCAGTAGTGGGAAAAAGTACTCACCCTACGGGAACAACCTAAGTGGGAAAAACCAAAGGCAGGTTTTCCAACCCACTATAATCAAAAGTGAATTCGGGGAAAGTCCACAATTCGATGGTAGTGTGCAAAGATAACCATCCCCAAAACCTTTGTTCTAAAGGTTGGGAGGTCTCCTGAGGGAGTTTATCATTTGCCACGCTGAATGAAAACCTTGACTAAGAACCATAGTGTAGAAGCCAGCAGTGTTAGTAACCAGACATTGTTTCAATCATGGCACAAGGGGAGGGAAGAATCTCCCCCCAAGACACTCACCATATAATCACCACAGACTATTTGTTCAGGGGATTCGGTATCCACTTCCGTCACCTTGAGTACGCACCTGGAAAAGACAAAAACACAGCGCCCTTTAGGGGGTGACATGGCTGTGTGATTCAATGTGATTTTAAGCTATGGGTTGTGATTGTTACGATGACCCATTTGACTATTAAGAGTGAGTCTGCTTGAACATACACTTAATTTTTATTTTATTTTATTATTTTCTGTGTTTGCCAATTGCTTTTAAATAGACTTCAACAAATTGAAAATCACAAAATCTAAACCAAAGAAACTTGTCAAAATTGAAAACTATGTTCGAGTTTTCCAAAAAATTATCCATTGTGACACAATTGATCTGTTGCACTACAATCGCCAAATATCAAGCCGAATTTGAGTCATTCTGAGCCGCATTCGCTCTGATGAGCCACATTTGAAATATACAGAGCCGCATTTGCCATCATTAAACCACATTCGGTAACTTGAGCCGCATTTGGCAGGCATCAACCTGCATTCACCAGACCATGTCACAATTGAGACTTTCTGAACCGCATTCGATTAAGTGAGCCACATTTGCTTTGTCATACCGCATTTGTTGCGACACATTTGCTAAAACCTGCAAACAACTTTTCACTGTCGAAAACAGAAAGTCCACAACTTGTCTTCAAATTCACTCAAGTCTTTCCTCATTGTTATAGCCCAAACCAATATTTGAATTATTCAACTTTTCATCACACATTGCATTTTAGGTGCCATTTTAGACTCACAATAGGTTTTCATTTGGCCTTCCATTAGATTTCATTGGTATCTTCACCATCTCCTTAGATACTCACTTTTGCAGATTTTAAGAGTTGACTCTTATCATTCATTGTCCAAACTTTGCATTCAATAGTAGGTTATCATTGGACCCAATTATCTTTGTCACTTTGTCAATCCTTTTGTGAATTATTTCCCACTCAATAGTCTAGTGTGGAAACTTCAATTTGTCCTATTTATAGTCCTTCTACAGTCCATTGGTCTTCCAAAATTGAATCATTGCAAAAACTTTGTTTGTCCAAGTTTGTCCTCTTTAGATCTCTCACTAGTAAGTGCATCTTAGGATCCTTTATTGCATATCATTTAGCATCTCCATTTAGTGTCACACCACTTGCATTCACAAGCTTTTAGTCTTGCTTGCATTTCATAACATCCATTTAAAAATCCAAAAAAAGAAACCAAAAACATTAGTCTCATACTTAGATCATTATCATCCCAAGTTGAGTAAAACTTTGTATGGTTGAAACTAGACTACAAAAAAAGAAAAGACTTATGGATTCTTTTAGACAAGACACCAACTTTCTTGAGTTCACAATTGGCATGGACTCATTTCCCAATATCATGAACAATCCTTGTTTTGACATGGGAAATTCCAACATCAATCTTTTTAGTGAGATGAGCATACCATCATCTCCCTCACATATTTTTGAACCATTTATCTGACGGGATCAAAATGGGGATGTCTTTGAAGAAGATGTATTAGCTGCTGCTCAACATCCAGAAGTTGCTGCTTTTGTAGAAGAAGTAGTATTAAATGACTCTTCTAGATTCCTAGCTATGCTCCTTGACCAAGGGGCTAAGTTACCAAAGGGATTTGACCTTAACACTCTTAGAGCAACTTCTCCCACTCCACCATCACACAATTCCTCCATGGGAGCCTCTTCACAAAATGCCATCAACACAATAAATGCTACCTCCCTTGGTCATACCACTACCACAACCAACACAACATCTATTGGGGGATCATCTTCCCAAACCAACACCACATCACAATCCATCCCTTCACAAACAATGGGTGGAGCCACATCAAAACTCTTTGGAACTTCATCTAGTTCCATGAGTACATCAGCAAACCTATTATTAGGTTCTTCAAATAATATGGCAACTAACTCATCTAACCCTTTTGGGATAAATAAACGAAGAGTTACCATACAAGGCACCCAACCCACTTCCTCATAGGTTAATACCAATTCCTGTGACTCAAAACACCAACATTCCTCAAAGCCACAATCTCTTATTTGGGCAAGGCAATCAAGGCGCTCAATCATTCACTCCATTTGGGCATCAACAAGCTCAAAATCAACAAGGCCATCAATCTTTCACTCCATTTGGACATCAACAAAGTCAAAACTAGAAATGTCCTCAAATCTAGTCCAACATGGCAGTATATCACATCCCCACTTATGCCTCTCAAGTTCATACACAATAGCACATCCCTCATCAAAACATTCATTTCCAACAAACGTCTAATCACGACACTCATTTTGCTCACTGGCAACCAATTCCAAATCAACACATCTCATCACAATAGTTGGGGACTCAAGCTGCCCCTATCACCAACATAAGTGATGCTACCAACCATCCCATGGTGGAAGCACTCACACAACAACTAGATGCTCTTCAAACACAAGTGGAGACCTTGCAGCAATCCAATAAAAATTCATACTTATCGCATGACTTGTGTCCATATCCATTTGACACAACTTTGTATATGCCACCCTTTCCTCATGGATATGTGGTACCCCATTTTCCCAAGTACAAAGGAAAAAAAAACCCCATTGAACACATAAGAGAATTCACTACTAGTTGTATGGACATTATATATGAGCAAACTTATCTCATGAGACTTTTTTCTAGAAGTCTTGCAGGTCATGCACTAGAATGGTTCTCACTTTTTCCTAAGGGAATAAAAACATGGGATGAATTGGCAAACAAGTTTGTCGAAAACTATGCTTATAACATTGACATAGACATTGACATCACCTCCTTATGCAGACTTACCCAAGAGGATGCAGGAGAGACTTTCATTCCATTCTTCCAAAGATGGAGAACCTTAGCAAGTAGATGTCTAGTAGAAATACCTGAAAAGGAGAAAGTTACCATGTTTGTTCAAAATCTCCTAGGACCGCTAAGGTATGGCCTACAAGTCCATTGTTGCACCACTTTTGTTGACCTTGTTGAAAAGGGTGTTCAACTTGAGAAAGCCTTGATTGCTAGAGGTGAATTAAAATATGGTGGCAAAACCATCAACACCACCACCAATAATAACCCAAGTAGCTCAAATGACAAAAACAAATACTAGGTTAAGAACAAGCACATCACCAACGACGGTGTAGTTGATGCAAAAACTGTCAATCCAACAGATCATGTACTAACAATCAAAGGAGTACAAAATAAAAATGCACCTGTAACTACACCGACACCAACTGCTAATGCTATCCAAAACAATCATGCACAATCTAATCAAAGGTAGTTGCGTCAACCACAATAGTTCCAAAAGCGCACATACACCCCTTTGGGTGAACCTATTGAAACTGTCTTGAAGAAAATTCTTCAAAATGGCATCATAACGCTGGAAGAGCCAAAACCGTATGACCCTGGTCAATTCAAGCCATCATGGTGGGATGACAGTTCATTTTGTGATTACACTATTCCAAAGGGCACAAAACTTCCTCTTGTTGCCAATTGCTAAATCTAGTGCAAGACCTCATAGAGAACCACACCATTGAGTTGGGTGGTCAATCTTTTACATCTAATGCAGATCATACCATATACAAAAACCCACTGCAGGATCATGGTAAAGCTTCCTCATCTGGCACAAAGCATACAAACAATCAAGCCAACCACATCCATCCGGCCTACAGTATTACTCATCTTGCATACAATTATCCCGATGGTACTATTATTAACAATCTTCACGCTGCTAATGAAAATGAATTTGTTAATACCATCAACATTAAAAGAGCCCCAAAATGCAATGTGACTACGCGTAAAGGCAAGGTCACCATCCCAGGTCCTTCGACACATCAACTGAAAATCACCATACCCGGTCCATCCGCCAGATAGTCCAACCCAAAATCAGAGTTCAACATTGTTGAGCAGTTAAATGAAATACCTACTCAAATATCCATTCTCGAACTGCTCCATATTTCACCCACGCATAAGGCCATCCTCGATAAAGTACTACAAGAGTCATCTATCCCAACCAACATTGATGTCAACCACTTTGAGAATATGTTCGGATACCTGAATTTGCCTCACCACATCACCTTTTCAGACAACGACTATTCCTCACCCAAACCATCGCATAACGATGCCCTTCACATTGAAGTCTTTGTCCTCAAGCATAAGGTTAGACGAGTCCTAGTAGATGGTAGAGCAGGATTGAACATCTCCTCTCTAAAATCGGTCAAAGCTCTTGGTTTCTCTAAGGCATGTGTAGATGTTAGCAAAAGCATCGTCATCAAGGCATATGACAATGAAGAACGCGCTTCTAAATGTGTTATTACAATTCCACTCCGAGTAGGACTCGTTATCATAGATACCACATGCCAGGTCCTGGATCATGACATACACTATAATATATTACTTGGTTGCCCTTGGATTCATGCTCTAAAGGCTATTCCATCCACGTACCACCAATGCCTCAAATTCCCTTTTGATGGAACTGAGATCACTATCACCGGAGATCCTGATCCATTTCAATACTATACCAACTTGCGAGCTACTACTGAGCACCAGGTACCCATAAATCGTGAAGCCTCATCTTCCACCTCATCCAAATACATTGACCCATCAACACTCACAAAATCATCCATTCCATCACCTTCTACCACACCATCTTCATCAGCTTCCATCCCAAGTAAAGACCTTCAGATCTAGGACCTTGGTTGTGGAGAATTCAAATTGAATACAGCTTACTGTATCACTACAATATCGAAGCCACCTAAAGTCTATGGTAGACCATGTTTTGTAGTTGAGCCCAAAATAACTTTCAAAGTTCCACCAACAAGTGTCTTTACACGGTGGGGTGATATGGGTGATGAAGTCATCATTGACATGGATAACTGGATCTACAAAGACCCAATAGAGTTATCTCCACTACCGCTACATCTCTATGGAAAAGGTTATGATATATTCAAATCCCAAGGTTTTGATGGTACAAGCGGCCTTGGAAAGAACAACAACAGAAGACGAGAACCTATTATCATAATAGTAAGACCAAGATACATAGGGCTAGGGTTTGACCAAGTCGAAACTGACGATCAACGTACCCTTGAACTTTCAAGTAAGGTTGTAATGGCTATAGAAAGTGTTGAGACATGCAAAGAATCCCTTACTGAAACAAACTCAAATGAATGGGACTGGGGATCTGGCAAAACCGTCAGTGACTATGACATTGATGAACTATTCTTGGAACCTGGCCAACCTTCCTTTGAAGAACGATTTCGACAAGAATATAACATTGACCCTATTGACTGACATTCTAAAGACAAGGAATGGGTAAGCATTCCTTGGAATCTAGAAGAACACAAAGTGTCATCAGCAATACCAGAATCATCCTGCCCCATTCCTGAGCCCACCATCTATACTTCTGAAATGCCTACCACTAGTCACGATGTTGATAATTTCATCCCATATTATGATTTTGAATTTGATTCATCTGACTCGGAGTATGGACCATCCATTGCATCAGACACGGAAGTGGAAATTGATAACTTTTCCTTTACACTTGAGGCATCAATTTGCACACTTTGTGCATCTTCCCCATCCTTTACCAACACTGACGATGGAATCTCCCTTGTTTACCCACAACTGATCGACTAGGACCAACAAGATCCACCAGTGATGGACATATTTCAAAATGATGAGGCAATTGTAGAATTCATGGGACTAAGAGAAGGTATGCCATGGGGGGATCACAAAATAGGTTCTCCATTGATCTCGATTGTGCAGCTTACTTCGGGGAGACTGTGCAATCCTTGAGTCACAAAAATACAAAAAATAAAAAAGAAAAAGAAATGCCTTTAGGTGAAAACTGCAAGGCACCTTCTGGCAGTAAAATAGTAAAAACAAAGGATGCATCCAAAGGTGAAAACCTCTCTGAGGTGCCTAAGGATGGAGGATTGGACTTTCTGCCCATAACACAGGAAAAATCAGCTATGCTCATTGAGGACACAATAGAAGTTAACATAGCCACACCAGAGAATCCCAAAATGATTCTCTTGGCCGCATCATTGTCAGATGAAGAAAAACCTGAATTTGCACAATTCTTCACAGACAAGTTAACTTTGCATGGTCATATGTTGACATGCCAGGCCTTGATCCTGAATTGGTTTTGTATCATCTTCCTTTAATCCTAGGAATCAAGCTGGTCAAATAAAAGTTGCAAAAAATGCACCCATAGATTGCATTACTTGTCAAGGCTAAACTAAAGAAGCTACTAGATGTGGAGTTCATAAGGTCAATAGACTATGCTGATTGGATATCAAACATTTTTCCTATTACCAAACCGAATGGACAAATCCGTATCTACATGGATTTCAAAAATTTGAATAAAGCTTGCCCAAAGGATGACTTCCCCCTACCAAACATAGACTTGATTGTTGACCTCACGATAGGGTATGAAATGCTATCTCTCATGGATGGTTTTTTAGGCTATAATCAAATCCAAATTGCAATAGAGGATCAACATAAAACAACATTCACTTGTCCTTAGGGAACATACTGTTGGAATGTCATGCCTTTTGGCCTAAAGAATGCAGGTGCTACATATCAAAGGGCTATGACAACAATCTTCCATGACATGATGCATATTCTAATGGAAGATTATGTGGATGACCTATTAGCAAAATCTTTGACAAGAAAGGATCATCTCAAAGTCCTAGATAAAATCTTTAGATGGATTGAGGATTACAAGGTTCGTTTGAACCCAAAGAAATGTGCTTTTGTAGTCACTTCAGGCAAGTTGCTAGGATACATAGTTTCAAGATGAGGCATTGAGGTTGATCCCACAAAAGTAAAAGCAATTCTGGACATGCCTCCACCAAAGGGAATCAGTGAGTTGCGCACACTTCAGGGTAGATTGCAGTCTATTCACCGCTTCATTGCATAGTTGGCAGACAAGTGCCAACCATTCCAATATCTACTATGCAAAAGCATTCCTTTTGTATGGACAGATAAGTGCAACATAGCCTTTGACCAAAAATAATATCTATTGACACCACCAGTGTTGAGGCCGCCTATTGAGGGCAAACCATTAATCCTGTATGTCTCCAAAATGACAAATGCATTAGGGGCATTACTGGCACAAAATGACCATGAAGAAAAAGAAAGAGCCATATATTATATCAATCACACACTAATTGGATATGAGCTCAACTACACAACCATTGAAAGGGTATGCCTTGCAATTTTCTTCATGGTGCAAAAACTTAGACACTATATGTTGAGCCATCAAACACATTTAGTGGCAAAGATTGACCCATTAAAGTATCTCCTTAGTCGAGTAGCATTGACAGGCCGTTTGGAAAAATGGGTCATGATATTAAGCGAGTATGACATACAATATGTAGAGCGCAAGGCTATAAAAGGTCAAGTCATAGCAGATCAATTGGCTAATGTACCAATCCAAGCCACTCATCTGCTGATAACTAATTTTCCTGATGAGTCTATTTTTCATGCAAAACTAGCTCTACCATGGAAACTATACTTTGATGGGTCCCACACTGGTCACGGCTTAGGAGCTGGCATATTATTTTACACACCACAATGGGATTCAATTCCTAAATCATTTTGGATTGCCTTCCCTTGTACAAATAATATTGCAGAATATGAGGCATTGGTCACAGGTCTCAAAATAGCAATGAAATGGAAAATTCATACATTACTCATATTCGGGGATTCTCAATTAGTCATCAATCAAGTGAATGATGACTATGACACAAAAGATGATAAGTTGCTTCCCTACAAATGAATGGTGGATAGTTTCTTGATGTATTTCAAAATGATTGCATTTGAACAAATCCCAAGGACACAGAATAAAGCAGCCAATGCAATGGCTACCATTGGATCTCTCCTAGACATCCCTAAGAATGTGTCACAATTTGAATTCTTAATGGAACAACTGTTGATGCTTGCATACGATATTCCAGAGTTTGAAATGGTGTGCGAGATTGTTGGTCCCAGTTCACCTTGGTATCAAGACATATACGACTATCTTAAATCCCAAACCCTCCCACCCAACCTGTTTAACAACCAAAGAAAATGATTTATCTAAAAAGCGGCCAGACATACCATCGTCAGTGAAACCTTATACAATTGTGGCTTTGACAACACCCTTCTTTGTTGTCTCAACACTAATGAAGCCCAAATGAATTTATGAGAAGTACATGAGGGTATATGCAGATCTCATTCGAGTGGTCCAACCTTAGCTAGAAAAGTCACCAGACTGGGATACTACTGGCCAACATTAGAAAAAGATGCCCTTTAGTTTGTCAGAACATGTCAGAAATTCTAGGTGCACAATGACCTAATTCATGCACCTACACAGGAATTGAGACCTATCACTTCTCCATGGACTTTTCCACAATGGGGACTTGACCTCGTGGGTAAGATCCATCCATCCTCTTTTAACAGCCATAAATTCATAATCACCACCACTGAGTATTTTACTAAGTGGATTGAAGTTGTCCCTCTCACTTACATCACTGGTAAACAAATATCCAAGTTTATCCCGAATTACATCATTTTCCGGTATGGTGTCCCACAATCCATCATCATAGATAACGACAGTCCATTCAAAAATCAGGACGTTCATGAACTCTGTGAGTGATTCCACATCCAACACCATTTTTCCACTCCATACTACCTGCAAGGTAATGACCAAACTAAGGCATCAAATAAAACAATTCTTCGCATTCTGAAGAAGACCGTCAATGACGCTGGCCGAGATTGGCACCTACAACTTAATCCTGCTTTATGGGCCTATCGTACTAGCATCCGTACCCCCATTGGAGCCACTCCATTTTCCCTGGTCTACGGATCTGAGGCCATATTACCCATCGAGGTTGAAATTCCTTCTCTCTGAGTTTCTTTGAAAGGAATGATTGACGATGAAGAGTACAAACATACTCGCTTACATGAGCTGGAAATGCTACAAGAAAGATGGCAAAATGCCTTAAATCATCTACAAGCATATCAAAATCGTCTCTGCCGAAGTTATAACAAAAGATTCATGGTGAGAAATTTTGAAATTGATGACTTGGTTCTCATGCAGAATCCCAGAAATCAAGCAGACCCTGAGAAGCTTGGTAAGTTTGAGGTTAATTGGCTTGGTCCTTGTATCATTACTGCCACATTTGGTTTTGGAGCTTATCAGTTGGCCACACCTGATGGAGAATAGCTGACAGAACCTATCAACAACTTACACATAAGAAAGTTCTACACATAGCATCAGAGAGCTAGGCTAAAAACCTACAAAATACAAAAAAATTGAAAAATACAAAAAAAAAAAAAATCATCCCTTGATGAAAACCTAGCAAACAGGCATTGGTGACACCAAAAAAGTTGAAAAATGACAAAAATAGTAAAAAAAAATGAATTCATCCAATAGTGAAAACCTGGAAAATAGGCACTTTGGATAAGTACCATGGTGAAAACCTGGCAAACAGGTGCCATGCGTAGTCGATTGTTGCTTCCCCATCTACAGTTACTCAAATTGACCTTTACCCATTTGTCATAATCACAAAGGCCTGACATATTCATGACATCTATCCTAAGTCCTGTCAATTCTGACCATGGTTATTATTTGGTTAACATCATTCCTTGCATATCCTTGCCTTTACCTTGTGTCTACCTATCTCCATATCATTGGACTCGGATAATCCCTGCTCTGTTTGGGGGCAAGACCTTTATCATGCAACTGCAGTGGGTACCGCACATGATCTTGCAATCTGAAAAAGTCTTGAAAAAATCATAAAAATCTGAAAAAGTCTTGAAAAAATCATAAAAATGTGAAAAAGTCTTGAAAAAAGACCTAAAAATTAGAAAGTGTCCTGAGAAAATACAAAAACATCCAAATCAGTGTCAAAATCCAAAATCAAAGTCAATCTGATCAATTCAATCGATCACATCATTCAATCTTCATCCTAGTTCGAACTACGTTGTCTCTGCGCTTTTGCTACATAGGCAAGATTCATCTTTGAATCCCTGAGACATTAGGTCAGTCCTTCTAGATTTGTCACAAAATAAATCATGATTCAAACTTCTATCCTTTGGACAATGTCATTGGTTGTTTCAAACTATGAGGTGTCTGAGTGCATGACGTAGGCAAGGTCATTAATCGATGAGCCCCCGAGGCTGCACTAGGTTAGTCCATTAGGGTTCATGGCACTACACATTCACACATGTCAAACTATCTTCAAATCAAACGAATCTTATGTCAATATCAAACTATCAATCTATTAGAAATCTGCTTCATCAAGCACTTTTAGTCAATTCAGCATGTCAGCAAGGACATGTAGTCAAAATCCTATCAAGGCAATTTAACCTGGCAAAACTTTGGGTTCTTCTTTAGATGTGTCCTTCTGAAGAGCAACTCTCGTCAATTTCTTTATGCTTCTAGATGTGTCCTTCCTAAGCATCGTCATCATCACCTGGCATTTTTTATGGATTCTCCTAACTCCAAGAATCGATCTCCTAGATATCAACGTCATTCAGGATGTGTCATTCCTGAATTTGATATCGCTCGACATTTGACAACACTTGACATTAAAAACACTTGGCAAACATTTTTTTGTCTTTTTGATGATTATCATGATATTAGTTCCTTATGTCCTAGGAACCACGACATATCATGATGATTATCCTTGTCTACTTATCACCCTACTATTAGTTTCTCCAGGATGTCCTGACTTCAGGATTTAGAGAAGCAACGACGTAGTACGATGATTTTACTGTCTGTTTTTGCTATCATGTGGATAGTTTCTCAAGGATGTACTATCATCAAGATTTAAAGAAGCAGTGACATCTCATGATTAGTTTGGTTTTTCTGGCGGTTGGTCATGATAAAGTGACTAGGGGCAATTGTGTTCCTTGCATGAGTCATGATCATCCTTTGTTTGCGACTGTTGATCTATGTGATGGTTTGACCTTGCACACTATTGATCTATGTCATATCATAGTGTTTGTCAACCATCATGACATTTTTTCACCCAATGATGATTAAAGAGAAACAACTAGAATAGCACTATAGAAAAGCTTTGAAAGATTTTTAATTTCTGTACTAACATGCATATCTTTCTTCACACTAACATCTTCACCTTTTTTTTTCTCATCCTTTGATGATATCCTGTGACATACACAACAAAACAAAGTTGCATACATAATGGCATGAGCATTTCACATTCTCATTTGCATAAATCAAATACCACGATTCACATTGCATAAACGCTATCATTTGCATCCATTCATAAAACCATCAGTTGCATCAAACATATAAGCATCATAAATAAACATTTGCATTAACATATAGGAATCACATCATCATCACACTACATTAAGGCATACATAATCACATCCACAATTGCATTCATAAACATAAGCATAATATCCATACATCACATAACATCATATAGGCCATATCAAAACTACATCGCATATATATATACTCTCAAAAACATGTAATGTCACAGGATAAAGTCATATGATATCCCAAAAATAGAGTTCGCAGGCTCGAATATCAAAATATAAATTTCTAAAAAAAAATCCTAGGATGGCCCTCCTCCATCTCGTGGAGGTGAATTGGGAGGTGACTGCAGCTGAGTCATTAGGTGAACAATGAACTGAATGGGCATCCTCTCCTGTGTCTCACTCTGAGATCGTGTAGGATCAGTAACAGGAGGCTGACTCTGCTCTGTATGCTTCCCTGAAGACATTGATCTATGACCATGCTCTAACCTATGGTTGTGCCCTGATGAATGCTTGTGGGAGATATGAGACATGTGACCTGACGACTACCCTGATGTAGTAGACCCCCCAGTACTGGTGTAACTACTACTATGAGACCTGTTGTTGTGTGTCTGACTGCCACTACCTATCCTGCTATAGGATTGGGACAACCCTAGGTCCCATCTATCTGGTGGAAAAACCTACTCATATAATACCCTGTATCAGCCCCTGCTCTCTGCCATCCTGGCTAACTCCTGAGCCATATCCCCTGTCGGTCCAGAACACAACTCTGCAAACTCAGTCACCCATCGATCTAACTCCTGTCATCAGAGAATAGCCCGATCTCTCTCCACTTGAGTAACCTCTAGCTCCACTGCTAGGGCCTTGTTATGAGACAAGGCTACATCAAGTCTGTGTTGTAGGTCCATGATCCGCTAATCAATAGTGGCATCAGCAGGCAAAATGGGTGACCTATCACCCTCACCATCTCCGAAAATCATGCGCTTCCACAGTTGCTGATCTGCCTCATCCTCCTCCTTGTCTCTCTCCCCCTTGGCCCGGACCTCCTCCACATCTTTTTCAAGAGGGTGTCCCCCAACAAGTGGGTCCTCCTCTACTCTCTCCTCCGCTACCACCTCCACATCCTCCTCAACCTCCACACTCACTTCGGCCTCCTCCTCAACCACCACCACCTCCACATCCTCCTCACCCCCTCTGACCTCCTTAGCCCTCACCTATGACTCTCTCTCCTCCCCCTCCTCCCGAATGGGTGACAAAGGTACACCACCCACTCTCTACCTGACTCTCTTGGGCTGCCTCCACCCTAGGTCATCTCTCCTCCTCCTGGCACCCCTGCCATCTCCCCCATCTTGGCCTTCTGCCCTGCCTCCATCTCTACCCCTAGCACCTCTGCCATCTCTGCCACCCCGACCTCTCCTCGAAATCCATGGAATGACTGATCTGTGATCTATCGATGGTGGACCATCCAGATCTGTCAAAGGGATGGGCCTGCGAACTTGCCACCAGGTGTCAAACTCAGCATACATCCCTGGATCTGCTAGACCTCCTCTCCATACCCACTGAACTACCACCAAGCTATCAACTTACTGCTTTGCTATTGTAACTGATATGGGCGCCCCCACATGGTCTCCCTGGAAGACCGACCATACTCTGTCATGCCTACCAGCACAATCTGCTACTCCTCAAACTATCATAATACCTACTGAGGCAGGTACATCTCAATGATCTGCTATGTCTGTATCGTGTGACCAATAAGATACCTGAACTATCTACAAAAGGACAAGTGGCCATCCTCATCCAACCATTATGTACAATCTTTGTAGGGTCTCCAGAAAAAGCTGATCATCGTGTCAATATGATGATGCCAGTACCCAGTATTTCCCACGCGAGTATGACTCACTAATCTCACATACAAATAAACGTAAGGCATCCCATAACCGAGCTACTGAATCTGCACTGGTGGTCAAAAAATGGGAATGCGCTCCCATACCCAGATCATCAAGAGGGTAGTACCACAACTGATGTTGTGCCCCTAATGATAGACAACCTCATGTAGCTGGTGATAAAACATGGCCAACAAGCATGGCCCCCAAGCGAAAACAGTCCTCTGTCCTCGCATGCGAACAAGAACATCCCCCCATCTAATGGGAAACCCATGACCATGGCAATCTGGGATCAGCAATTTGGCGATCAAGGTCATAAGCATGGCATCTGTTGACGCAATTTTTTTGCATGTAGCAATAGTCTTATGGGAAACTTAGCTAATGGGGGACATTATGCGCTAGCTAAGTGACCTCCGGGATTTTATCGAAGTTGGCTCTTCGCTTAATGGGTGAAGTAAAAGGTAAGGGAGATTGCAGGAATGTAAAATTTACACTACAGGCGATGCGCCAAATTCTTTAGACAACTTTACCAGAGCACAGTGCATAATGCAAAGGCCCGAATGACTAAATTGTTGTTAATTAAGATAATTTTCTCAAAAGCACTTATCATGCAACAATACCCTCTAATTTGTATAATGTAATCAAGCATAACTTTGCTTTAACATAGAAGAGTCGAAGAAACATGGTCTATATTTATTTTAGCTATGAAAGGTTACAGAAATTGAAGAAATAGGCATTCATACAAAAATGAAGATAACAACACAGGTCAATAGTTCCAGCAAATGCTTGAAAATAGAAAGGCTGAATTTATTTGGCACAGTCCGAAGTCTTTGAATTAAAAGCAACTATTACACAAGGCTTACTTCCTAGTGCTTGGGAGTTTTGCAAAAACTTAATCAACAACCTAATTAAAAAAAACAAGGCCCTATTTATTGGCCAGTCCACCGCCTAGAGATGCATCAAGAGAAGAACAACCCATGCGTAGTGATCAACAGCCCAGATCATCTCAAGTTGTCACAACAAACATCAGCCACCTAACAATACGCTAGCGAGGCCACAACACATAACGGAAAACATGCAGTAGCAGGAGAGGACACGCGACATCATAGCAAGAAACACAGTGGCAGGGAAGTACAAAAGATCCGGTGGTATTTCCAAGGTAACTGGTGTAGAAACAAAATCACCAGGTGTCACCCAGACAGAGCCTGGTAGAAAGCAGCAAAGGTGCCCAATAGAAAGCCACAAGAGAGATCCGCTTGGAGAGCTCCGAGCAAAAATAAAGAATGAGGCGGGCCCAACTCGAAAAAGCAGCCAGTGTGAGCCACGCGCCACACAGACAGAGATTGCTAAAAAGTGAAGCAAAGTAAAAGCAAAAAGCTTCACGAGGAAGCCACGTGGTGAGCTCCGAGGACAGTGAGCATACAAAATTAAGGTGCAGTCATAAAGGAAAAAGAACACTGCCAAGGCTTCGCTAGTTTTTGTTGAACAACGTCGAACCTGGGAAACCGATCGGTGACAACATCCCAACTGATCTCGTAACCATCCATGGCCAACTATGCACCATCGACACCCTCGCACATCTCTGATAGGGCCTGTGGCCCTCGGTGTGGATCATAGACCACCCTCTCTCTGCTAATCAAAATCCAGAGAATATGGTACATGTCCTCCAAAGTCACTGTCGCCTCTCCAATAGGCAGGTGGAATGAGCAGGTCTCATAATGCCACCTCTCATAGAGGTTTGTCAACAAACCATTGTTTGCCCAAATAACGGGCATGTAGGTAACATGGTACAGGCCTAAGGCCATCAACCGCCATCTATGTTTATCACTGAGACGATCTCTAAAAGCATAGGTCGCTGGTCGGAACTCCCGAGTATAAATGGGCACAAGTCGACCCTGCACAAAGAAAGGCCAAGGATTAGCACATATTGAGCAACATTATGGAAAGTTTACTACTACTGGCAAGTCAAGGGTACGTAAAAGTTAATCTCAACACAAGGTCAACAAAAGTCAACTTTGGTCAACTACAGTTGCATCACGTTGACCACAAATGTGTCACAACTAGTCAATTGTGACTTTGTGCATGTCAAATGCATTGCAATATGTCAAATGCATCGTTCAAACTAGCAAATGCGTAATCTAATAACAAATGTGTCATTGTAGATAGCAAATGCGCGATCCAACAACAAATGCATTGTTCGACATGTCAATTGCGGTGCAAAATGGCAAGTGCGTTGCAAAATCTAGCGATTGCGTTGCAATATGGCGATTGCATCATTTCAACTTGTGAATGCGCAATCGCACAAAAACTAGCCTACCCAGCGCACTTGTGTCGCGACGGAATCAAATGCAGCGAACGCGAAGGTGTTTGCAGCTTTCGCGATAGCATTTGCGTTGCACCACATTTGTTTTCCCCCCATTATACCTTAATAAATGCATAAAATTCAAAATTTGACAAGTGGGATAGGGTACTTATCGGTGCCTCTGCGCCCTCGGGTCGTCAGAATGTGCGCACGTGGTATCCATAGTGTGTAGTCGTCGGAATCACCATCGTCTCTCAGAGCTTTGGTTTTTGAAGTTTCTATATGACAAATGAGAAAATGACATTTGGATTGACCTTTTCAACCTATTTATAGGTTGAAAATTAGGGTTTTGACCTAGTAGGTCCTACTAGAGGCTCATTTGACCACTTTTGACCAACATTTTGGCTAGCTTAACGTCCTCCGTTTCAGAATCGGATCGCACAATCACTTTTCTGGTTACTAATTGAATTAGTCGAGATATTTCCCAAAATTTTCTGACCCCGGGTCAAAATTCAAAAAATTTCCCGAAGGGGCATAGGCACTCTATACCTTCACTAGGGCATATTTTGGACTTGTTTTTCTTTGCCATAATGTGTCAAGTTGCATTATGACAAAGAGGGGCAAATGTAGACACATAAAAATGACCAAAATCTGCAAGCACTATTTTACCACCTTTCATCATGACATGATTATAACATTTTAATTATGTTTCTAACCCACATTCAACTATTAATTAAATAATTTATAATTATTTAATTAATTCATAATCTTTCATTCTTCATGATTATTAAATAAATAAATCTTATTTATTTATTCTAATATGTCACTAATTATCAAAGTCTTCTTGCAATTAAATAAAATCTTATTTATTTAATTAATCCTTATCATTTATGTCCTCCTAATTATTAAATTAATATATCTATTTAATATGTCACTAATTCCTAAATCCTCCCTTAATTAAATAAATTCATTAATTAATTTAATTAATTAAATACTTCTTCTAAAATTAAATAATTATTTTTATTTAATTAAGGCATGTGACACTTTTATATTTTTAAATAAAAAAAATCATTTAAAAATATCTCACATATTTAACTGATTCTTCATTTAGTAATTAATTTAAAAAATCAATTACTTATTATCTCACAAAATCCATATTTTGAATTAATTTAATTCAAAATAGAATTATTCTTCTACAAATCAAGTAATTTCTAAAATTACTGATTTTCTAAAATCTCATCCTCTTGTCTTCTGATTTTTACTAATTTCATCTCAACTGTCACATTCGGTCTTGATTTAATTCATTTAATTAAATCTTATTCACACATATGGGTATTTTGCCCTAACCCTAATTGAGAGTTGCTTTATTGAATCCTGACCTTTGATTCTAGGGCATTCCTCAATCTCTCATCTTGTCCGTCCATTCAAAATTGCATTTTCTATAAAATGACAATCTTGATCTCATTTTCGGATCCATGATCATTTACTTAATCTACTTTTACTATAGGCATTCTCACATCTTAGATTTTTATTTGCTATTTGCATGCTAGGATTGAATTGCTAGTTGCACATTAGTTTACTTTTCATAAATCCTTCAAAAGCTTTGTTGAGGCTAGGCATATAGAGTTGCTCACACCAATCTGAGGGCATCCATCATTCCAAACCTTGAGGAGGTGCAATGGAAGTCAGCCATGGAATACTAAATGGGTGAGATATTTTCAGTTTTCCTCCATTTATTTATTATTACTTTGCATTCTATTGTTTGATATGTTATTAACTTGCAGGTACAACTAATCATTTGATTTGATCTTGCAGAACATTTGATATCATTACAGAGTCAAGATGGAAACAAGTTTGGTACTTTGTGTAAATCCCAAAATTAATATCCATTCCGGCTTTGGCTCCACGAAAGAAAAACAAGACAGACCAAAGAGACCAAAGCAAGATACAAGTGGGATCGGAATTGGGAATGGAGTTAGGGAATGAAAATCAAAATAAGTTTCAAATCCTGATTCAGATCCGGTTTCGGTTTTGCTAGAACAAAGAAAACAAAGTGTTGGAAGAAAGAACAACTCCAAACTTTGTTGAAAAACAACCAAGGACCAAAAACAGAAGAGGGGGATCCATTTTGACCAAGGAAAAAAGATGGGGTGGTTATGCAAGGCATAACAAATGGCGACTCGACTGGAAAAATGGTTTACCCAATTTCAAGACACTGAAGAATTCAGTCACCCAAAAACAATTTGGCTCATGAAATATGTTAACTTGAATAAGATCAGATATATATAGAAATAAGGTTGAGCTGGAATCTCAAATGTATGTGCTCATGAACTATTTTGAATTTGAGTGTGCATATATGGTGCATCCTTCCTCATAGACACTTTCTTCACTTCTGAACAGCTACACCTAAGATCCAAGCTACATAGGTTGAGTCCTTTAACTATCTTGCAATGAAATCTTGGGAATTGCCTCGCTACTAGATAAGTATCCATAAGCCTGACGTAGATACCTCTAGTTCTCTCAAAACATTTCTCTACTACCAAATAGGCATCCATAGCCCCAATAGAGATACTTGATTCACCCATTTGATACTAAGTTTTCCTTTTCTCTCTTTCTCTTTTTTTTTTACTTAGGCTTCACTTGTAGGAACTTTTTATGAACTTTTGTCAATATTTAGGTGCAATTGATTTGAAATATGGGTTGAGAACTATAATAAATCTCATGACAGTCTTGGAATCATATTTTTCACTTGAATAAAAAATACAGCCACCCTAAAATAAAGAGGTATTTACTTAGGCAGATATTTATCTATTTTGTGACAGACTTCAATCATAATTCATGATATATTCGCAATGTACCTTTTACCCTTAATAACTTTTCAAACCAACATTATAATGGTCATAAGATATGAGTTTTAGAATGAAATCCTTCAAAAAATATTCCTTGAAAATACCTAAATCAATTTCTCTCCTAGTGCCTATAGCATACTTTGAATAACAACCCCCTTTTCTTGGAATGGATAGAAATGAAGATCCCCAATGAACAAGACAAAACAAAAAGAAAAGAAAACAAAGAAAAAGAAACAAAGGAAAAAGATAAAACGAAAAACAAAAGAAAGAACTAATTACATATGATATAATATAGTACAGTTATTTAGAACATCAAACCTTCATGAGCCAAAATAATGCTTAAGAAACTAACCATTAACTGGAAATGGAACAAGTTCTCCTATCAAGGTACTCAAACAAAAAGCATTCTCACCTAGTATCTCAGCTACTTGATATGGACCCAACCAGAGTCTATCAAACTTTTGGTGATCTCCCTTCTTCATTTTAGCTTTGTCCCATAGTAGCACAAGATCTAATATCCTAAAGGCCTTCACCTTGGCCCTCTTGTCAATCTTGCATTTGACGATAGCTTGATGTTTAGAGAACTGTAGCAAAGAATCATCTCTCTATTCTTCCATATTGAGCAAGTTGGTTAGTTTGACCTTGATCCTATCATCCTTTGTATAAAATTCCTGTATAAACTTGAGGACAGGTATTTGCAAATGGATCGGGAAGACTGGGTCTTGGTCATAGACTAATTTAAATGGTGAATTTCCTAGGGCAACTTTGATTTGAGTTCGATATGCCCATAGGGAAATTGTAGCTGGGTGTGCCAATCCCTAGGAATGTTTTCTAAAAATTTTATTATCACTTCCAACAAATTTTTATTAGTGGACTCAGCCACTCCATTTCCTTGAGGGTAGTAATTAGATGAATATTTCAAAATAATCTAATGTTCATAAGCCTATTGAACAAATTGAGCTGAAGAAAAAGCAGGGCCATTATCACATACTAGGGCGAATGGTACTCCAAACCTGGTGGTGATGTTCTCAGTTAGAAACTTGATAACCACCTTTGTGGTGTTATTTTTGCAGGGTTGAGCCTCGGTCCAGCGTGTACAATAGTTAGTTGAATTCAAGATGAACTTGTGACCTATAGAAGAGTTTGGATTAATGACACCTATTAAGTCTTGTGCCCATTGAGTGAATGGTCTTACCTCATAAACTGGTTGCAAAGGCATTGCCAGATTTCTTTCCCTAGGTGTAGAGGTCTGGCATACATAGCATGTACATACATGTTGGTGTGCATCTTGAAACATGTAAGGCCAATAATAGCTTGATCTAAGAATTTGATGGGCCAGAGCATCTACAGATCCATGTCTTGTACCATGTCTTCCATGAAACTCAGCAATGGCATGCTTAACCTCTTGCTGATCCAAACAACGCAAGTGAATTCCTTGAAAATTTCTTCTATATATAGATCCCCCCTTGAGCATATAATGAGAACTCTTCATCGTTAGTGCTCTCCTCTGAGTAGCATTAATCCCTTCTGGGCATCTGTTGTTGAGGAGGAAGAAGATCAAATATGTATACTAGGGATCCTTAGTAAATGGCTGCACAATGTACTGCTGACATGTGATATTCTTGTCCACATCTATCATTGCCTTCGATAAACCCTACCCTCATACGAGTTTCATCGGATGAATTTCAAAGTCAAACTCTCACAAAATGGCCATCCATTTTCCTCTTATTTCCCCCAATTCGCTTTGCATCAGGAGGGATTTTATAGCTAGATCAAGAAATATGGAAATTACGTGACTTCGAAGAATGTAATGCCAGAATTTATTTACTGCTCGAGCTAATGAAAAGGCCCACTTCTCAAGGGGTGGGTACCTAACTTTTGCATTCTTAAATGGAGAGCTCATGAAGGCGATAGGTCTTTCCTCTCCCTCACCTCTTTGTTGCGTTAAAATAGCTGCATGTGAATGGTCAGATGCGAAATAATAGATATAGAAGGGCTTTAGATAATTTGCACTGGTCAAGATAGGGGCCTCAGATATTGATTGTTTAATCTGTGAGAAAGCTGATTTGGCCTCATTTCTCCATTCTATTTTCACATCTTTTTTCATCATCTCATTAAAGGGTTTGATGATTTCCGCAAACCCTGTTATAAATTTTCTGACGAAATTAATCCTTCTGAAGAAGGATCTCATTTCTTTCTTACTTCTTGGCCTTGTCAACTTTAGGATAGCCTCTACTCTATCAGGGTATATGGATATCCCTTCTTCTGATATGATGTGGCCTAAGAGTTTCCCTTCAGACACTCCAAACACACACTTTTTTTGATTAAGGTTGACACCATAGCTTATACACTTTTTGAGGACCTTTTCCAAATCTACAACATGGTCTTCCTGGTTCTTCGAGAAGATAGTTAAGTCATCCAAATAAATAATGATACACTTACCTATTAGATCCTTGAATTTTATGTCCATTACATGCTGAAAGGTTGCTCTAGCATTGATAAGGCCAAATGGCATCCTTCGATAGGAAAATGTGCCCTTCTTGGTGGTGAAGGAAGTTTTCATTCTGTCCTCATGGCTAACAAGCACCTGATTATACCCAGAATATCCATTAAAAAATGACATCATCTGGGACCCATTGATTGTTTGTAATACCTCATCAAGAGAAGGCAATGGGTAATTATCCTTCTCGGAGGCCTTATTTAAATTCTTGAAATCAACACATAACCTAATTTCACCACTTTTCTTGCGCATAGGAACTAAATTTGCAACCCAAGTAGAATGTCTGATTAGGAAGATTATTCTTGCAGATAGGAGCTTTTGCACCTCGTTCTGAATCCAGGGCTCAATCAAAGCATTGACCGGGCATTGTTTTTAATGGAAGGGCTTGGCTTCTTGCTTAAGAGGTATGGTATCTGTGATCACCGAAGTGTCAAAGGTCTTTAAGTCTTCATAACCCCAAGCAATGGCTACAATGTTCTTCTCCAAAACTTTAACTATCTTCTCCTTAACTTCTTCAGGACAAGTCTTTCCTATGAGAAAATTCCTTTTAGGACCTGAGTGAGTCAAATTAATAGATTCATACTTCCCTCCATCACTCTTTGTGGGCACCCTTTGACAATCTGGTGGGTCAGAGTCAAAGATTATTTCTAAAGCTACCATCCCCTTTGGAATACTATTGCTTTTCAACTCTAGTATCCCTTCTGCTTCACTATTCTTAGGATCCCAATCTCCCTGATCTTTCCCAGATTCATCTATTATTTATCCTTCGAAGACACCCGAACTTGCCAAGAAGACCAATATATATTGGTCATCATCAAATACCTAAAAATTTTGGACATTATCTGGGATAGCTGGGACTAAGACTAATTCAACTAAAAATATTTTTATCTTAGAATCTTGCATAGGCTCCAAGGTGCTAGCAGTAATGGTAAGCGCATCTACAATCTGATTACTTTCTCTAGGAATCAGAGTGATCCCAAAAGTGTCAAAGTCTTCAATCAAATTCCCAATTCTATTTCTGTATGCAACCAATCTTTTGTTATGACAAATTTACTAGTTGCGCACCTGCTTTAAAATTACTTCAAAATCCCCCATTACCATGAGAGTGATGAACTTATTTTGATATCAAATCCTTATACAAAACATATCAACCTACAATCCCAATTAAGCATTTCAATTAATTCCTTGAATTAAAGATAAAACAAGAATTGTACACACCACAATAGTGAGATGAATGAAACATCCCTTGATCATTTTATTCAAAATTCAAATATGTGTGTACAATGGATAGACATGAGCTTGAATTAATCATTTCAATTCAAATGCCAATACTGACATAAAATATTAAATCTCCATGAGTTCAAAACCTACAATAGAATGACTCAAAACCTAAATTACATTTTCTCTAAAAAAATACCAGACTTTACAATTTTCTCTGCAACTTCACCTAGACTCAACCTAAAACATCTAACTTTCTAACCTATACTTCTGGCCTTGAAATCCTTCTTATAGAGAATGAAGGAGCAAACAAGCCTCAGGCTAAAGAGTACACATGTCACCAGCCACTTGGACTGCCTTATGATATTTCAAACTTTTTTACAACAACAATCTCCTTGGAGAATCTTCTTTTTCATCTTGCCCACTGAGAATGGTTGATGCAACAAAAAAACTTCAAGAATTTTATGCCTAATATTGTCAAAACCAAAACTGGAATTTGTTGTAACTACAACAATTGATTTGATAACCATTAGCAGCATACTCCATTTCATTCCTCCTCAGTTAAATATACATTTACCCACTGCTGGTACTCTTCATCAGTTGGCCAATTAAAACTAATCACCTCACTCACCTTGACACTGTAAGACATGTACTTAACTACCACCTGATTTGCTTCTCTTTAAAAATACTCCAAGAATGAGTTGGTGCTGAAAATTTTGTGCATACAACTCACCAATAAATTAAAATCTGAGTCATCACAAATTAATGTAATTTGAGCATTGATGATCTCATTTTCCCGATCTTGCCACTGTTGAAGTGACATGATATTTCCTTGCTCATCAATTATGTCAGGTAAATATGTGTCGCTCCAATCATCAAAATTCTTTACCAATTCTCTGATCTTCCTACTCAAATCATCTGGTAAGGCCTGAAAACCATGCAATGACTTAACTAACACTTGAGTAGGCCTTAATGATTGGGGCCTATTATTTATTTTAAACCTTGAGGCCTTATACATTATGTCTAAGTCATTGGCCCTAGGGATCCATTTTTCAATTAGTGGTATTACTACCTCCTGATCCCTATCAATGTTCTTTATTGCATCTAATAATAAATAATATAAAGGATATACAGATGACAATCTGTCATTAACCTTCTCATTCAAATGCCTCAATACAACATCGACAATCTCCCTTTTCTTTAAAATTACTCCCTCCTTACTTACCTTCAAGGATGCCTATAACTCTACAATTTTGTGCATTAGCTGCTTCTTTATAGGATCAACAAAGAATTATATTTCTTCAATAATTGGTTCTAAAGTAGGGCTAAGGGAAGGAGTTTGACTGGGAGACCTTGGTGTAGAAACAATGGGGGAGCAGGAGGCACTGACCTAGATGTGGAAGACAATGATCTAGTCCCTAGGGCATTTGATGTTTCCCCAATCTACTTGTATCTCAACCTATCCACCTCAATTTTCAGCTCAACATTCCTTTGCTTCACCTTGCTATATTTTCCAGTTATGAAATTGTATTTCTCCATTAGGCTTCTTTTTTCAGCCTCCTCTCTTTCAGCAGTCTTATGGGCTAATTTGGCCAGATTCACAGTCAAATTAGTGGCCTCTATGGTTGACATATCTGAAGCTCTCTTTATTATTAACCCTTGTCTTAGGTTTGGGTTAATATCAGTAACATTGGGCTTTCTCCCTTGAGGGACCAAAGCCCAAATTGCCAAGGTCTTGTATTCTTCACTAAAGGCAGAATCTTGCAATGTTGCCTTAACCTCTTCTTCAAAATCTTGCAGGGGATGCTTGGACTTTAGAATAACATTAAAAGCTACTACATCTGCAATGTCCCACTTAGGAAGAATCAAGACACCAGCTTGATTTACCAGTTTTCTCCCCTCATTAGGAGTGATTCTCTTGAATTCATTCATTAATTCAACTTTTACTTCATCATCATTCTCCTGGTCTGACCTATTAGGCCTCAATTCTCTTCTCTTTTTTCACTTTTCTTGATTCTCTTCTAATTTAATTCTCCATACTAATTGCAATAATACTGGAGTTTTTACAAAGGCGTCATCATCTAAGAACTCCCTATAGGCCTCCATCCTTGCATCTTGCACACATTTTCCTTTCATATCTAGATCAGATAGAACCAATTCAGCTGGTCTTGGAGGAGAAGGCATACCCATCTACATATCCTGGTTAGTGACAACAATCTCACCCACCAAGTCCTCTTGTGATTGCTCAATCTTTCACCTCTTAGGGCTTGGATTTGATGGTGGTGGTGAGGGACTATTTTTAGGTGATGATTCCAAATCAATTATCTTAATTTCCCCAGGTGTTTTGAGTCTTGGACCTGGTTGTGCAGGCAATTTCATTATTTGTTTTCCTTTTCTATTTTCTTCTTCCACATCACTACTATCATTTCTTTTCCTTTTGTAAATAGGCCAATTCTCTAAAGGTTGGTAGGCTGGCCTCTCTTCAAGTGGCTTGACATCTTGCTCCTATATGCCCAGGTGCAACTCCAGTTTTATCTTCTTGTCCATCAAGATGTCCATGATTTCTTTGAAGTTGTCCATCAAAAATTCAATTTTATTATGATATGGACTGAACTCCATCAATGGATCATACTTTGGATCCATTCTATGCATAATGGCCAATAGCTTTTCATAAGCTATCCATTTCTCCTTGTTCAATTCTTACTTACTTAGGTCAAATTTGTTTCTAATCAGGTCCTCGGGGAAGTTGAACTCATGCACAAATTTACCACATTTTATCGTTTGTCTGAAAAGGGAAAAGAAGTCCTCAAGATCATGTTGCCGCTTGGGAACACACCTCAATTGGTATTCTTAAAAAAAAAATCCAAAATGGACCCAACCTCCTTTTGAAAAGATAAAATTAGACACCATAGTATAATCTGGGAAAAATGTTCGATTACCTTTTCCTGTAAGGTTGTCTTCATGGATAGAACCAATCTACCACATAACTTTAGCAAAACCAACTCTTGGTGGCACATTATATGGAAATATATTAGGGGTCCCTTGAAAACCATACACCCTCAAAACAATGTTGATTGGGTATGGGATAATGTCACCCCAGTTGTGGCAAACTTTCAATTCTAGCTTCCTCCCCTTTGGTCTAAGGAAATCATGCAACTCCTCAGGAATTCTATGTACATTTACCATCATCCTGTCTCTCAATCTGGAAGCAAAATAGTTGTCAAACTGCACATAATTGGCACCCTCCCTATTATATGATAAGTCAGCAATCCATACTTGCACTAGCAATCTTTCTCCATTAACCAACTTCCTTAACTCCATCTTCTCAAAGAAGAATTCAAAATTATTATACAAGAACATATACATTAACATAGAATACCATAAGAATGGAGTGCCTGCATCATTTTTTTGCAACTTCAACAGCCCTTCATGTATCTTTTCGGCCAAAAAGGAAGCAAAATCATACACCATCGAGAAATTGGGGTGTTGTATTTGCACCCCCATGAACATGTATGCTATGGGAATCACTGTGTTGGGGCTAAAACCCAAAATATGACATAAGAAATAAAAAGTGGCCAATATATGATTTGCAAAGTAGTTCAATCTGAAAGGTTCTTGGTCATTAGGGCTAATATAAAATTTGGAACTTCCTACCCTAGCCAAATGAGGTGGGAGCAACTTAACTCTGAATAGTGACTTCGACCTCCCATACCCCTATTTCATCCCCTCAAGATCAATAGGAACCAAGAACACACTAGGCTCACTCAAATCAAAAAATTGTTGAAACTCTTCTTTGTTAATGCTTAGCATAACCCCTCCATCATTATCTCTAATCACCCATGTAATAGGGTCATATCATGTAGCCACTGCCCTAAGAAAGTCCGCATCAGGGAACACATTTGGTACTACCAGCTTCCCCATATCATATATCCAACCATTTGAAAAGGCGTGGGGAAAATTCCTCTGTCCAAACCACAATCTCAAGCATCTCTAAACCCATAAGGGGAACCCTAGCATCAACTATGTTAGAACAATTATACACTAATCCCTCCCTTAGGGTTTTTCCTCGCATCAAAACCAAACCCTTCTTCTTATCATTTTTTGACAAGGGAAATTGATCCAGGAAATCATCATATATATATCTATTTAGATAATCAATCTAGCTAAAATGTTTCTTTGATGGTGCCATCCTGAGTAAGCTAGGGTTTCCTTGCTATTTCAAACCTCACATAAACTAGGGCTAAACAAAATTATGAAATTACAGAAAAAAACCTTGCAATTTCTCACAATTCAGTTAACCTATACTCCTAACACAATTATCAATAAACCCTTTGACAAGCACACAACAAATTCCCCCCAAATTCGGATTATAAATTAACCAAGAAAAACATAATTCAACTCATGGCTTTGTATTTGCAGCAACCATAACTTCGCTGAAACAACTCGTAAATTCCTCCTCGGTCTTGAGATTTCTCCACAAAGATGTTTGAATGTTTTATGACACAATAGGGCATGAAAATGGTCACGTTATTTTTATCAAATCATGGCAATAGATGTATCATCTGCCATTAAAGCTCAGTCACGCGTTGTGCCAATGACTCTAATCACATTTGATGCAAATTCAAATACTAGCCATCAATCCTTCACTTTGGTTGCATCATCGAATGACTGCGTTCAAACAAATTGACATGATCTCCACAGTGGCGATAAGGGCCCACCATATTCTGTGTTGCCAAGGAAATCCACGTGGCACTCGCCCATGATATCACGATCAATAAAGACCTCAGAACTTCTGATCATGTGATGGTGAGAAACTGTGGATCTCAACCATAAGCAATCCTAGTCGTTCAACACAGCCGCCAGCTCTTGCCATTAATCATCAAGCACATTTCCTACCGAGATTATAATATCTTCATTTATTTGAAGCACATGCATCTCATAACTCCTTTAGTAACCCGCTACATAATGTATTAAAACTGAATAAATGTATTAAAGTGTTTCTATCATCCCTTCGGCTTCACCAAATGAGACACATAGCACTCACTCGTGATATCACAATCAACCAAAATAGTGTGGCGGGGTCATCATGGGATGGCGGGGAATGGCTGAGATCGAACGGTGATTGATCTACGGTCATGCAATTTTGTCCCTTTGCAAAATATAAAACACTTATTAAAAGCATGAGGGGACATCACTAGGCCAACAACAAACAATGACATAAGTTGTTTTTAAATGTGGGAACACAAGGCCATCCTAGACTTAGGAAATAATAAATTTCGACGAAGGAAATAAAATGATGGATTAAAAGGGGCCCAACCTAGATGAAATGATGGGGCTTAAGTTGTTTTAAAATCATCCTCAAAAAAGTAACGGCCAAATAGATCCCACCCAAGGCATAAGATAGAACACTAGGGTTTTACATGAAGACAAAGGTAAAACCCTAACCTTAGGCTTTTCCCAAACATTATAGATGACCAAAAACATAAGAAAGATAAAAATGGAACACAAAGAGAGTTATGATTTTTCCATGTGTCTTGATCTAACAACATGTGACAGCATGTAAACCCTAACTAACTACCTAGGGAATGATGAACTGATTGAGATAAGTTCTAGATGATATTCTAGAAGGGATCATATCTCCTAAATAAATGGAAATGGGGATGACCCCATTATTAATGATTTCCTAATAATGTAACCTAGGACTTAATTAATTAAATAAAATACCTAAGTTAGAATTATGCTATTGTAATTAAGTAATTAATTACACCAACACCCCCCATTAGTGCAACTTGGGGAGGAAATGAATATGAAATGATGGATGATGGGTACCAATTACATGATGGCCATTTTAGGTACCCATTTACAAATGATATAAAATGCAACTAATCTCTTGCAAATGGAGCAAAGGGGAAAACCCAGTGAGGAGAAAACCTCTCTCTAAAAAGGAGATGAAATGCAGATAAGTGAGGAAGGATGCAAGACTCCATGATGCCCCCCAAGTATACCATCTATCACATGGATACAATACAATCAATAGCTCCCCCATAGGAGGGAAAGAGAGAGACTATGTAGCCCTCTATAATATGAGATCACCTACAAAAATGGTAAGTGCCTATAGAAAAAACATGATCCAATGTTGACAAACAACTTGTCTCCATTTCAGAAGAAACAAAACCAAGTGAAAATGCAAGGAAGTTTCCCATTTTGGATAGGAATTGAAGGAATGAAGGATGAATATGGATGATGATGTCTCTGAAAATTGCTCATGTGTCTCCTTTTCCACTGAGGATGAAGATTCCAAAATCAAATCAGGTACATGCCCAATCAATATAGAAGGTGACAAATTGGGACTATGCGGAAATTGATTCTAAACAAGATCATAAGACTGCAATACAATGATCCTTCCATTGAAGGAATAGATGGAGACAAGATTTCCCCCCCATAATGAAGTGTCCTTAAAAACATTGAGAGAAGAATGAAGAAACAAAGGTGTCCAAACCACATGTCTCCCACTAGGAAGAAGCAAATCCAACGGTAGATGCTAAAGAAACTCCAACTCTATAATGAAATGAGAGGGAAGAAGTTTTATATAGGAAATCTTTGAAGAGAAAACAAGTGCCTCCAAGGTAGTCTCAGGATCCCCAATCAAAGTCAAGACAATGAAATGTGGAGACTCAAGAAAACTCTCCAAAGAAGAATCTGCATAGAGGAAAGATATCCCCTCAAGAATGTTTTCCAGACCTGTAGAAGTAGCCAAGTCAGTAATACCTAAAACAAAGCCATCTATGATGTCAAGTGTGGAAAACAAAATGTGTCTTGATGAATGGAAATATTGGAAGCCTCAATCAATGACTCTGGATAAGAAATCACTAAATGTGAAGGGATATCAACTGTCTCTAATGGAGAAGAAGCATTTGTAGAACTCTTGACATCCTCATCTTAAGATTCAAGACATTCCAAATCTATAAGCTCCTGAATAACAATATCATCATGGGGTACCTGATCAGAATGATATTTTGAATTATGATCATTAGGGAATGGTGGAGTGACCAAATATCCATATAGATCCTAAATCTTAGTCCAAATGATATGAGGACAATCACAATGATCAATAGATTTCAAAACACCACCATCAACTTGCATTGCAATGATCTCTAACACAGTATATCTACTGTAACTCCAAGTAAATTCATGAATACCTTGACTTGGATGGGGAACTATACCATACATATGTGGCAATAATTGAAGTGATTGGAGATGGTTTATCTCGCCATTGTTTATAGTTTCCCTTGTGCAACAAAACCAGAGAAGGATAATATGCAAACCCCATAATGTTCTATGAAATTTCTCCAAAAAATACAAATACAATAACCTTCAAAAAAAAATAGAAACTTCTAAATATGATATATCAAATTGCAACTAGAATGAAGCCCCTTGATGCAAAAAAACTTCCTCCAAAAAAAAAGGATATCCAAGTGATGATAAAAAATGCTCAAAGTGACAAACAACCAAAGCAAATTTCCCGGTGCTGAGTTTGAAAGAGATGAAAGGACTGATGAAAAAGATACTGGAGTACCTCCTTGATGTCGTTGGAATGACAAATTTTTGACAATATAATGAGGACATATCACCTTTTAAGTCCAAACTAGGGTTTTAACTTCAACTAATTAAAACTTTTGATGGTAGTAGAATACTAAAAAATAGAGGGCGCCACAAGAAAGTAGACTTCAACGCCTTTCCAACAATACCTCATTTATTGGATTTTGAGAACGTGGGAAAAAGTTACGGCCCTCAGAAGATTACTGTTGTTTTGGAACTATACAGGCTAACTAGGAGCAAAAAAATAGCATCGAGAGCTAAAAAAAATTTCAGCCTTGGTCTCTGATATGACCACATGCAATTCTAGCAAAAAAAAACTCGCTCCCCCAAGGAGCAGCATTAGAGTGGTGACTGGGCAATGGTGTTAGGTTGCGTGGTTGGGATGCAAGTGGCACTACTTGAATTAAGTGAAGCTCACAGTTCGGTGATGGAACCATTTCCTTCGATAGCAAGGGCTTGAATAGTGAACAAAGGACAGTTGGTGATGTCGATGTTGGAAAAGGTGGACAAGAACAAATCATGAGGTTCAATGACATGGTGGGTGGAGGGCCTCGTCGATGAATTGGTAGTACCCTCACTACAATAAATGACTCCAACAACAACTTTTTTGTAGACTTTATTTAGTGGATGCCGATAGTATTTTTTTTTTTTAATATTGATTAAAGTAATTAAAAATCAAGATAAGTATGCCGATAAATATAATATTTTGAAAAATAAACAACAGAATTCAAAAGTCGATGGGTGAAGAACTATAGTCCGCAAAAAAATAAATCAAGCCCCAACATGCCAAAATACCATGTTGAAATAATGGATGCATAATGTCTGTATGAAGCTGCATGTAATGTCTCCTTCTCAGCAGCGATCAACACTGATGGCCGTTAGCCTATTTTGGAGGCCCATAGGCTAGTCAAAAGCAAAAATTAGGGTTTCCTATTTTCTAGGAGGATGTTTTGGTAGTTTTGGTGGCTTGCTCATTGGAGTTTTATAGTTTTGATTCAGGATTCCTTCTAGGTTTTCAGAGTGCCTCATGATGATGTGACATGCAACTGAATCAAGGAGCTTTTTTGGACTTACTATTTTCAGTAAGTTGCGACGGCTACTCAAAATGTGGTTAAAATGATTTTGGACACTACTTTTAGCAGGGTTTCACCAGGCCAGTTCAGTTTGCTATTTCAGGTAGGTTGGTTGAGCAGATGGTCTTCCATCATTCTTGGAGATGTTTTTGGCAGTTCAGTGTTTGGGCTTGCACTCTTGGATGAGGTAAAATATTTGATTAAATGAAATATTTTCTAAGGCTTGAAGGACACCTTTGGAGTGATAAGTTGATTTTATTAAAAAGGCAAGTGTTATAAAATATTTCATTATAAGCCTTGGACGCCTATTCCATGATATTATTGATATTTTAATAAAGTGTTTATTTTCCTTGAGGAGGGACGACTTGGAAGGGAGGAAAAATAAAAGTAAATTACAATGGTGAATTTGCATTTGGATGAGATTCCCCTCTTGGAGGGAGTTTTGGTTTGAATTTGGAGATAGGAAAACTATAAATAAGAGTGTTGGGCTCTTGTTTTGGCATCCATGAAAAACTATAATGAAGTGTTGCTGAAATTATGACTCAATTGCTTCGAGGAATGCTTACCTCCTAGCTTGTGCTTAGTTTCTTGCTTGAAAGATAGCAACTAGCTAAGTTTGATTTTTTTTCTTACATTGGAGAATAGATGGAGCTGATTGTATTGAAGTTATTTGAATTTTTCTAAGTTTTTTGTGTGTTCTAGGTTGCTAGTTTTGCGTGTGGCTATAGGTGTTTTTCGATCAAAACTCTCTGTGTGATTTTTTGTTGCTTCTAGGTATTGACCCCTTGTAGGTGTTTTCCCTAGGCGCCCCTTGTTGATTTCAGATTTTATCATGGAGAAATGGATTTATTAAGGCTAGTTGTCCTTCCCTGGGAGGTCGTACCTTCCTTGTGGGTGTCTTGGATTGCATATTAAATTGATATCTATCTTTTGTTGCTATCTTAGGTGTTGGGTCGAGTTTCCTTCTCCTAAGGCTTCCTTTGCTTTTGGTTTCATGTTATTTGATGAAGTATAGAGTGAGTTGTTTTCATTTTTATGTTTCCAGTTGTTGGTCTGAGTATTGCAGCTTGCTAGTTTTTGTTATCAGACTTGATAAAATTGGGTTTTGGGAGTGTTACTTCATGATTGAAAGTTGTAGGTTGTTTGGGAGTTATTCTCTATCATTTCCAATTTCTTGGACAATAAAAGAATTCATACTATTTCAGATTTGTGCTTCATTGCAATGTTGAATCAGTAGTATTGATCAACTTATGTGTATCTATGCTTTCTATTGTAATTCCCATGATTGTGTAAGAGACCTAGCTATGCCATCTTTTAATTTTCCAACATAAGCAATTTCATTCCCACTGTTTGGTGGAAGAGACCTGGCTATTTCATCTTTTACATTCTTGTAATGCATCTTCATTTGTTGATCGGTTGAGCCGTCAACCTACTCTCGTTGAATAAGTGGTTGAGTTGCATCTTTCTTTTCTAGTTCAATTCAAGCTAATGATCCTCTATGCCATATTCTCACACCTCGCCCATAATTGGGATCTCGGTGTACATTCCTAGTGTAGGGTTACATTCCAACAATTGGTTTATGATTTGCCTAACGTTAACGGGTGAAATTGATAAGTTAAATTTGAAAAAAAATGTTGGGGAATATCTCAGTGGTATCAAAGCCAAGATTCTGCCATCCTATGAAAGTTAGATTTCATTTGTCAGATGAGTGACAAAGAAGCTAGATACTACACCAAAGGGCATGCCATAAATCAGAATCAGAATCCACCCATTCTAGAGGTAGAGATACCTTTAGAGGCTTTGAGGGATACTAGTAAAGTAGTTGAAGTTAATAGAACAATAGTTGAAAACATGTCAGAAGGTCCTAGACTCACCATGGAAGAAAGAGATGCTAGAGTATAAAAGAAGTTTGACAATATGCTAGATATGATGTCACACTTGTTGGAAAAATTGGATCAACAAGTGATTTTGAATCAACCACACAATCAAAACAACAATGTTGGAGAAAATAGTGGATTCAATGGGAACAATGGCAATTGGGGACGCAAACATATCAGTCAACATGAGACTACCCCTAGAGGATCATCTTCAAGACCCTTTTTCCCCACATTCACACAGAGGGAAAAACCACAAGCTGAGGCTATTGTACCTTTTGCAGATGATGCAAGACAATCTTACATGGAGTACACTCTTTACCTCCTGATCTTAGAGACTAATGGTCCTTTGATCAATTCATGAATCAAAAAAATAGAAGAAATGAAGGAAGAACTAAATACTATGCTCCTATGGGTCCTAGAACTAACTATCAACAAGCCCTTGGAAAGGTGAACTTGTCCCATTTTGATGGAAGTGATGTGTGTACAACCAGGTTGTGGGTGCATAAGCTTGACAACTACCTATCTTTGAGACCTATTCTAGAAGAGGATGCCATAAATTTTGTAACATTGCATTTGGAAGGAGAAACCCATGAATGGTGGTACCATGGTTTGGTCACTCTTGGCCACAACCTCATTCATAAGTATGAAGAGTTCACTGAAAAGCTGATTGAAATATTTGATACTAAAGATCCTGAGGTGAATTTTAGGGAGCTTGCACAACTAAAACATGGCTCATTGGAAGCATGCATTGGAGACTCCCAAAGACTTTCTATGATGATGCCCAACATCATAGAGAGAAGACTAGTTATGCTATTTTCAAAAGGTTTGATGGAACCATTGAAGGGATGGTTAAAGGATTTTGACCCACCAAGCCTTGATGAATCCATTAAGAAATCTAGAAGCATGGAGTTTTCCACCCCTAGGCTGAAGTTTTTATCTAAACCTTTCCCTTATAAGTGTGATAAAATGCATTCTTCAAATCAGCATAATAAGTTTCCTTCTAAGATGGATGATCAGATCCATGAGAAGCTTAGAAAAGAAGGGAAATGTTACACTTGCAAAGAACCTTGGTCAAAAGGTCATAGATGCTATGGATGAGGTAATTCTAACCACATGGAGGCCTATTCTGATTTTGGATTATAATCCGATCACTCAGAGGAGGGAACTGATTTTTCTGAAAGTGAGGAAGAAAAAGGTCCATAAGAGTCTAAGGATGAGCAAGGAGGTGGAGGCACATTTTCCTAACTTTCTAGTTTTCAAAAGAATGAATCTATCAAGGTTCGTTGAATGATTGGAAAGCATCGTATTGTTGCTTTGATTGATACTAGAGAAACACACAATTTCATTGATGGAGTGGTTGCAAAGAGAGGACTCAAGACCAAAGAGTTAGAAGGATTAAAAGTCATGGTAGCAGATGGGTTTCATATTTCTTGTAATCAAAAGGTTTCCAACATGTCCTTGCAATTGGGTAACCACAAAGTCAAAGATGACTTCTATTTTGTCAATAATGGAGATACATATGTCATCCTTGGCATTCAATGGCTGCAATCTCTTGGATAGATCTTTCTAAATCTACAAACAATGGAGCTAAAGTTTCAATCCAATGGGAAGAAGGTAGTGTTAAGAGGAATTTCAAATGAAGGTACTTGGATTTTATCCTTCAAAAGAATGGAGAGGTTGATTTAACATGATCAAGTTGTGAGGGCAACAGAGTGTATGGTTCTACCAGCTGATCCAGTTAAGACAAAGAGGCACTTTCCACCCGATATTCAGTCATTGCTCACTAAGAAGAGTAAGGTCTTTGTTGATCTACCTCCTAGGCCACCTCCTGAAAGAGGGATTGAGCATATAATAAAACTCAACAATGGGGCTGAACCAGTTATCACAACCCCATACATATATCCTAAGAAGTAAAAAGATTAGATTGAGAAGAAAATAAGGGAGCTCTTGGAGATGGGTTTCATTCAGCCAAGTAAGAGTCCTTTTGCTTCAGTTGTTGTGCTTGTGAAGAAGAAAGATGGAACCATTCAAATGATTATGGATTACCATGCTTTGAATCAAAGCACAATCAAGAATTGATATCCCATTCCCAGGATAGATGAGATCATTAGTGAGCTACATGGAGCCAAGTTATTTTCAAAGATTGATCTAAGATTGGGTACTATCAGATTCAGATTAGAGGATCAGATGTTGAGAAGATGGCATTTTAGTTCCATTATGGTCACTTTGAGTTCTTATTCATGCTATTTGGGTTGACTAATGCTCCAACCAACTTCCAGTCTTGTATGAACCAGATATTTCAGAAGTAATTAAGGAAGTTTGTGTTAATTTTCTTTGATGACATTCTCATTTATTGCAAGACGTGGGAAGAACATCTTAAGCATTTGGAGGAAGTGCTTAAAATCCTTGCATTAGAGATTTTCTTTGTCAAAGAGTCCAAATGTGAATTTGGAATGAAGGAGATACTCTACCTTGGGGACATGATCAGTGCTAAAGGAGTGAAAGTTGAACTAGAAAAGATCAAGGGAACCATGGATTGGCCACCTCTAGAGAACTTGACACACTTGAAGGGGTTCTTAGGTCTTTTTGGCTTCTATAGAAGATTTTTAAAAGGCTACTCACAAAGTGTTGCTCCCCTTATTGATATCACTAAAATGGGAGCCTTTGTTTGGTCAGAAAAGGCACAAGAATTTTTTGATAAGTTCAAGAAGATCACGAGTTCATGCCCAGTCTTGGCTATACCAGATTTCACCAAGCCATTTGAGTTGCAATGTGAAACCTCAAGAGAAGGTGTTGGTGTTATTTTGATGCAAGATAAACATCTGATTGTGTTTGAGAGAAAAAAACTAAGAGGTGTTGAGAATAATTACTCCATCTATGACAAAGAAATGCTTGCAATCATGCATGCATTGACTAAGTTCAAGCAATATTTGGTGGGGAGCAAGTTTGTTGTCAAAACGGATCACAATAGCCTCAAGCACTTTATGCATCAAAATGACTTGAATGAAAGGTAGAAAAAATGGATAACCTTCAAGCTAATGATTTAGACATTAAGTATGTCAAAGGAAAAAACAACATTATGGTAGATGCACTATCTAGAAGGCCTTATTTGAACTCATTGTGCGAACTTGCTGCTGATTGGAAGGAATTGTTGCTTGCTGATTATGCTAAAAATCAGTTTGCAACCAGCATTGTCGAGGGTACTTTTCATGATGAAAGGTACAAAGTGGTTGATGGTTTGATACAATAAAAAAGGAAGGATCTTCTTGGTACCTGAATCCAAGCTCAAAAAGAATATTTTGCAGACTTTTAATGACAACCCACTTACTGGTCATAAAGGTTACTTCAAGACCTATAGGCAGATTCGAGAAAGATTCTCTTTGAGAGGGCTGAAAGATGAGGTTTTACACTACATCAAGGAGTATCACACTTGTCAAATGAACAGGAATGAGCATGCATTTCAAGCTAGCTTGTTGCAACCTCTACCAATTTCCAATCAAAAATGGGAAATTTTATGGATAGATTAACCAAGTTTTCTCATTTCTTTGCAATTACTAGTACATTTTCAACAACTCAAGTGGCATATTTATTCTTTCATGAGGTGTTTAGATTGCATGGGTTGCCAAAGAACATAGTGAGTGATAGGGACAACAAATTCCTAAGCACCTTTTAGCAATAATTTTCAGATTGTGTGGACAGTGCTCACTCCAAGCACTAGTTATCACCCACAGATGGATGGGAAATCAAAGATTGTAAACAAGTGTTTGGAGGGATATCTTAGAAACTATGTTTTGGAGAAGTAGAGAGCTTGGGTGATATGGCTTCACATAGGTGAGTATTGCTACAATTCATCCTTCCACATGTTCATCCAAATGTATCCTTTCATGGTTGTCTATGGATATGAGGTCCTTAGCTTTTTTGATTTGATGTTTGGTGACAACAAAGCCCCTCAAGCAGGGATATGTTGTAGCAAAGTCAAGATATTTTGAAGTCATTGAAGAATAATCTTCAGATAGCACAAAATTAGCAGAATTTGTATGTTGATCAACAACGTGCTGAGTGTACATTTGAGGTTGGTGACATGGTCTATCTTAGACTCTAGCCTTACCAATGGTGTAATCTCAAGAAGAGTGGAGTGGAGAAACTCAAGCCACATTTCTATGGATCATTCAAAGTCATTAGGAGAGTTGGCACAATGGCTTATGAGTTGGAGCTATTGGCGAGTAGCAAAGTTCACAATGTCTTCCACGTGTCTCACCTTAAGAAGGCACTTGGACACAATGTTGTTGATTCTTTAGATTTTCCTCCATTGTATGAGGATGGATAGTTTGTTTCGATTCCATAGGAGGTCATTGATTTCAGAGAATTCTCTTTGAGGAGAAGGACAACCAAAGAGTATTTGGTGAAGTGGAAAAAATTTCCCATTAAGGATGCTACTTGGAAGAATGGGGAGATTTTGCAGCATCCAGACTTGCGATTTCTTGAGGGCAAGAAATCTTGGGGAGGGAAAACTATAATGTCCCCTTCTTAGCAGTGATCAACACTGATGGTCGTTAGCCTATTACGGAGGCCCGTAGGCTAGTCGAAAGTAGAAATTAGGGTTTCCTATTTTCTAGGAGGATGTTTTGGTAGTTTTGGTGGCTTTCTCATTAGAGTTTTATAGTTCTAAATTCATGATTCCTTTTGGGTTTTCAGAGAGCTTCGCGATGATGTGACATGCAACTAAATCAAAGAGATTTTTTAGGCTTACTATTTTTAGTAAGTTGTGATGGTTACTCAAAATGTGGTTAAAATTCTTTTGGAAACACTTGCTATTTTTAGTAGTATGCTATTTTTAGTAAGTGTTATTTTTAATAGTGCTATTTTTAGCAGGGTTTCACTAGGCAAGTTCAGTTTGCTATTTCAGGTAGGTTGGTTGAGCAGATGGTCTTCCAACATTCTTGGAGCTATTTTTGGCAGTTCAGTGTTTGGGCTTGGTGCTCTTGGATGAGGTAAGATATTTGATTAAATGAAATATCTTCTAAGGCTTGAAGGATGCCTTTGGAGTGATAATTTAATTTTATTAAAAAGGAAAGTGTTATACAATATTTCATTATAAGCCTTGGACACCTATTCCATGATATTATTGATATTTTAATAAAGTGTTTATTTGCCTTGAGGAGGGACAACTTGGAAGGGAGGAAAAATGAAATGAAATTACAATGGTGAATTTGCATTTGGATGAGGTTCCCCATCTTGGAGGGAGTTTTGGTTTGAATTTGGAGATAGGAAAACTATAAATAAGAGTGTTGGGCTCTTGTTTTGGCATCCGTGAAAAACTATAACGAAGTGTTGCCAAAATTGTGACTCAATTGCTTCAAGGGATGCATACCTCCTAGCTTGTGCTTAGTTTCTTGCTTGAAATATAGCAACTAGCTAAGTGTGGTTGTTAGTATTACATTGGAGAATAGATGGAGCTGATTGTATTGAAGCTATTTGAAGTTTTCTAAGTTTTTGGTGTGTTCTAGGTTGCTAGTTTTGGGTGTGGCTATAGGTTTTTTTTTATCACAACTTTGTGTGTGATTTTTCATTGCTTCTACGTATTGACCCCTTGAAGGTGTTTCCCCTAGGCACCCATTGTTGTTGAATTTCAGATTTTATCATGGAGAAATGGATGTATTAAGGCTGGTCACCCTTCCCTAGGAGGTTGTACCTTCCTTATGGGTGTCTTGGATGGTGTGTTAAATTGATATCTTCTTTTACGGATATCTTAGGTGCTAGGTTGAGTCACATTCTCCTAAGGCTTCCTTTGCTTTTGGTTTCATGTCATTTGATGAAGTATAGAGTGAGTTGTGTTCATTTTTGTGAGTTTCTAGTTGTTCGTCTGAGTATTGTAGCTTGCTGGTTTTTGTTATCAGACCTGATAAAATTGGGTTTTGGGAGTGTTACTTCATGATTGAAAGTTGTAGGTTGTTTGGGAGTTATTCTCTATCATTTCCAGTTTCTTGGACAACAAAAGAATTCATAATATTGCAGATTTGTGCTTCATTGTAACATTGAATCAGTAGTACTAATCAACTTATGTGTATCTATTCTTTCAATTGTAATTCCCATGATTGTGGAAGAGACCTGGGTATGTTGTCTTTTATTTTTCTAGCATAAGCAATTTTATTCCCACTATTTGGTGGAAGAGACTTGGCTATGTCATCTTTTACATTCTTGTAATGCATCTTCATTTGCTAATCGGTTGAGCCATCAACCTTCTCCCATTGAATAAGTGGTTGAGTTGCATCTTTCTTTTCTAGTTGTTCAATTCAAGCTAGCGATCCCCGATGCCATATGCTCACACTCACTCATCATTGGGATCTTGGTGTACATTCTTGGTGTAGGGTTACATTCCAATAGTTGGTTTATGATTTCCCTAATGTTAACGGGTGAAATTGATGTGTTAAATTTGAAAAAAATGTTGGGGAATATCTCACTACAACCTTCAAGAGGACCTTTTCCAAGAATAAATTCACCCACATAGAAAGTGTTGCAACTTAGGCATGCAAATTGAGATTGTCTGATTGATCTAGAATCTAATTAAAAATGTACAGATGCCTTGAATATATAGGCAAGAGTGAGATATAAGATGCATTATGATGTTTCCATGTGTCTTGATCTAACATGTGTGTAAAACCTAACTAAATACCTAGGGAATGATGAACTGATTGAGATAAGTTTTAGATGATATTCTAGAAGGAATCTTGTCTCCTAAATACATGGAAAGGGGGATGACCCCATTATTAATGATTTCCTAATAATGCAACCTAGGACTTAATTAATTAAATAAAAGACCTAAGTTAGACTCATGCTAGTGTATTTAAATAATTAATTACACCAACAACATCAATGTCGAAAACACACTTAAATTGATTCAATCTCATCTTATAAATTCAAATCCTTTCAAACATAAGATGAATATTTTCAACATGATCTTGAAAAATTATAGACTTAGCCAAGATATCATCTATGTAATCTCCTATAATTTTATGGATAAAGTCATGAAAAATTAGGGTCATCACCCATTGGTAATTCGCTCTTGCATTCTTTAACCCAAATGGTATCACCATGTAATAGAAAGTACCCCAAGGGGTAGTGAAGGTTGTCTTATACTGATCTTCTAGGTTAATACAAATCTGATTATAGCCTGAGAAAGCATCCATGAAGGACAATAAGGCATGTCCTACGGTCGAGTCCATAATCATATTAATATTAGGCAATAGAAAATCATCCTTAAGAGAATCCTTATTACGATCATGAAAAAAAATACAAATGTGAATACGTCCATCAGGCTTACTACTAGAAACAATATTTAATATCCAAGGTGAATAGTCGATAGGATAGATAAAGCATGCTTTCAAAATCTTCTCTATCTCAATCTTGACTAAAAAGGTGACCTTGGGATTCACCTTTTAGATCTTTTTCTTTAACACATATAAACACATTGAGACCTTGACTAATAAGGTGACCTTGGGATTCATCTTTCGGATCTTTTTTCTTCACCAGAATAACAACTTTTACTTGGTCTGATATGACCCGTCTCCAATAGTTCCTTTATCGTCTTCTCTATCTCATCCTTTAACCTCTTGGGATGCCTATAGGGAGTGATGATGATTAGCTTGGCAACATCCTCTAGCTCTATAATGTGCTCATTTCCCTTGTCAAGAGGTCTCCCATGTGGTAAAATCTCAAACACCTTATTGTGTTTATCTCTCAGTGCCTATATGTCTAGTGGCTACTCATGCTTCTATTGCTCACCCAGAGATGGCGAGTTGAAAAAATTTGCAGCCCACTCAACTTGATCATGCCTAAGAAATCTCTCCATTCTCTTGAGTGAGATAACTCTAAGACTCCCATTTGACATACCCCTGAATACATGTTTCTTTCCATAGACCTCAAATTTCATCTCCATAGCTTGAAAGTTGAGGATAAACTCACCAATAGCATGAAGCCACTTCATGCCAAGTACAACATCCAACTCTCCCATACTAACCACCAAAAATATACCTAGAATTCATAATCTTTCAACTACAATGTGAGATTTGGAATAATTCAGTTACATTTGAGTGTAAACCCATCAACTACTCACACCTTGAATCTCTTGATCTCCTCGGTCTTGAGTCCACACCTAACAACCAAGCCCTCATCTATGAAATTGTGAGTAGCTCCTATATCAAGCAATGTAATCAAATGATACCCACTCAAGACTCTTGTAATCTTGAAGGATCCTTGTCTCTGAATGCTCAATATTTGAGTTGTAGGTGGTACTTCTTCCCTTTCTTTTCCTGACACTTTTGATGCATTGTATTCATCATTTTCCTCTTGATTAGTTTGTTTTTTTGAATTTTTCAGAATCTGATTTATTAGCATAAAAAATACTCCATTTGATTTGCTTTACTTTGAGAAGAGCACTTATGACCCAATTCCCAAGGCCCTTTGCATTTGAAGCATAATTTTTGTCTTCTCAAGTCTCTAATGGTCTCATCACTGAGATCTTGATGCAATTTCATTTGCTGATTATAAATTTTTTTGGTGCCTTATCTTTTGAGAAGGGAATTTTTTTTTTTATGGGAACTTGATTTTTGGGGCAGCAAGTTCCATATCTCCTAGCTTCTTCATCACATCCTACAATGAAGGTGGATCAAAAAACCTTGATCTATCCACATAAGGGTTCTAAAAGACCCTCACTAAAAAGTGAGACTAATCTCCTCTCTGATATACCAGTGACCATCACTGATAACCACTGGAACTCTGAGATATAGGCCTCTATTGATCCAACTTGCTTAAGCTATGCAAGTTCTCAAAAGAAAAACTTTGGGTCTCTCCTATCAAATTGTTTGATGAGTTTGTTAGTGAGCTCATCTTAATATATGCTTGACCTATGTCCCAATCTCACTAATCTATGGTACCACCACTCATGAGCTATGCCATCCAGATTTAGTGTGGAAAACTTGATTTCCTCTTTCTTGGGAATGGGCCTCAAGGAAAGGAAGTTGTCTAACTTTTGGACCCAAGCTGTGGAGTTGAGTGAATCCTTGGCTTGTCCTCAGGTTGTGTGTTAGAACTACCAAAATTATTGGAATGTCCTAGATGACCAACAGTAGGACCCTAGTTCATTTTATGCAAAAATTTCGCCAACATATCCATCATAGCATCAAATTTATGCTCTCTCCTAACATCCAGGCTAATTGAACTAGCATGCCCTTTATCTCTATCTGACATTGAAACTATAATGCTCTCACTGTCACTAGAAAGACTCCTTGGTATCTCTAGATAATTATGAATACCTAAAACTATAATGTCCCCCATTTAGCCCAATCAGATAGTTCATTGAGATTAGCCTATCATTGGACTCCCATAGGCTAATGGAGGTGTTGAGGGGGTCAATTTGGTAACTTTCTATTTATAGCAGGATAGTTGTGAATGATCATGCATGAGGTTCATGTCATCAAAATGTCTAGAGATCCATTTGATATAATATAAGTTAAATTAAATATTTAACTTATGCTATTATGTGAGACTTGATATGACTTTAAGTTATAAAGTAATATGATTTTATAAAATTAAGTTATATCTTAAAGTCATGTTCCTAGGAGATGGGCACCCATGGTGGGGATGGGGCATAAGGTATTAAAATAAAATAATAAAGTATTACCTCATTTGGGTGTGGGAAAAATGAGGAGATACAACGGAAATGGCGCACTTCTTTTGCGACTTTAATTTTATATTATTGACTTGGAAAATGGAGTTTGTTGTGCGAGCCTTGAAGCCTTGAGCCGTGAGAGTTTGCACTTGATTTTGCTGAGACGAGAACCTCTTTAGAGTCGCCTTCTTCATGCTTGGAAGATAGCATCATGGAGGGATTTGGAGGCCTCATTTAGAGGTTTCATTGGTGATTTAGTTGATGTATTTTAATGGATTTTGGAGGAGTCAATTAACATATAATCTTGTAGCGATATTGAGTGAAGTCTTGAGTTGCTTGGTGAATATTTTTTTATTTCTGGGAACTTCATATTTTGGACCTAAACCTTTTCATTCGATCATACCTTCAAAATTATTTAGGTCTACAATATCACCCCTTACAACCAACACCACCATTTGGGTTCTTTCTCTACATTAGGTCGGCCACTTCTAAGTGTTGAATCCAACCTTCTAGAGCCTTGAAGGATGTCTTTGATAGTAGTAATGCATCAAACCTGAAATATTTTCCCTTGTGTGTTGGACGTTGCATATAAAAAGTCACAATTTTCTTTAAGGGAGCGATTTCTAGGTTTGAGTTTGATTGTTTTTTTTTTTAGTAGGTATTGAATTTGTAATGAATAAAAATTTTGTTAATAAGAAATTGATCTTTGAGGCATTGAAATTTGCATTTTATCGTGGCCTGCTTCTATCTTTAGTTCTTTTTATAATTTTATCTTAAGCAAGCTATATGTATTTTCTTGGTAATTGAAAAGAAACTCAATGAAAAACCCTCATTAAACACAAACAACAAGTGGGAATTTATCAATTCATGAAACTACGAATAACAACTATTAATGAAAATGTGAACCCACTCAACAAATTGTAACAATAAGGATGAAGTTGCAAGCAAAAAGAAAGAAAAAATAATTGGTGGTTGGTCATCACAATGGTATTAGAGATTTAAGTCCTACCATCCTATTGGGTTCTATTATGAGCATATTATGTCATGTCAGGCAATGATATACCACTTTTGACACACACTATAACACAAGGAGAAACATGGAATTGTTGCATATAGATCAAGAGGAACACAGGGCTACAAGAGCACAGGGTATAAGAAATATGGGAGAGAGACAGGACCTCGGTGAGGAGATTCCTAAATTTATTGGACACTTTAGCTCAAGGGTAGCAGTTAGCATAACAAAGAGCATAGGAATAGAGCCAATGGATTGAACTTATGATGCAAATGTTAGATAGATAGATGGGACTGAATGTTAATGTGGGTGGTGGAAACAATGAAAACTAGGGTCAGAATGGTAACAATGGACCACATGCAAATAATGGTTAGAATGGGAATAATGGATAGAATGGAGGTAATGGAGGCGATAATGTAGGAGATTAATTTTCTCATTCATCCCAACCCACCAGGAAACAGTGAGTTCTAGACCATTGATACCCACTTTCCCACCTAGAGCACCAACATAGCCAAAGGTTGAACCTCAAATTACTGACATTTAGGATCAACTCAAGAGAGATTGGGAGGCTAGAGGTCTCAGATTTATAATAGCTATTACACTCAAGGACTATATGGACTTGAGGATGAGGCACAAACCATGCACTGGTGACAGGAACCAAAATTACGAGTTGAGGAAAAAGGTGGGAAAGTTGTAATTACCTTATTACAATGCATCAGGGAAGTCCACTGCATGAGCTTGGGTGGAGAAGGTTGACACCTATCTTCAGCTAAATCATATTCCAAAGGAGGAGGCTATTAAATATGTAGCTATACACCTAGAGGGAGTGGCTCACAAGTGGTGGCACTATGGCATGGTCACCATGGGACATGCACAAATAACCTTGTGCGTGGAGTTCACAAAGAGACTGATAGAGTGGTTTGACATAAAGGACTTGGAGTTGCAGTTTAACGAGCTTTCTCAGCTCAACCAGTGGGGCCCTTTGGAGACTTATATTTTAGAGCTCCAAAAGCTTGCAGTGTTGGTGAAAGATGTGTCCAAGTACAATATTTTGGTGTTGTTCATGGACAAACTAACAAATCCCTTAAGGGGTTGGATTAAGGCCCTCAACCCACCCACACTTCAGGAAGCTATTGAGAAGGCAAGGTATATGGGTTATTCTTCTTCCTAAAAAAGAAAATTTCAACCTAAGGGGTTCCCCTCTAAGAAATACAAGGACAAAAAACCATTTCATAAGGATGCCCATTAGCCACATGAAGAATCAAAGAAACTAGACAATGATCAGCTTAATGATCTCAAGAGGAAGAAACTATGTTTTCATTGCAAGGATCCATGGGATCTCTCCCATAAGTGTCCACTCAAGGCTAAGGCAAAGAAGATGGAGTACTTCTCAATAGAGGAGATAGTTTTAGAACATTTAGATCAATCTTCTCATTCAGAATCATAGGAGAGTAGGGAAGAGTCTACATTAGGGAATGATTCAGGAGATGAGAAAACAATAGCTTGATTGATGGGTGCGTAAAGGGTAATCACCTTTAAGGTTAGGGGCATGATACATGGGAAGAGAGTCATCTCTTTGATAGATACAAGAGCCACACATAATTTCATAGATGTAGGATTGGTGGCCAAGAAGGGTCTATAGATGGAGGAGCATGAGGGTTTTAAGGTAATGGTGGCTAGCAGACACAAACTTCCATGCACATGTAAGATTACTAATCTAAACATGAGACTGGGAGATTGTGATTTATTGTATGACTTATTTGTAGTGGATATGGGAGATTATGATGTTATCCTAGGCATGAAATGGATGACATCTTTGGTAGAGTTCACTTTTAATTTGGAAAATTTAGAGATGAGATTTGAGCACTAGGGCAGGAAGGTAGTACCTTGGGGATTGTCAAATGGAGGACTCGGGGTTGTTTCCTTGAAGAGGATGGAGAGCTTGATCTACCATAATCAGGTTTAGTGTGTTTTGGAGATATTGGTGATGCTAGAGACTCCTACACAGCATGAGCATGATTACCCTCCACAGATATTGGAGTTGCTAACCAAACACACCAAAGTATTAGGTGATATACCACCAAGCAAATCTCCAGATAGGGGCACTGAGCATGTGATAGAGTTAGAGGAGGGTGCTAAACCCATGATTACTACCCCCTACAGGCACCCTAGGAGGTATAAGGATGAGATCAATAAGGCTATTAAAGAGCTTCTTGAGATGGGTCACATTCGGCCCAGTAAGAGCCTATTTTCTTTGGTAATAGCTCTGGTCAAGAAGAAGGATGGTAATTTCAATATGTGCATAGATTATAGGGAATTGAATAAAAAATAATAAAAAATAGGTACCCAATTCCCCATATCGATGAGCTCATAGATGAGTTGCATGGAGCCTATTATTTCTCCAAGATTGATTTGATATCCAGTTACCATTATAGTCAGGTCAGGGAGGAGGATCCAGAGAAGACAACATTCAGATGCCACTATGGGCACTTTGAGTTTCTAGTCATGCCCTTCAACTTGACTAATGCACTAGCCACCTTCCAATCTTGCATGAATAGGATTTTCAAAGAGAAATTGAGGAGGTTTGTTTTGATCCTCTTTGATGATATAGTCATCTATAGTAGGATGTGGGAGGAACACTTGAAACACATTGACATTGTGTTGAGGTTTCTAGAGGGGGAATCCTTTTATGCAAAAATGACTAAATGTAAGTTTCGAATGATTGAGTTGCTATATTTGGGTCATATCATCAATACAGGTGGTGTACGAGTGGATCCAAACAAGATCAGGGCTATTATTGATTGGTCGCCACTCAGGTTTCTTTCTCAGCTCAGAAGACTTCTTAGTCTATGTGGATTCTATCATCTCTTCATGAAGGGGTATTCTTAGTCAGCTGCTCCCCTCATAGATTTGACTTGGAAGGATGGTTTTGAGTGGTTAGACATAGCTCAACAGTGCTTTGATATATTTAAGGAGTTGATGAGTACATGCCTAGTCTTGGTCATTCCAAATTTTAGTAAAACTTTTGAGCTACATTGTGATGCCTTAGGAGAAGGCATTGGCATGATTCTGATGCAAGATAAGCATCCCATAGAGTTTGAGAGCAGGAAGTTAAGGGGTGTTGAGAGAAGCTACAACATATATGACAAGGAAATGTTAGCGATTATGCATACTTTACCTAAGTTCAAGAAATACTTGGTTGGGAGTAAGTTCATAGTGAAGACAAATCATAATAGCCTGAAGCATTTCCTTGGTCAAAAAGATTTAAATGAAAGGCAGTAGAAGTGGGTCAGCAAGTTGTAGGCCTATGACTTTGACATAGTTTTTGTCAAAGGTAAGAAAAAAAATTTCACTGACGCTTTGTCTAGGAGACCCCACTTGTGTGCCTTGGGAGAGATAGTTGAGGATTGGAGAGATTATTTCTATGGAGTATGCAAAGGACAAGTGGGCTACTAGCATCATAAATGGCACTATACAAGATGATAGGTACACGATTGTAAATGACTTGATCATTTAAAAGAAGAGGATTCTCTTGGTGCCAAGATATGCTATGAAGTAGAAGGTTTTGAGGACATTCCATGACTCACCTATGGTAGGGCATCTGGGTTATTTCAAAACTTACAGGCAGGTGAGGGAGCACTTCACTTGGAAGGGCCTCAAAATAGATGTGTTACAGTATGTGAGAGAGTGCCTAGTATGTTGATAGAATAAACATGAGAAATATTTCCCAGGTGGTTTATTACAGCCCTTACCCATTCTAGAGAGGAAATGGGACATTGTTTTGATGGACTTCATAGGCCTACCAAAAGTCTAGAAAAGGATTTCATATATGTGGTGGTGGATTGGTTGATGAAGTTTGCAAATTAATTTGCTATTTCATCCACCTACACAACAACTTAGGTAGCAGAGTTGTTCTTCAAAGAGGTATTCAGGCTACACGGGTTGCCATGGAGTGTTGTTAGTAACAGGGATAGTGGATTCATGAGCCACTTTTGGCAGGAGCTATTCAGGTTGTGTGGGATAGAGCTCACCCTGAGCACTAGTTATCACCCATAGATAAATGGAAAAACTAAGATTGTCAACAAGTAGGTGGAAGGATACATCCACAATTACATTATAGGGTAGCAAAAGGTATGGGTGAAGTGGTTACATTTAGGAGAATACTTCTATAACACCACCTATCACATGTCTATCTAGATGTAACCATTTATGTCTCTTTATGGATATGAGGCTTTGAGTTTCCTAGATTTATTGTTTGGTGATAGCAGAGTGCCAAAGGCCAAGGATCTCTTGCAAGAGAGTCAAGACATTATGAGATCCTTGAAGGAAAATATGAAGAAGGCTCAAAACTAGCAGAAACAGTATGCGGATCAGCATAAAATTGAGCAGTCATTCGAGGTTGGTGACATGGTATATCTTATGTTGCAGCCTTATCAACAATCCATTCTCAAGAAGAGTGGTGCAGAGAAAATGAAGCCATGTTATTATGGACCCTTCAAGGTTATTAGGAGAGTTGGGGAAGTGGCCTATGAGCTAGAGTTACCGACAAATAGCAAGGTGCACAATGTATTTCATGTGTCTCACCTCAAGAAGGCTTTGGGACATAAGGTTGTACCTTTAGTAGTGTTACCTCCTCTTGATGAAGAGGGGAAGCTTATTTTGATTCCTGAGGCCATCATAGATACAAAAGAGTGTACCTTAGGAGATAGGTTATCAGGGAGTATTTGGCAAAATGGAGAGACTTATCAGTGGAGGATGTTATGTGGGAAGGTGAGCACATTTTGCAACACCCAACATTGAGATTGCTTGAGGACAACTAGTTTCAAGAAGGTCAGACTGTAATGTCCCCCATTTAGCCCAGTTAGATAGTTGATTGAGATTAGCCTATCATTGGACTCCCATAGGCTAATGGAGGTGTTGAGGGGGTCAATCTGGTAACTTTCTCTTTATAGTAGGGTAGTTGTGGATGATCAATGCATGAGGTTCATGGAATCAAAATGTATAGACATCCATTTGATATAAATGTTAAATTAAATATTTAACTTATGTTATTATGTGAGACTTGATATGACTTTAAGTTATAAAGTAGTATGATTTTATAAAATTAAGTTTAACTTAAAGTCATGTTCCTAGGAGATGGGCACCCACGCTAGGGAGGGGGCATAAGGTATTAAAATAAAATAATAAAGTATTGCCTCATTTGGGCGTGGGAAAAATGAGGAGATATAAGGGAAATGACACACTTCTTTTAGCAATTTTATTTTTTATTGTTGACTTGGAAAAAGGAGTTTGTCGTGTGAGCCTTGAAGCCTTGAGCCATGAGGGTTTGCACTTGATTATGTTGAGACAAGAACCTCTTTAGAGTCACCTTCTTTTTGCTCAGAAGATAGCACCAGGAAGGGATTTGGAGTCCTCATTCAAAGGTTTCATTGGTGATTCAATTGATGTATTTTAATGGATTTTGGAGGAGTCATTGAACATATAATCTTGCAGCGATACTGAGTGAAGTCTCAAGTTGCTTGGTGAAGATTTTATGATTTCTGGGAACTTCATATTTTTGACCTAAACCTATTCATTCGATCATACCTTCAACATGATTTAGGTCTACAATATTGTACCATCCCTTTTCAATTTGAATGGAAATTTTTAATCTGTGTTGTTTGAAATTTTGTCAAACACTTTAAATGCAAACTGATTTCTGAATGTGTGGGTATATATTTTGATTTTTTTCTTAATGCCTTGATTAAAAAATGGCATAAGATAATAACATGCAATTGTAAATCTGAACCACAATAGTGGACTGAATTTATAATGAGTATTCATAAATACAATCTCAACAATACATTTTGAATGTGATACAAGACTAATTTCATAGTATACCTTGCCCAAAACTTCATTTTAGACTGGTAACTACTCATAAAGCATTTCTAGGACTGTCTTCAACACCACTCTAGAAATAACTAATGTTGCACAAGATATGATTGATATATAGTAGTGATCAACAACATTAAAACTCATACTCAAATTTTGATGCAACAATTATAATAAGGTTCTTCATGACATTGAATTTCTTAGTATATCATCAACAAAGAGATTATAATAGCATTCATTAAATCTTGAACATGTATATGACTGGAACAATATATATATCTTAGATAAAATGCAATAATAAATCAACTATTGCATTGTTCAGAAACCCTTATTGCAATCATAAATCAACTACTACAATAATTCATAAACCTTATTCAAAATTTCCATAATACATTAACTATTGCAATTATTCAAACCCTTACAATAATAAACCATCTATTGCAATAATTTAGAAACATGCAATAATACATCAACTATTGCATAAATTACTTAGCTTCTCAAACAAGCAGATTTGCAACTTCAATCTTCAGAATTATCTCCGTTAAGGACCAGTATGTTTCCTAGCTGAAAACACCATTAAATCTCCTGACTATATATTGCAACAATGAAGAGATTGTAAGCCAAGAGGGATTTCATCCTCAAAGCCCCTGAAAATCCAATCTCTCAATGAGACTAAAATTCTTTAACAATTTTCTCTCCTCCAAGCCTCCTCCTTCAAATGAGTTCTCAACTCTTCTTTATATAGAACTCCTTGATCTTCTAAACAGACCTAAGAAGAGTGTTCAACAAGATTTTAGAAGAATACTTTAATATTCCTTGATGTGACTTCTTGAGGTGACTCCCTTGATGTGACCCCTTGATGTGACTCTTTGATGCGATTCCTTGATGTGACCCCTTGATATGAAATCTTGATGTGACCCCCTTGATGTGACTCCTTCATGTGACATATTGATGTGGCCCCTTGATGTGACATCTTTAACACTCAAGTCACCTTTGGAAGATATATTAATTTAGTGACTTTATTAATTTATCATTAAAGTATGTCACTTTTTAACCTTTTAATAAAATTATTTAATATTACCCTTTTGAATTTGTATTTTTTGCCTAGTAACATTAAATAATTAAAACAATGATTACTCCTTAAGAGGGCTAGAAAATGGGGACATTATAAATATCACCCCTTACAGCCAACGCCACCATCTGGGTTCTTTCTCTACATCAGGTCGGCCACTTTTTAGTGTTGAATCTAGCCTTTTGGAGCCTTGGAGGACATCTTTGACAGTAGTAACGCATCAAACCTGAAATATTTTCCCTTGTGTGTTGGATGTTACATATAAAAAGTCACAATCTGCTTTAAGGGAGCAATTTCTAGGTCTAAGGTTGATTGTTTTTTTTTAGTAGGTACTGAATTTGTAATGAAGATAAATTTTGTTAATAATAAATTTATCTTTGATGCATTAAAATTTTCATTCTATCGTGCCCTGCTTCTATCTTCAGTTCTTTGTAATTTTCTCTTAAGCAAGCTATATGTATGTTCTTGGTAATTGAAAACAAACTCAATGTAAAACCCTCATTAAACACAAACAACAAGTGGGAATTTATAAATTCATGAAACTATGAATAAAAATTGTTAATGCAAATGTGAAAACACTCAACAAATTGTAATAGTAGGGGTGAAGTTGCAAGCATAAATAAATAAATAAAAATTGGTGGTTGGCCATCAAAAAAACCCCTAAAATAGTTTCACCCTTTGGCAGTTACAGAGATTGTCGCGGTCGTGATCCCATGTGATATGTCTATTCTTTCTCACTCATGAATTAACCACATAGGATGACAGGACAACCTAGATTCGATACCACTATGGTGTCCCCTTGGGGTTTCAAATCTGGTTTTTGTTTTGTTTTTTGTTTGTATCTTGATTTTTTTTTGCCAGAAATGGTACCATAAATTGCAAAAATACAATAACATAATGGAAATTGTATAAATGGAAGAGAACCCGGTAATCTTTATTGATTTGAAACACAATCAAAGCATGCATATTTGCTGATTGTGAAAGCTACAGGTCTGATTTATTAAAACCAACAATTATTAACTCATACCCTAGGTGCCAATATATGAATTTGTCAACTTGACTCTTGGAAAAGGTTGTTGATCTGTTGATTGGACCTAGACACCTTATTTTTTATCATACCCATCCTCCAAACAAGGGTGTTTAGCTTATAGAGTTCCCACGTGCCTCTCTTGTAGTTGTACAACCTCCTATGAACTCCCACACACCTCAAAGAACTGTCAATATGATGCTTAGGAAACCTGATTGTCTCTTATAAACTATACGGTCTGCAAATATGATGAATGTGGCCATGTATAGCCTACTAATGGTGATCTCTTTCACCAAGAAAGAGTGAAATAATATTTACTCCCACATGTCAGGTAAGAGAATGTGTAAATGCTTATTTAATCTCCTATTTTATTTCTAATATGTTCATAAAAGATTGGAAATGTTGATTGAACCTCCTTAATTAATTCGTGAATGCTCAAATGATGATCTTTGTGTGAAACCATCTAAACAAGAGACCTTGGGTGATATTTCACACCAGAGACTCTATCCTATTCGAGGTTTTCCATCCTTAGAATAGCTTGAAACTCCATACCTGCCAACCCTTGTTGCTCAGCTCTCATAATTGTAAATAATAAACATGGATAATGAAAAGTGACTTCTCTTTGCTCTTTTATTCACCTCCAAACCCTAAGCCCCTCTTAGCAAATAACTTTATTAAAAAATATAAAGTAATTCCTTTCCAAAACCCCATGCCTCATTTGGCCTCTTTAAATCTTTTAATTAAATTCACTTATTGAAACATGTGCCATTTAATGAAATAATAATAGAGTAACTTAAAAATATTTCACTTTAATTAAAGTTACTTTATTCACCTTATAATGCCAAATTATAAAGTACTTTATTAAAAGTAACTTTAAATCATTAAATTATAAAGTCACTTTAACAAAAGAATATTATTAAAGTAACATGACTTTAGAAATTTGATTACTCATGGCAACAATCTAGCAATAACCTCTTGAGTGTATCTTGACACAAATACAACTACAGGTGTGCCACCACTGAACCTGATATTACTTACTATAAATAGAAAGTATGAACGATGAACTCTTGAACTACCTTCGTAAGGCCTACCAAGCAAAATACTAAATCATTGAGTTGAAGATGCCAAAATGAAAACATCAAGCCTACTGAAGTCCCTGAATACCCTCCAAAGGGTCCCCTAAACATCTCGCTAGCCTATAGGGACCAGAGTCATAGGCTAACCCTAACTCCCAAACCATGGGCTAGAAAGGGGACATTACAAATATTATAAAATTGCATATTTATAGTATAGAAAATATATTATATTTATATATTTTTAATATTATTTTATAAATAATATTTTTATTTCTATGTATATTATTTATTTTATTAATAAAAAATTAAAAATAATAAATATAAATATTTTATTATAAAATTACATATTTTTATTGTATAAAATAAATTATATAAATATTTCTATTTTTTATAAGATATATATATATATATATATTATAAGATATATGTTGGCATTTCAATTAGCACCTCTGGAGTGATTATTGGAAACATATAGCTATTGTAAGTGTTATAGTACTACTCTTCGAATTATAGAGAGGAAGGTCTCTCTTTGCTGATGTTATACGTAAAAAAGGGGTACAGTAGACTAAGGTTCCTATATTTTTTACTTAGTGGTAGGACACAAGGGTGCATTAACACAATGCATCATAGCTAAGGTTTTCTCTGGTTTTTATAGATCTTAACTACAACTAAACTAGCTTCTAAACTATCTTATCTCCTCAAGATAAATAGAGCATAAGGGCATATGAGCGAAATGGATTGGTTGGATCGCTTGAATCTATAATCTCAGAATTTGGTTGAGGCTTTGAACTCTCAGATATATGTTGGGATCAGGTTTTATACAAGCGAACACTCTTTATGGTAAGTTCGATCTAAGACTTACCAAGGAGGAGGAACCCATGTCTGAGTATAGGTTGGGAAACAACTTACTAGAAACAACAAGGTACGATGATATGGATATCAGGATTGTTAAGGAGTAGGAACCCCTCTTCGAAGTATAGGCTGAAATATAGATCATTAAACAACATCAAATGATAACTATCAATGACAAAATATCCAAGGAGGAGGAACCCTTGTCCGAGGAGGAGATTGAACAATAAGATATTTAAAAACAAGACATTGAACAAACTCAAATATTTAGATCAAACATGCATGTGCCATTTGATTTTCTTCTTCAAGCTTTTCCAATGAATTACAAAGATTGGGACAAACAAGGCACAATATCATGCAAAATTATGATCAGCCAATTAACTCTCATCTAAGAGTGAACAAATACAAACTTGCAAGCTTGTGGAAACAATGACAACAATTTTGCATAGTCAATAAAGCTTAACAAATAATGAGCCCAAGGCTCTTATTTATAGAAACTCAAAGGAGTAGGCAACCCTAAAATTTCCTTGAGTTAACAATTAGTTCTTGCCAATCAACAAGAATTATTCCTAAGTCTAAAAGTAGGTGAGCAATAAGTTAACTGGAAATCTACTTCAGTTAACTGAAACTATACAAAGAGTCAACTCAAAATCTACCTCAGTTGACTGAAAGCTAGCTGCAAGTGAACTTAAATTACAAAATGTGCCTCCAAAATAGACATCCACATTTAGTGGAGATCTGAGATCCACAAATCGTGGAAGTCAAATTAGACATCCTTAATTAGTGGGATCTGACATTCATGATCTATGGGAGTCGAAGTTAACTTGGAAAGGGGCATCAAGTTAACTCTAGTCATAATTAATTTCTTTCTAGAGGGTAGGATGTACTTCTTGGGGTGCTTTACACCTCATCACCACTGGTCAATAGTGCCTCCATCCATTCATTGACCTCTTCAACCTCTTGGCAATTAATGCTCTGCAAGATGATGGTGTGGTGTCTTAGCATTTCTTCACTTGTCACAAGTTGTTGTTGATAGTCTATGCACTTGGCAGCCGCATCATCTAACTTGATAGACATGGCTGAAACTTTGGTCAACTTGCAACCATTGGGATCATTGAGGAATGTGCTATGGTTGACATCTCATAATTGATTCTGCATTGATCCTAGCTCAATGCACTCACCTCCCTCGTGTTGATATTCTATGTGAGGGAAGGATATTACCAATGTAATTGTGAAGTTGATAATACATGTGACAATTTGTCGGTAGTCAATCAATTCTACAAAATTGGCATCATAGGCTTTCACCTTGTATGCCAGATGCTCTTTCCAAGTAAAGAGATGTTGCTTTTCCTCTATAGTGGTGACTGATTTGTAAGCCAGTTGCAAATTTGCGACTATTAATTCATCTCCAGACCTCTTCTCTACTATCTTTAGTTCTAATTGTTGAATCTCCATGCGGAGTCCATGTGCTCTATCCCTCAACTGGTATATTTCTAATAGTACACACCGTCTTATGAAAAAAAAATTTCCACTTGATTTCTCAAGTGTTTGCCATATGTAATCAGTTGGTGATGGTTTTTCTTTGCAAGGAGGTTTAAAAACTCTCATTGCAAAGCAGAGAAGTTGGGAGTGTCATGCATCAAGCTGGAAATGTACATCCTCAACTATCGGTTTTCAACCTTTAAGGTTGCTTTGTCTTGGCCATCCTTAGCCATTCCTTGTTAGATGCTCACTGAGGCAATTTTGAGAAGGTCTACCTCCACCTGACGGGTGGTATTTTTGAGGTTGATCTTCAACAATGTGAATTCTTCAACCCCTACATCATGTATGTTTTTTTCATCAAGTGGGGAAGCAGTCTCTATGATGAACCCATTATCTGCATTCCTTCCTAGATGTACTTGCTTCTTTAATTTCTTTTTCGGCATGTCTTGAGGGATATGATCGAACTCTGTGAATTCAAGCTGGGAGGATGGATTTTCCCTCTTCCTTCCTGGGAAACCCTCAATCTAGATAGAATCTCGACTAGCCTCACTAGAAGGAGGAATATTGGGACCCTAAATTCCCAATGAATGAGATTGTGTTGTAGTGATGTCTCACAGTGGAGAATCCAAGTCAATGGAGTCTTGTGACTGATGTGATGGTGGTGAAGTAGGTGGCTCTATCTCTATCACAGGCACCGTATCTGTTACTATTGTTTTTGCTATGGGTTTTGTCTCAGTCATGATTGCCTCAATCACTGGCTCAGCTGTAGTGGTTCCCATGACTATTTTAGGCAAGTCTGTGGCTATCTCCACATAGACTTCTTTCTAATTTTCATCAACAATCAATGTTCTTCCCCATGCATGCCCTAATATTCACATCCCCTTGGGAGGGTTACTCCATTGCTTTTGTCTAGGCTTATTTCTAGATGTGGAAGGTAGTGAAGATTGAACCAGTGGTGGCTCTATTCAAGGAAGTACTAACTTCCTTGTCCTCTTGTTGTCTAGATAGAGTTGATTGTTTCTAACAACTCTACTCGTTCTCTCCTCTATAGATGTGTTTTATTTTGCATACCAATCCACTCCTTCTGAGTGGTTGTGAGTGTACTTGATCTAGGAAGAACGGGGGGAGAATGAATTCCCCTTCATCATCAGATAGGCCCTCAATTTCTTCTAACATAAAGTCATCAATTTGTGAGAGCCTAAGTCGGCTACAGTTCCTTCTTCATACCTCAAACTCATTGTCACAATTGACCCAACAATCTTCCATAGAAGATTCATGTGATGAGAGTGGCTTAAGATGCATTATATAGAGGCCTCTTGGATCATATGACCTTCTCTCAATGAGGTATTTGAGATTGATTCACCATTTCTTGGCTCATCAATTTGGCATCAACCATTGTTTTACATCTATAGAGTCTCATCTGGATGGGAAAGTTTGCAGCTGGCTTCTTCTTTAGGTGTAGGTGTGTGTTAACTTCAACCAACTACCTTAGGAACTCCATGAACACTACCTTATTTGAAGGGTAGTGTGGCATCATGGAAGGGTGATCATTGTAACCATACACACGTATGTAGGTGAAGGTGGGGAATTGGATAAACCAATCTTCCCAATCCACCATTGCTTCCTTGGCTGCTAGTGATATACACACGTGCATCTCATGGTCATGGTTTTGTACAATGTACATGATAGAGAGGTCACTTATCTATTTGAAGTGCCATTCCACTTAAGTAAACTCAAGACATGAAAAGTATTCATGGACCTTCTGCACACCTAAGGTCCCCACAGTGTTTAGTGTCTTGAACTCGCCTTGGAAGGCAATCAGGTATACAAGGTAGGAGCACATGTGGAACCTATGAGCCTTTAGAAATATGGTAATTTGTTGGTGGAGTGTGTCACTGATCAAGGTGAACTAGTCATAATGTTCTCTTTTGCTGATAATCTTGGCAATGATGTAGAACATCCACGACTGAAACTTATTTCCCTCTTCCTATCAAGTGATCCTTCTGAGTAGAGTGATCAACACTACATACTCGTCTTGTAATTCTCCTCCTCCAACCAATTTGGGTAGTTATCCTTTTTCACTTTAACCATTATTTTGCCATTTTCTACAAACACATGTTCTTTGATGCTTCAAACGCCTTTTCGCATTCTTTCACCACTATGACCTTATTGGTCAAGCATGGTGGAATAGCAAAACATTTTTCAATGTCCTTGGGTTTCAAGTTGCAGATCACCCTCCCATCCACTGATTGGATTTATCATGTGGTAGGATTGTAATGCTTAATGCAAGAAATTGCAAGCTACACACTTTGTAATGTGATAGGGACTGACATGGCTTGAAGCAATCCAGATTCTTCTATGTTTTACAATGTGATTTGATTCATGCCCTCCAAATCCTCTAAATTAACCTTTGGGTTCTTCTGGTGTAGGTTTGTGTTAGTCATTTTTAAGAAATCATGGTACAAGGATGTCTTGGTCTTGTACTATACTTGAGAGTATTGCATCCTAAAAATCCTAAAGATCAGCTGTGCACATGACCCTGTTCTGACAATTTTTGAAAACCCCTAAAAATAGCGCCAACCAAGAAGTATTTTTTCAAAAAAGAATTTGGCACCTGGGTTTTGTTCGTGCTTCAATGTTGAACAAACCCAGTTCCTTATATTTTTTTATTCTAAGATTTTTTTGAAAAAATCCCTAAAAATAGGGGCAACAAGTTTGTTGTTTCTAGAAAATTTGAAGAGATGGGTTTTACTGTAAAATTATGTTGATCATACCCAGTTGGCCAGATCTATGGTAGCCTACTATTTTTTGTGAAATGTAATAAATTTAAGATAGAAGAGAGGAAGTAGACAAGAGGTAGATTGGAAGTTATTAACTGCCTCTTTGTAAAAATATGTTTCTGGATTCAACCTCTGAGAAGAAATCTCTTTATGCCACTGATCTTCAAAAAATATTAATGAATAGTCCAAAACCCTTGTCAAATCTTGAAAATACATCCTTGAGATAAAATTATTGTTTTGATCTTCAACCTGCAAAATAAATAATGAAAAAGGGACGCCTAGAGTTGATATATAATGATTCAAGTTTGAATCCTTCAAGTTTGGGCACCAATTCATGTTTTAGGCCTGATCTGGAGTTCTAAAAGTTGATTTCCACTGATTGTGGGATATTTGGCCTCTTTTTCCTCCAAAATTCCTTAACTCAAGTCAGCAATCACTTTTTTGAATTTTTTAGGCACCCTTCTTGAGTTTAAACATTTTTCATCATTTTTCTAGGCTGGAGTGCCTCTGTTTGATCCTTGTTCTTGGTCGTTCAGTTGATCTTTAGTAGTTGTTGATGGATCTATTGTTGATATGGAACCATCTTGAAGAGGTATGCCTAGGAGTCATCAAGTCAGAAACCTGAGTTTGAGGTTCTAAATTTAAGGGCGCCTTTCTTTAGTAGGGGCGCTTTTAGCCCTGACTTAGTCAAATTTTTATGACTGTTCTTCATTTTCACCATTTAGACCCTTCATGCTTTGATCTGACATCATTGTTGACTGATGAGTTGGATGGCTTCACTTGAGTATTTGTTGGGTAACCAGCTTAGTCCTAGAAAGGATGACTGGTTTCTCAGCTCCTAAAGGTCTATTTAGGTCCTTCAAATCCAAGGGCATCCTTGGCCAGTAGTGGTTCTTTTGACTTGTTGACTGATTATATTCATGCTATAAACTGCCTTAGTTTGATCTCTATCATCAGATGATTGAGTTGTCTGATATCTTCGTTGATGGTTTCGTTGTCTCGATCGATCAAATTGGAGAAGGTCATCCTAGAGGTCACAGAGAAAATAAAATAAATCTACATCCTCCAAAGAATGGGTGAATTTCTTCAGTAGGGGTTCTTTTGTTGTGAAGCTCACTGATTTACGTTTCATTTTGCATGTTCTTGCTTGCAACATCTCCATACTTTGTTGATGTTTTCTGGTGATCTCTAAATCAGATGATCTTGCTTGATGATGCATTGAAAGGCCAGTGGGAACATGAAGAAGATGACTACTTCAAATGGATTTGATGACTACATTGGCCTTTGAGATCAAAGGGCACCTTTCTTCAACAAGAGCACTTTTTTGACCCTTGACTGCATCTTCTCCTTGGTAGCAAGGCATGGTTTTCCCAAAGTTAGCCAATTTTTTGTATTTTCAGTTTTGAGAATCTCCTCCATCAAACAACATTTTTTTAAACCTTTTCCACCATGGCTTCTTTGTTGAAGCTTTTGAAGCTTAGCTCTCAGCACCTGGTACTGGCCAATCTACCATTAATGGTTGTGGAGCTCCTAACTTTGTTCCTAAAAAATAAAAATAGACCCACCAAAGTAAAACATGATTTTTGATGATTTTGACTTGATCAATGTGATCATGAAGTCGATTAATCATATCAAAATCATTTTCAATCATTTTCGGGAAGGTCCTATTTTCAAGGGTTTCCTTAAAAATAGGGGTATGGAACCCTAATTTTCAATCTTTCAAAATTTTACACATATATTCCTTGACAAAAACCTTATGTTTGGTTTGACCTAAAACAAAATTTTGATGACATTTTTACATGATTTAGCTCAATTTAATCAAAATGCCAAAAACTTATTTTTGGGTACAACAATATATTTATTTAATATATATAAATAAATAAAATATCATATTGATTTATCAAACTTCTCTATTTAGCAATGCTAAACTATTTTGATAATCTTGTGGATATATTACTTATATTTTATAAAAATAAAAAATTATGTAGGGTGAATTTAATCACGATTTTTTGAACTTTTTACTTCACCAAATTTCATCTGAATTTTATTGTTGTCGAACTGAACACAAAGTCGAACCTTGTGACATAGGTCCCCTACAACATTATAAGGGTCCCCAAGACTATCTATTCCTAATATGGTGTCCACATCTTCTAATGTACCAAATCTTGTTGCATGTTGTGGTTGTGTTGCAGATATGTGGTTGCCATTGATGTCAACACTATTAGCATTGGTAATTCTGAAGGTTGTATATGTCGAGGAGATTGAGAAAATTGTAATAAATATATTGCAGGCGACTAGTGAAGCTAAGAAGGTTAGAGTGGTGGAAAGTGTTGTAAGTTGATAATCACAAGGTGCATACTAAAGGGTTTTTTGTTGAGTCTATCTAGTATGTTGTCTGAAAGTTGCAGTGGTACGCATCAAGATTTGAGAAAGTTATGACATTCCATGTTCCTACAGTCATTTTGTTACTATAGTATGTGTTCTTGGAAGAAAAGGATGAAATTTTTGCAATTTCAGTTGTTGCGCATGTTCCTATGATGTTCATAGATGAGTCTAGATCGTGCTCTATCCTTGTTGTACGTCCACATTATTTTGTGAGATCATGATCAAAGATTTTTCTGATGTGTGCTCGAGTTTTCATGTTCTTGGCCGACATGATGGTGGTAGTGTGTTGCGGATCCATGAGGATTGATCTTTTATTGTTTGGCATGTTCAAAGGTGTTTATTTGGGTCCTCACTATGTTGTGACTGACTTGTGTTGGTGCACATTAAGATTTATTTATGTATTGAGGCTAACAGTTGTAATTTATTCTTTATTTGTGGCCGATAGAGTAGTTGATGTAAATCCGTATAGCGGATATATAAGAGTGGTTGTTTTCCTCATTTTGAGGTATGCTCGATGTGTGTATGTGAATTACATGAGCAAATAAAGATCAAATCATTCAAGAGCAGAGCAGAGTGTGAAAGAGAGTAAGCAGAGTGTGGAAGAGTGTGTAGAAATTTTTATGTGCCTAATCAAAACTGTCATCAGGCTTTTGTAGAAGCTAATTTCTTAGTTCAACCTCATCAGATGGATTTAATCTAATTATTGTATGTAAGGAAGTGAGCCTTCCTCTGAGCAGTGAGCTCTAGGCAGTGTGTCTGAATGCAAGTGCATTCCTTATTCACTCTTCATTATACTTTTAAGAGGGTATAATCTTTTGGACTAACATCCACCGTTGTTTTGGCACTCCCCTTGGTTACCTAGACCAACCACCTCATTGAAGCCATAGGGGCTTACCAAGTCCTTAATCTTTCCCGTCAATTGAATCTCAAAAATGTATGGATTGAAGGGGATTCTAATAATATTATTCAATGTATTAAAGGTCTTCAAAAGCCATCTTGGACTATAGAGAATTGGATTAATTTATCTAAGGAAATTATTAGCTCTTTTGAGAATCACTTCGTAACCCATGTCTATAGAGAGATTAATATGGTGGCGGATTTATTTACCAATAAGGGGGTTAAGGCCAAGAGTAAGAGGACGTGGCAGAGGAGTGATGGTTTAGAGGTTGATGTCATTGCCTTACTAATGTATGATCGCACCCATGGGAAGGTCCAATTTCCCCTACCAAACAATGATTAAGGAGAAGGCGTGTACTTTTATGTAGTATTGGAACTGTTGCCTCATCATTTTTCTTCATGGGCTTGAGTATCGTATTATTAACTATCCCATTGATATTTTGTGTTTCACATGCTTTCTAGGCATTTTGGCGATTAGGTTTAGTGGCCTTTTGGAGTCTTCGCAGAAGGGTTGCACCATTGAAAACATGGGAGGTGAACGCTGCAGGTTGGAACAAATGGAATGCAAGAAGCTAAAGAGTAATGAGAAAGTGTGGAGAGTGTTGGAGAGGGGTGGCATCATGAGCTACATGGAAAAAATTCAAGGAAAGGATTAGGAGATCACCAAGTTTCTTGCGAAGGAATGGAAAAATGGCAGGATAAAAATATTTGGGAGAAAAGTGGTGATTGATGAACAACTAATTTCTAATGTCACTGGGATGTCCATGGAGGGGCTTAAGTTCTACAGGGACTGGAAGCTCTCCGACTAGGTAGTTAAGAATTTTCCTAAGTCTGATAAGGAGAAGGAGGATTTTTTGAGAGCTACCAAAAGTAGCTATGACTCCACCAAAATTAAATTTCTTTGGCGGGAGGTCTTGAGAGTGATTATGGAATATATTACTTTGGACGACATATATACTAGGGTTTTTGGCTATCACTTTGTGCTCCTCAATCATTTTCGGTACCAGGTTAGGGTTTCACTCCCTTTCTATCTCTCTACTTCTTTGAATGCTAGTCTTCAAGACCATAATTCAAACTTGGTGAGGTACCCCATTCTTCATGAGGGTTTTCTTGTTCTCATTTATGAACATTTTAAAGCAATGTCGGCTATTACCCATCAAACCCCTTCTCTAAACTTTGTTTCTGATAAGGAGGAATTGGGTGCTAGTTATATGGATAAGGATGAGTGGGAGACTAATATGGAGGAGGAGGAGGAGGAAGAGCACCCCTTGAAGGCTAAAAGGAAGGGCAATAACAAAAATAAGACTAAAGTTTGTGTCCTTCCTAAACCTAGTGCTATGACCTCTACTGGCAGGGAAAAAGTCATCTTCTTGGGGTCTGATGTTACTAAAATGAAGCTAAAAGGTAAACCCAATGTTTCTCCTCAAGGGAAGGCAAGAGGAAGGTTGTAGAGGACCCCTCCTATGATACCAACCAAGAGGAGTCCTAGCATACCAATTCGTTTGAGTATTTCAACTACCCACCTACGGATAGGGAGGACAGATCTCGGTACCCTAGTGACCTTAAGGAGGATGACCACTACTTTAAATTTGATCGTGAGTATCCTACTGATATCCTTGCAATTGCACACAATGGGTCAGTGGATTTTTTTTGGTTGATTCAATGGGTTTTCTTTGAGATTAAGGAGATAAAGTTGAATCAAAGGGCCTTTAACGACAAGTTGGAAAAGAATGATATGATGTTTAATAATAATAAGGACAAAGATAAATCCAAGGATTTATGGACGGAAGATGAAAATAGATACATGGTTGATTGCCTTAAGAAAACTATGGAGGATTTGCAGCAATTCAAGAGCAATCGTCACGACAAGCTTTTAGAAATGGAGGAAAAGCGAAAGAATGTCAAAGAGTCAATTCTAAAGGTTCTATAAATGAGCCACAAGATCTTGAAGTCCACCGCGATCATTACCATGAATATGATGGTTGAGAATTTGGAAAGGGCACTGATGAGCCAAGTTTTTGGCACATTTAGATCATGCTTTTATAAACACTTTTCTACTTCTCATTATGCTAAGACAAACATTTAGTGTTGATGATGGGACAAGACATAGACTTTTTATGCTTAATATAATAAGTATATTATGATAATTCTTTCCATGATTATTACCTTGAAATTTTTTATTAGTTTGATGAATGCCTTATGACTCTGTGTGATGACAAACCCTTCCTGCAACCTCTATTGTTGAGCTTCCTACAGCCATGTTTGAAATAATGTTTTCCTTAGTTTAATGCTTAATAGATGTATGAATGAGGTGATGGGTCGTCTTAAAGGTTGAATGTGTTGAGATAAATTTCTGCCATAGGAATAGCTATTAAGATATTTTGCAGGTACCACATTTGAGGAAGAAATTCAGTTTCCACTTAAAAGGTTGAAGACTAATTCAATGAAGATCGATTCAATAGCAAAGAATAAGGAGGCAGCTTCAAATCATTTGCCATGCAAGGAGAGTGTTCCAGAAATCTAGCCCAGGCATCTTGATGATGCATGAATCTAGGATGGTGGCACTTTAAAACTTCAAAACTGATTTGACTCAGTTCTTCCTTTTTCATCCACCTCTTCACTTAGTTAGTTATGATGTAATAAAGACTTCCCATTGTATGAGGGAAGAGTTGGTTAGTCATTAGATTCAGTTTTCAATAAATAGCCCATTCTCCTTCAGAGAAAGGGCTGGAAGATTGTTGTTGTAATACATTTCAGTTTTTCAAAAATACAGTTGAAGATTGTGAGCTATGTACTTGTCTATCTCGAATCAATAAAGTGTTTATGAAGTTTACAACCTAATCTGTTGTTTACCTTTGGCACTACCTAAGGGGGCCCACTTAGGGAGTTGTCCATCTTTTCATTCTACAAGTTAGAATAGCTACACTTCCTTTCATAGAGGTTAATGTGACTATTCTCACAGTTGGTAGAAACACAGAGTTGTCAACTGTTCCTACAGCCACTAGATGCAGAATAGTTTTATCTTTCAGTTTTCATTTCCAAGCAAGTTTATCTAGTAAAAAAATTTCCAGTAATTCAAATTCCAGTATAAGCATCTTTAGGAAGTTATGCATGTCTAAGAGAGGTAATTAGTGCATATATTGTGCCGACCCATTTCAATTTTATGTCCCTGGGTTGATGATTAAATGAGTTTCTTTAGCAGGTTATAACTATCGGTTGTGATGTTCAATCCCCGAGTAAAGGAATTCATGTTCCTAGTTATTAAGCTAATAAAAGGACACTACATTTTTAGTGAAATTGTTGGGGATGGTGTCAAACTAAAGACCTATTGTAGGGATGTTAATAGAGAGTTAAATTTCATTCCAAGTATTTAGTTTAGAATTTCGCATTCCAACATTTTCATAGTTAGTTCACTTTTTGTTGTATGCGTAGAAGAAGAGACCAATTTGGAAGATTCCTTCTTGGAAGAATAGATATTGAAGAGATTAAACCAGACCTTTTCCAAGAAGACCCATATCTGAATGTTGGCCATGAATTAGTTACCTCATCTTCTTCCTTAGAGTTAAAATTAAACCTATTTGAAGAGCTAGATGAACATAACCCACTTGTTTTGCATCTGAATAATCTGCAAACTTCTAACAACTAGGACCCATCAAATAATATGGTTGCCCTTGTAGTTCATCAACCAGGAGCTAATCCAGGGACACAACCAAGGATGGCAACTCTTGATTTTCCATTTCCAATTCTTGACCTACATGACAATAATAACCTCAAGAACATCCCTGCCTCATTACTTCCAAAGTTCTATGGACTTATTACTGAGTACCCTCATACCTTCTTGTTTGAATTTGACATCCTTTGTAGGAGCTATGACTACACAACCTTAGCACACAAGCTGAAGTTGTTTCCCTCCACTCTAAAAGAGTCATCCTTGAGATGGTTCATGGGATTTGGGAGCAATGTAGCAACCACTTGGGATGTAATGAAGGACCTGTTCTTGAGAAAATATAAAGAATATTGTAGATGGAATGATATGAGAGGAGATGACATCTTAAAGATGTCACAAAAGGAGAATGAAACCTTGGAGGATTATGTGTCAAGGTTTTTGTTCAGTGTACAGAAGAATGCTCAACACGAGCTGAATGAGGAATCTCAAAAACTTCTCTTCCTAAGAGGAGTTAATGATACTTGCATGGAGGCCCTTGACCTCATGGCAGGAGGAGATGTCACCCAAAGTGATTGGGATGATATCAAGAAAATCTATCTCAACTACTCCAGAGCAGCTGTGAAGAAAGGCAGAGGGGTTAGAACCTCTATCGCAAAAGGAAATGGCTCTGGAGTGTCCAAGGGGGAGATTTCTAATCTCTTGTCTAACTTCAAGCAAGATATCATCAACGATGTAGATACTCACCTGGACACTATGCAAGCTCAAAGGAAGAAAGAGGAAGTTGAGCAATGCTAGCTAAATATTGTCCTCACTGTAGGCAAAGAAAGAAGGACTACAAATGCAAAGCAGTGGCCAATCTGGAGGTGCAACATCTTCCCACTTAGTTCAAAACCATATAAGGAGAGGAAGAAGTGTTCTTTGTTGCTCAACACAGGCCATGGGCCCCAAGACAAGGTATGCCTCAGGACCCTTTGCAAAATTTTGGTTCATATAGTAATCAGTGGTAGAACTAGTACCCTCCAAACCATGGGCCATAATCCCAACCTCAATGGAATAATCCTTGGCCAGATGCTCAGCAAAACCGATGGAAACCTCCTTAAGGGAATTGGCAGTCACCACAACAAAATTAGTGGCAGCCTTTGTAAGGGAATTGGCTGCAGTCTAACCAATGGAGGGGAGGCTAGCAATGGTCAAATCCACCCACTGGTTTCCTACAGCAACCCCAACAGTAGTCAATTATGCCACCTCCTACAGCTAATCAAAGCCAAAATCCTAAGCAAACCCAACTACCTGCTCAAGCAACACCTAATCCAAATAATCAGCCTCAGCAGTAGCAACAACAAGAAGTTTATTTTATTGATCCTAATCATTAACCTGCCTATGCTCTTAACTTGAAATATATCTACTTACGTTCAGGAACAGTGTTACCCACACCATCTCCTCCCATAATCTCAAAATTGCCATATGAGGAGAATGAACAAAAAGATACCAATTCCCTAGCTCAACCCATTGAGCCAATGCAAAATCCATCATTGCCTAAGGTATCCAATAAACACTCACCTCCTTTTCCATAAAGATTGGAAGGTGAAGTTGTGAAAAAGCAAGAAGATCCTACCTTTGACATCCTTGATCAACTAAAGCACATATGTGTGAAAATTCCCTTATTTCAAGCAATCAAAGAAGTACCTATCTATAGCAAAGCTATCAAGGAGGCATGTTTGAAGAAACCAAGGAGGAAAAAGAAAGACCCTCAAATTTCCCATGTTTTAAGTCAACTCTCTTACTTAATGCTAGGGAAACTTACCATTCCAAAATATTCAGACCCTGGCAGTCCTATTGTGGAGATCAATATTAATGGGGTGAAAATTAAGAATGCTTTAGTAAATCTTGGTGCAGCTATCAATGTCATGACCAAGGACCTTGTGGTAAAACTTAGTATTTTAGACCTAAGGGCTACACCTACAATACTGCAGCTCGTTGATAGCTCAACTGTCAAACCTGATGGGGTAGTAGAAGACTTGGTAGTCACCTTGGATTCTTGGGAGTATCCTGTTGACTTTATGATTTTGTCTCCAAAGGCATCATTAGGAGGATATCATGTTATACTACGAAGGCCTTGGTTGGCCACTGCTAACGCTTATATTGGATGTAGGCCAGGTAATATGACAATATCTGATGGGTATAACACAAAGAAGCTTACCCTTTACTCTCCAGCCCAACCTCAACTAGAGTCTAGATAGGCTATTTGGTTATATTTGGGAGAATATGATGAAGTGAACTCTGTGGCCAATTTAATGATGATTACAAGAGAGTCTTTAATTGCACAACAAGTAGAGGAAGAGATAATATCTAATGTCCTACTAAATAATTATGGTATTGAATACCCTCTTTGTGAAAAAAATCCATGCTCCTTGCAAACCATTCTTCCTCCGCCCACCTTAGCTCATTATCCTGCAGCAACTGACTACTTGCACACCTTATTTCCCCATGAGGTAGAGATTCCTTTCCTACCTGAAGTGTTTATGGTTGAATTAACCTCATAGGTGGAGGTAGGTACATGAAAAACATTGAATATCAACAATAACCTTACCAGTGAGCAACAAGAATCTATTGTCAAAATGCTTACTAGTCATAAGTCAGCTTTTGCTTGGGAATATGGTGATATGAAGGGCTTAGACTCAAAACTATGTTCACACTGCATATTCATCAATAGTGAGTTTAGACCTGTTAGATAGCCCTAGAGAAGAATCAATCCAGCCTTGAAAGAAATTATTAAAGAAGAGTTGCAGAAGATGTTGAATGCTAGATTTATCTACCCAATCTCGGATAACCAATGGGTCTCCCCACTGGTTATCATTCCTAAGAAAGGAGGAAAATGGAGAGTGTGTGTGGATTACAGAGAGCTCAACTTAGCCACAAAGAAAGATTACTTTTCTCTTCCTTTCATTGATCAAGTTCTGGATAAATTATCGGGAGAAAATTCTACTCATTCTTAGATGGTTTCAGTGGATACAATCAAATCAAGATTGCTCTAGAGGACCAAGAAAAAACTACTTTTAGATGCCCCTGGGGAACATTTTCCTACTCAGTCTTGCCTTTTGGTCTATATAATGCACCTGCAACCTTCCAAAGAGTTGTTATTAGTATTTTCTCAGATATCTCCTATGACTATATGGAAATATACATGGATGAATTTACTGTGTATGGGGCAACATTTGAGGAAGCTCAAGACAACTTGAAAAATGTATTACAAAGGTGTGAAGATCATAACCTGTCACTAAATAGTCAAAAGTGCTTCATAATGATGCAAGAGGGAATAGTGCTTGGTCACTATATTTCTGTTGTAGGAATACAGGTTGATCCTTCTAAGACTGAAGTCATCTCTAATCTACCCTTTCCTACCAAGCAAAAGGAATTCAGAAGATTTTTGGGACATGCTAGATATTACCAAAGATTCATTAAGGATTTTAGTTAGATAGAAGGGCCCCTATACAACTTATTAAAGAAAGATGCAGAGTTTTCCTAGACAGCAAAATGTGAAAAAGCATTCCTTAATCTGAAAATTGCCCTTACACAAGCACCTATTTTGAAGGAACTTGATTGGTCACTTCTATTTCATATTCATACAGATGCATCAGATTATGTTATTGGTGCTATCTTAGGACAAAAGGTGGTTCAATTGAGCATGCACTCTACTATATCAGCAAAAACTTGCAAGGAGCTGAACTCAACTACACTGTTACAAAAAAATAAATTCTAGCAATCATCTATGCCCTCAACAAGTTCAGGCATTATGTTACAGGCTATCAGATATTTATCAATACCGATCATGTAGAAATTAGGTATCTCATGAACAAGAGCTCCATTATAGGGAGACTGGTAAGGTGGTTGTTGCTGATGCAAGAATTTGATATTACAATTGTGGACAAGCCAAGTAAAGCCAATGTGGTTGCTGATTTCCTATCTAGAATTCAAAGGAAAGATTACTACACTTATTGAGGATTCCTTTGTTGATGAGCATCTATTTGCAATCAAATTCATTCACCCATGGTATGTAGATATAGAATATTATCTGGTTGTAGGAAGAACTCCTCCTCAATTCTCCCCTAAAGAAAAGCGATTGTTGGTAGAGAAATTTTTTAACTTCTCTTGGATTGCAAATTGCATGTTCTATATAGGGCCAAATCAAGAAATGAGGAGATGTGTAAGAGAGGAGGACACTGATGGCATACTACATGCAATCCATGATGAGCCTTGCAAGGGAAATTTTGCTCCTAAGAGGACAACAATGAAAATTTTAAACACTGGCTATTATTAGCCAACATTACATAGAGATTCAGCCAAATACACCAGGAGATGTGATAGATGCCAAAGGATGGGAAGGCTGACCAAATCAGATGAAATGCCTCTATTTCCACAAGTTATTGTTACACCCTTTGACAAATGGGGACTAAAATTTGTAGTACCAATTGATCTGCCTTCAAATAGTAAGTCTTACATCCTTGTATGTATAGATTATGTAACAAAATGGGTAGAAGCTAGACCTATAAAACATGCTAGGGATAATAAGGTTGCAGAATTCCTCTATGAGGAAATCTTCACTAGATTTGGTGTTCCTAGGGAAATAGTGATAGATCAAGGAGCATAGTTTACCTCTACTCTTATTACAACCCTAGTCAATGAATACAACATAAGGCATAGAAAATCAAATTCTTATCATCCACAAGCTAATGGCCAAGTAGAGATCACCAATAGGGACATAAAGGCAATCTTGACAAAAACTGTAGATTTGCATTGAAAGGACTGGGCTACAAGGTTACCAGAGGCTATATGGGCCTACCGAACTAAATGGAAGACTACTACAGGATATACAACTTTTAAAATGGTGTATGGTAAAACAGTTGTGATGCCAATAGAGTTTGAACATAAGACTCTCAAAACATCATTGGAAATGGACATGGGCTTAACAACTACACAAAAGGAAAGAGTCATGCAACTCAATGCCTTGGGTGAGCTCAAAAAGAATGCCTTGCAGCATAATGAGATGATACAGAACCATCGAATAAGGTGGCATAATAAATATATCAAGGAGAAAAAATCAAAGCAGGAGATTGGGCTCTACTTTATGACTCAAGGTATAAGGAGAGTCAAGGGAAATTACAAACTAGATGGTTAGGTCCATATGAAATAGAAGAGGTATTCAACAATGGTGTTCTACAATTGAGGACCATTGATGAGGTTAGGTTTAAGTTATTAGTCAATGGGCATCACCTAAAGCTCTACTTCAAGCCCATTGATAGGGAATAATTTCTGAAACAGTTTGACTTTGAGCAGGAAACCATTGATCTTGCAGCCGAAGGAATTGAGTCTCAGCTCGATTCCCTAGGCCATGCATAAAAGTGCATAAAAATATCATAATAAAGGGGTTATCCATAAAAATCCCCACTCCATTCAATCATTCCATCCACCATCCATACTCATTTTCTTTCTGCCACCTCATCCACTTGTCATTCACCGTATGATCCACGTTTCTCAAAGATCACAATTTTTAATGAAGAAGTGAAGTCACATCAGGTAATCACGGTGGATAATTCTAGGTAAGCTCCACTTCACTTCAAGATTGATTCGTTGTTTCATTCATTACATTTAATCAGGTATTAATTAATGCAAACTAATTTCCTATATGGCTGCAATTTCCTTCAGCCTTTCCACACGATTGAGCATGTTTTTCTATTTTATAACTTTTAGTCACGTCATTATTTCCACCGCCACTAGGCCTTGTCACATCAACTACTATATCTTTTTCGGCCTAAGCTCTAGATTTTTGAAAAATCTGCAATTAATGAACAACACACCATTACTTCCTACAATAATGCCCAAGAATGTCTTTCGCTCCTCCATGATTACTCTTTTCTTTCCATATGCAATATAAGTTAGGATGTTCAAATTTATTTTCCTATTTTCCTACATCTTTTGAAGAGAGGTTCAAAAGTCTTGGTTGAGGGGAGACAGAGTGCAGTAAAGTTGGTTTGCAGGAAGTCACATTGGTTGTGTAATTTGAGAATTCTTTCTTCAAGCATTGAGTTGCAGAGACAAAGTAAAATGGGAGGTCAACCAATTTGGCATGAATCGACAGATCATAACATCCTATTGCAGGATGTACAACATGTGCCGCCATTTAGACAATACGGGTGGCCAAATTATTTCCTCAAGCTCGAAAAATTTGATGTGAGCATTGCAAAAGAGTTCACGAGGACATTCCATGAAGGAAAATAAAAAGTCAGGGGAATAGCAATAAATGCATCTATAGATAGAATTGTAGAAATAACACGGTTTCCCCAGGCCGGTGAGCTATTTCCTAGAGGAAGGGATGCACGAAGTGCTAGGGAAGAGTTTACTCGATCGAATGATCCTCCTTTATGAGTAGATAAGCAAGGAACACAAAGGATGAGTTTTTTGCAAGACTAGGTATCACGAGCAGGTTATATAATCAAATATATAACATGTGAAGGTTGGTTTTCAGTCTTGCATTCCCATCATTTATGCCATGGCCTGTTAATGAATATTCTTGATTTCCTATATAATTTGCTATCTAATAGTGTTGCTGAGTTCAAAAAGGGTAGGGTTAACTCTATTTCCCACCATTTCCTTATTAAGTTGCTTGTTGAAAAATCTGTTAAAGATGTGTCAGGAATGACTTGGGAAGAATTTGTTGTCAATTTTAACCCTAGGATTTTGAATATTGGACCTAGAGGGAAGCCTCTCACCTTCAAGCAACGTGCCTCCCAATCCATTGATCAGCCCTCTGCTGCCGCATTTGCTATTTAGGAATCATCTGATTAATAGGATGAAGTTTCTCTCTCTGAGAAAGTTTTCAAACAACCAGCACAAACCCCTGTCAATGACCCTGAGCCTTCCTCCAAAGATAACAAAGGGAAGTCACCCATAGTGGAAACTCCTAAATCTATCAAAAGGAAGCCAACAGGAGAATCCCCTGTTCCTACAGCCAAACCCTCAAAGAAGAATAAAACAATTTCGACTCCCTTGAGAAGAAGCTCCAAACTCCAGAATCAGGTAGCTCGGCAATCACTCAATGCTTCTCTAGCCACACCACCAACCTCAGACCCTTCCAGTCCTGTACTTGAGGAGGAAGAGCCTTTTTTTGAGGAAACTAAGAGTACTCCTAAAGGAGTCAGCCTGGATAAGCTTGCAGTCACTATGGAACGAATACAAGAAGGGATGGCAGAACAGCTGGAAGAAGAAGTGGGATGCGTTGAGATGGAGGAAGTAAAAATTATGATTCCATTAGATGAAGAAGGCGAAAGCATTGCTATGACTAATAAAATGCCTGTTGTTTAGGAAGAACAGGAAGACTGGCAACAAAATGATAATTTAGAACAGGAAAACTCTGGACAGTCAAATGATATAGAGATAATTGAAGAAGCAGAATAGGAAACCTTTGGTGTACCTGAAGAAATACATAAGTCACCTGCAGTAAATTATAATCATAGGCCTCTGCTCCATGTCACAATTTTTTCTGTAGGAATGACATGTTTTGCAGAACTCCAACATCAACGGACTACTTCTGAGCTTGAAATTGAGAGATTACAGAGGATAATCCAAAACAAGAATCTGGAAATTGCTAATTTAACCGACACTCTCAACCAAGTAGTCGAGCTTGTTCCACAGCTAATGCAATGCCAAGCACCCTCACCTATCTATGCAATGTACCTCAAGGAGTTGTATCTAAACTTCCAATTGATCAGAATCTGGAAAGGTAAAAACCCTTCCTTAGATACCCCAGGAGAATTTTACGATGCATATAGAGATTCACCTCAGCACATCAGGGACCTCCTGTGTGAATTTTATTTGCATTGTTTGGCTGTACCCTAGGATAAGGAATGGAACCCCCTATGCTATGTTGGTGATATTCACATTGGTGCTCTAATCTCCTGGATCACAAATGAGATAAGCAGGGGGGGGCAATTTGATATCCACAAGCATGATGAGATCAATATGCCATTATCTATGAGGAATGAATCTAAGAATGGGATGGGTATTTAATTTGATTGGAAGAAGCTATGGAGAGATGAAAGAGTCAAGCCACTGATTGAGCCTTTGAGACAAGAGGTATTTTCTCAGTATTCCCAAATTATAAACAATGATCTTAATGCTACAACCTAACACATTCAAACAAGATGGGAACATCTACCATTTCAGTTAAAAAGGGAAGAACCACACAGCCCCAACACCTTGTATGCAGCCACCAGGAGGGCAGAAAGATACATGAGGAATGCTAGGACAAAAAGGGAGAATTGGTTTCCCTTAGTCATGCAACCACCTATTCTCCTATGGCCATTACTGGCCATGCGGGGGGACAACAACATTTATAATAGGAGCTCCGAGGATAGCAGATGGCAGAGGTTGGAGGCAATGCGAGCTCACTTATGGAGTTTCCAGCATGGAGAGTGTGGACAACAATAGAATGTTGATTTGAGAGAATTTACTTGAAGAAGAAATTCTAGACTTGCTGAAGGGCCCAACAAGTAGTTGGTTGAGGGGAATGATAAGCCAAGTTTTTGGCACATTTAGATCATGCTTTTACAAACACTTTTCTTCTTTTCATTATGCTAAGACAAACATTTAGTGTTCATTATGGGACAAGACATAGAATTTTTATGGTTAATATAATAAGTATATTATGATAAGTCTTTCCATAATTATTACCTTGAAATGTTTTATTAGTTTGATGAATTCTTTATGACTTTCTGTGATGACAAACCCTTCTTGCAACCTCTATTGTTGAACTTCCTGCAACCATGTCTAAAATAATGTTTTCCTTAGTTTAATGCTTAATAGATGTATGAATGAGGTGATGGATCATCTTAAAGGTTGAATGTTTTGAGCTAACTTTCTGCCATAGGAATAGCTATTAAGATATTTTGCAAGTACCACATTTGAGGAAGAAATTCAGGTTGCACTTAAAAGGCTGAAGACTAATTCAATGAAGATTGGTTCAGCAACAAAGAATAAGGAGGCAACTTCAAGTCATCCACCATGCAAGGAGAGTGTTCCAGAAATCTAGCCTAGGCATCTTGATGATGCATGAATCTAGGATGGTGGCACTTTAAAACTTCAAAACTGATTTGACTCAGTTCTTCCTTTTTCATCCACCTCTTCACTTAGTTAGTTATGATGTAATAAAGACTTCCCATTTTATGAGGGAAGGGTTGGTTAGTCGTTAGATTCAGTTTTCAATAAATAGCCCATTCTCCTTCAAAGAAAGGGATGGAAGATTGTTGTTGTAATACATTTCAATTTTTAGAAATACAGTTGAAGATTGTAAGCTATGTACTTGTCTATCTTGAATAAATAAAGTGTTTATGAAGTTTACAGCCTAATCTGTTATCTACCTTTGGCACTACCTAAGGGGGCCCACTTAGGGAGTTGTCCATCTATTCATTCTGCAAGTTAGAATAGCCGCACTTCCTTTCATAGAGGTTAATGTGACTATTCCTGCAACTGGCAGAAACACAGAGCTGTCAACTATTGCTGCAGCCACTAGATGCAAAATAGTTTTATCTTTTAGTTTTCATTTCCAAGCAAGTTTATCTAGTAAAGTTGTTTCCAGTAATTCAAATTCTAGTATAAGCATCTTTAGGAAGTTATGCATGTCTGAGAGAGGTAATTAGTGCATATATTGTGCCGACCCATTTCAAGTTTACATCTATGGGTTGATGATTAAATGAGGTTCTTTAGCAGGTTATAACTGCTGGTTGTGATGTTCAATCCCTGAGTAAAGGAATTCATGTTCCTAGTTATTAAGTTGATTAAAGGACACTACAGGTGCATCAGGTAAGAACTGTTGTGGATGTGGAAGAAGACAAAGATCAAAGCCAGGTTGAGGGTGCAGGGCCGATCAAATGAACCAGAGCCAACCTGAAAAGGGAGGTGGATAAGACCCCTGTGGATATCTAGGAGATGAAGAAAGCAAAAATTAGTATGAATATTCTGGAAATGAAAGTGGCTGATATCCTGAGAAATCTGGCTTAGCGGTTGGATTTCTATTGGACTCCTACTATTTTTTTGTTATGATGTCTTTGTGCTGGTCTTTGTGTTTATCTTTGTGGGCAGCTTCTTATCTTATATGCTGAAATTTTTTATGCTTTATCTGTACTATCTTTGTTTTTAAAGGCTTTCAAGGTCCCTTCAAAACCTACTTTTACCTTAATCAAAAACATCCACCGTGGTTTTACCCCTAATAGGGTTTCCATGTATAAAATCTTGGTGGTCATGTGTCTCTGATGTGTTATTGATTTATGCTTGCACTGTTAATTATTAGATCTGAGATTAAAGGTTGATTAATGTTGAATAAGTTTGATTTTGGTAACAACTGATTCACCCCCTCTCAGTTGTCTATCATTTTTTTGCCAACAATTGGTATCAGAGCTAGTTCCTATGAAGAATCCTAATAGCTTGAGGTGATCCAAGATGACATCATATAAGAAGGATAGTCCTAGATTCGATGGTACAAAATACTCTTTATGAAAAGTTAGAATGGAGTTTCATTTGAAGTGCATTGGTGAAACTTTCTAGAAAATCACACAAAGTGCATATACTATTCCTCAGAATGGTTCATCCTCTGAAGATGAGATCAAGTAAGTAGAATTTAATACTAGGGCTATTAAAGCACTGTTGAGTGATTTGATAGATTTAGAAATGACAAATGTGATAGATTGAAGACTGCACATGAGATTTGGGAAAATTTGGAAACATTGTATGAAGGAGATGCACTAGTGAAATTTGCTAAGCTACAAAGATTAAAAGGAAAGTGGGAGGACAGGAAGATGAGAAAATCCTCTCTTTCTCTCAAAAGATAAATGAACTGGTGATGATCATTGGTCACAGGTGAGTCTTAGATGAAAGAGATCCATTCCATCCATTCCTTCCATCCATCCATCCGTCCATTCATCCGGGCTCCATTCCTTCCATTCCATCCATCCATCCATCCATTCCATCCATTCATCCTTCCTTGTCCATCCATGTCCATTCCTTCCATTCCATCCATCCATCCATCCATCCATCCTCCATTCCATTCCTTCCTCCATTCCATTCCGTCCATTCCATTCCATTTCCTGTCCATTCCATTTCCGTCCATCCGTCCATCCATTCCATTCCATTCCTTCCTGTCCTCCATCCATTCCTCCATCCTTCCATCCATTCCATCCATTCATTCATCCATCCATTCCATCCATCCATTTCCGTCCTTCCATTCCATCCATCCATCCTCCGTCCATTCCATTCCATTCCTCCATTCCGTCCATCCATTCCATCCATTCCATCCGGCTCCATTCCATTCCATTCCTCCATCCATCCATCCATCATTCCATCCTCCATCCATTCCATTTCCTCCATTCCATTCCATCCTTCCTCCATCCATCCATCCATCCATCCATTCCATCCATCCATCCATTCCGGCCAATCCATCCATTCCTTCCGTCCATCCTTCGTCCCATCCTCCTCCCTTCGATCATCATCCATCCATCCATCCACTCGTCCATCCATCCATTCCTCCATTCCATCCGTCCATCCATCCATTCATTTCCTTCCATCCATTTCCTCCTTCCTCCATCCATCCATCTATCCATTCGTCCATCCTTCCATCCTCCATTCCATCCATCCTGTCCGTCCGTCCTCCGTCCGGTGTCGTCCAATCATCCATTCCTTCCATTCCGTCCATTCCATTCATCCGTCCATCCATGTCCATTCCATTTCCTGTCATCCATCTCCTCGTCCTCTTTTCTGAATCCATTCCTTTCCATCCATTTTATTTGTGGCTGATAGAGTAGTTGATGTAAATCCGTGTAGCAGATATATAAGAGCGGGTGTTTTCCTCATTTTGAGGTATGATCGGTGTGTGTATGTGAAGTACATGTGCAAATAAAGAACAAATAATTCAAGAGTAGATCAGAGTGTGAAAGAGATTGAGAAGAGTGTGTAGAAGTTTTTTTGTGCCTAACCGAAACTGTCATCGGGCTTTTACATAAGCTAATTTCTCAATTCAACCTCATCAAATGGATTTAATTTTATTATTGTATGTAGGGCAGTGAGCCTTCCTCTGAGTAGTGAGCTCTAGGTAGTGTGCCTAAATGCAAGTGCATTCCTTATTCACTCTTCATTATACTTTTAACAAGGTATAATCTTGCAGACTAACATCCACCATGGTTTTTACCCTAACAGGGTTTCCATGTATAAAATATTGGTGTTCATGTGTCTTTGATGTGTTATTGATTTATTCTTGCACTGTTAATTATCAAATCTAATATTAAAGGTTTATTAATGTTGAATAAGTTTGATTCTGGTAATAATTGATTCACCCCCCTCTCAGTTGTCTATCCTTGCTTTGCCAACAAATCTAAATAAAAACAATATTACAATATTATTATTCAAGGTGTATAACATGCCTTTCCCAACAAATAGAGAATTTTCACCCTTCCCTATTTGAAGGTTACCTTAGGAGAGTCTAAATAGTGCATACAAATAGAATTTGTGTGATGTTGGAAGCCATCCATAACAAATCTCACTATTTAGTTTGTCTATAATACAAAGAGTAATAATAATATCTTAATATGTGTCATGTCTACCTTGTTCTCTACTCAGGAATCTTGGTTGATTCAGCCTATTATTATATGTTTTATGGATCATATGTATGTTATAATGACCAAGTATTGATGGTCTTTGTGGCTTTCAACACAATTTTTCTTCCTTACTGAGGTTTTGTTTCCCTGATTCTCTTATTCCTAGTATTTTTTTATGTGGCTTGGGGTTTATAGTATTATACAAACCATAGTTGTTCTCTTATCATACTATCTAACATTTAGATTTTCAAATTTATATTTCATGGAATTTCTTCAAATAGGCAGGAAATTACTCAGTATACCTACATAAATGGCTTTGGGATTTTTCCCTATTCGATCTAATTTGAAATATTTCTTGAGCAGAAATGAAGAAAGGAATGACACAAAAATTGGTTGGAATCTCCTCCTTGAATATGTATTAATGAAAAAAAATGGTTGTTTATTGAATCTAATAGTTTGGAAATCACACATGTAAGAAAAAATTAAATGTCAATGTAGCAAAGATAATAAAATAAGTAATAGCTCAAGAAAGGAAAACTTCAACTAAAAATATGATACCACACAAATATAGATGAGTATTATTGAAAAACCTAAGAAATATTGGAATTCGAGAAAGCTTGTTCCTTCTCCCAAAATTCCAAGCCGCAGCATGTACCCCATATTGCATGTCTCTAAAGCTCATGTAGGTAAGAAATAAACCACCCATGCTTTTGGAAAATGTAGCTGCGAGAATAATTCATATACATAGAAGTTTTTAATAGCCTAGATAAAACAAAGAAATGTATATACATGTGTATTTCAAAAAGGATTCAAAATAAGTAGTTCCTTTCCATTCATTTTTGCAAAGGTGGCTTTGTAAACTTCCATTCAAAACTAACCCACAAGGCACAATGTAAGCATACTGACTTAAGTGTAGTACTTGAATTTTAAAAACAACCTCACCAATTCAAGTAGCTTGACCTCTTGTCTCAAGAACCAAACTCTTAGCCATTTTGTTGGTGTAAAAAAGGATGGAAGATATTTGAGTGTCAATAGTCTCTTAAAGCCACCATTGAGGATAGTGAATTCATTATACATTTTTACAAAATATTTTTTCCCTCGCAGATAGGAAAATGCTCATAAATTTCTTTACTTTGTGATAGAAGTTTGTAATGATGTTTGTGTCAAAATGTACAAGGCCTGTAATAATCCACTATAATAGGATTTCGTGCACAAATTTTGCATAAATGAAATTCATATTAATGGGAACAAAACAACAAACATCACAGTGTACCCCTTGTAAAAAATGGTACATATGTAACCAAAATTTAGAGTTCAATGCATTAGTTTCACATTCTCCTCCTCAAAGAGAAAAAAAATTTGTACCAAATAAGAACAGGACAAATACTTTGTTAAAACTAATAATAAATGAAATAAGTTTTGGAGTGAAAAGGACACTGCAAGGGGGGGGTGAATTAGTGTCATGAACTAATTTAACAATTTTTAGAAAATGAAACAAAATTTAATTATGCTCTCACTAATTCAATGATTAAATCATCCATAAATTGAATGCAACCATTTAGAACTGAAATGAGAAGTATGACAGTAAAACAATGCATAATAAAGCATTCTCACAGTAAAGTTGTGAAACCACAAATGAACAATGAGACACAAGATTTTTTGAGTGGAAAACCACTCCTAAACTACTGTCATACTAGCTTGTATTTTCAAATCACTGTATACAATGCCTTACAGGCTAATTTCTAAGCACCAACTCAAGGAGCAGCAACCCCTCATTTAGAGACACCAATCTCAAGGAGCACCAACCCCTTATTTTGAAACACCAATTTCAAGGAGCACCAACCCCTTTTTAGTTTACAGAATTACAGTAACACAGAGGATCTCTTTGTTTCATTTTTGCTCACACATACCTCTCTATCTAATACCCTAAATATTCAACATGAATCCTTAAAATATTAAATAAATAAGGTTTTTATAATCATACTCTGCATCATGTTTTCAAACTCTTATTATAGAGCTTTTTCACTATATTTTTTCAGATTTTCATTTACAAAAGTTATCACTTCTTTCTTTCAAGAACTAAACTATTTTCAAAAGAGAATCTCATATTTTTTGTCACATTACAATAATATATGTATGTTCTCTCTTTTACCTTCAGCAGAGGTATATTAATAAGACAAACTTTCTATCAGTTTTTTCGTAGAAAAACAAAGTTCAGCCCTGTATGCACCAAGACAATCATTCTTCTGACAAAGTAGATGATTTTTTTTCAGCAAATGTGTTTTTAGAAAAATAAAAATCAAAGCTCTTCATTGGTCGTGAGAGGAGGAATCTACAGATTTTTGTTTGAATCTTCAACCAAGGGTTTAAAGTGACATTATTACACTTTGTTTCCTGAACCCTTCATGAATTTGTTTTCACAAGAACGTGCAGGCATCTAATTCCTTATTTTACCTTCTGAAAAAACAAAGAATTTGAAATGTAACCGAACTCTCATCATGATGAACCTCATAAAAATAAATAAACAATGTTTTTAGACCACCCATAATGAGAAATGCAGATTAACCGAACTGGATGCATTATCTTTTGATAAATAAATTATTTTCACCTTATCTAATTCGAGTAGCAAGACTAATTGTAGATCTGATACGAATAATCACAAAAATGATGGAAAAGATTCCAGATAAAGCATGAATTTAAACCAAAGAGAGAGAACTCTTTGAAACTTTCACCAATGAGAGAAATGAATATCTGAAGATCTTCAAAGAAACTGAAAAAGAACCTGATAAATGTGATGTAAGAACATTACCAACCCAACTTTTCAACGAATCAACATACTCCTTCCATGCTCGAGTCCATACCCATAGAGAAATGACAAACCAGATTCCAAACAACTTCATAGCTCTTGCAGAGAGCTCCAACACCTATTCATTTTGTTGCAACAAGGTGAGTAACGGTTGAAACATGTTACCCATGGTGGTGGTGTGGCTAGGGTTTCAATCCCTTAGCAAAAAGAAAGTTTGAAATGATTTTCCCTAACATCCTTTTTACTTCCATTCAAATCAAAGGCTTTCGATGCCTTTTTCATAATTTGATAAGACTTGAAGTCTAAGAGGACTTAAGTCATGATAAAAAAAATCATAATAAACTTTAACAAATCGTTGTCAAAGACTCATAATGCCGACACAAAAATAAACATTATTACCATGCTGATTCCAAATCTTTTCAAAAATTTCGATGCCATGTCACTTCATAGTGACTTTTAATTATTTCCACATACCTTTTGTCGGCCAAGTATTCTATGTAATAGACTTTACTCCAAATCGAAATCACAATCATCAATGTAGAAAAAGTAGTATGCTTTGTAAAAGTAAAGTGCTCGATTCAAATATGAATTTATTCAAATTCATTTACCAATGCAAGTTAGCCAACATAATGCCCAAATCAACATTATAATATTGCCATAATATTACCTTCAAGCCATAGAGGTGAATTTTACCAAGTCACACTATGATAACCAAAGATCACCTTTAGAAACTAATTATGATATCAAGCCAATCTAAACCATATAAACTGGATGAAGACTCCATATATGTCAACTAGTGACACCAAGATAATGTGAAAGAGCCATGAAATGACAAAACCAACTGAAGAGTAAATAGAAACCTCATATACCAATGATGCCAAATGAATTATAAGACTCGAGTGCCAAAGAGAACATTAGTATAATTCCAACCCAATATGCCATGTAACAAATAATATATCATAACCATTGACATTAAAGAAATATGTGCCATGATCCACCAATGATGTCAGTGAACAACCTGATAAGTATCAATGGAACTAAAATCCATCTAATAATGAATTACCAAAACAATATACCTGAATAGCCATGCCATATACCTGTATGAAAAAATATCCTTTATCTGCACATAAAGCTCAAGCTAATCAGTACCACAAGATATAACAAATTTGAATGTAAATCAAAGCCATAATACTATGCATAGCCAAAGTACTAAATGCCAAAACATGAATAGATCAAGAGTAAGTAAAGATTGAATTAAGTGTCACAATGTCAATGCCAAAATGCCATGAGTCATAATTCCAAAGTGCCATAAATGAACCAATGAATATCCAGTACCATGCCTTATCAACATTGTCAATCCAATATAGTCATAACCATCTGCAAATGAATATCTTGAATAACCAGAAACATGATCATCAAGAACATGATTAATTTGAATGGGAACAAGCATGAAGATCCTGTAAATGAACCAAACTAAATACCAATCCTACCCTATAAACTTTGAAGCATAATAGGCAACAATAATTCAATGCAAGCATATGAGGACATGTCAATCAATCTGAGATACCATTGCATCATTTGTGACTTTGTCATTAAGGATAAATAATGTGAGGGGTGAGATCAACAAACTCCCCCTTTGTCCTTGATGAAAAACACAAATCTCTCTCCCCCTTTTTGCATCAAAGACAAAGGGTAGAAAAAATGTGTAACGCCTCAAGTAGATATATATACCTAGATATGTACCAAATGATTATGTCGATATCATAGTAAGAATAGCAATATATCCTTTTTAAAAAATCAGTCCATATCAACAACATAATATTATAATGCAACAAACCCAATTGTTAAGTGATACCTGAAGACTAAAAGCATGCTACCTTGGAGATTTTCTTTGTCATCAAGGATTGAAGACTAGTTACTTGAACATACCACCTTCTTTGTCATGTTAAACTCCATCCTCCATTGTCACCTCACAAAAAAATGCTTTGACTAGCACTTATACATTGAGTCATTGTTTCAAAGTAGCAAGCCTTGTAAATGGTTAGCAACCATCACAAACCGATATTTTACAAGGAATAGAAACACAAGTATCCAATTCAAACACCACCAAGAACATTGAAAGGCTTTGCACGAAGATGCATCCAAGACAAACCATTACATCCAAAATCCCAAGCATCCAAAATAAGCTCATAAAACAAATTGTATAGTCATGTCACAAACTTCTTAATCTAGTCAACCACTAGTTCAAGAAAGATAAGTATCCGTTGTGAAAGATTATTGGAAATATAATAGAGCAACAAAGTGGATTACTGCCCAAAAATATATATCACTATCCAGAAAGCAACAAGAACCAGCAACATATAAAGATATAGAGCACCAAAAAATGGACATAACAAGCTTCCAAAGCAAGCCAAAGGATCACAACAATGCATTACCAATGCCCATTACATCACTTTACTAACTATAAACACAATGTTACCAGCAAGAATAACCATGTACCAGGGCATCAACTGTGATAGCATCAAAGATATGATGAGCTTCTCCCCTAAAGTGAGATAACAAAGAAAACAAGATTCTCAAAAATCCCATTGCAAATCTCTTCCAAGCACAATATTTTCTTAAAATATGATATTATCCACCATCTATCATAATATCACAAGAATCTACACTTAAAGCACATTGTGTGAAAATAAAATCTCAAGATACTCTTACCAAATAGCCTTGCTCCCCCATTATCACTTACATGGCATGGATATCATATGAAAAAATAAGATAACATCACTGTTGTAGCAACATATCAGCACCAAATGAAACAACAAACTGAGCAATCAAAGTATTATACCATTTCTCTCCAATCACTGTTACTGCATCATACATATTTTCTCCACTATAAAAGAAAACATTTCCACACTAATAACCAAAATACATAAAATATTAGTAATGATTAGCATAATCCAAAGTGAAAGTTCCATGATCAACAAGCATCAAAATACAAGTGTTACCACACATTGTCCAAGATATTTAGATGCCAAACAAGTAGATATTACTGTCATACCAATACTGTCATTAATCTAAAAAATCTTGTAGAAATAATCACCTTGGATTGTGATGTCTAACGTTCAAAATGCATATCTACTACACTTTTCATTAACCCTTAACATGTATCACATTTCAACAGTATAAACTTGTCACAGTGGAAACAATTTTTCTATCCACAATCCACTGTTAGTAAACTTGACAGTCATAACATTCAAAAATATGAACTAAGCATGTATTGTCAAAGAAGAAACACCACACCACAGAACTATGCCAACATGAAAATGCATTGTACTGTAAACGGTCATCATTTAACCTTATAAATGTAGCTGATAACCCAACTCAAATATAGGTTTGAACTATTTTAATAATTCTCAAATCTTCAAGCTATGTGAACATGTGAAACAAAGATTTATACCACAGTAAAAAGTATCAGATTTCTTGAAATAAATTTTGTCAAAAAACAACATACCTTCTAAACTTCCAGGGGTAAGAGATAAAACATTTGAAAACTCCCCCTAACTTCATGCTTCTCTTTATGCACTAGTAGAGGTCACTTGTGCAATATGCAGAAGACTTAATCCATCCTTCTCCTATTTTTCCTTTCTTCTCCAAACCTTCTTAGCACCTATCTTCTTCTTGTCCAAGGTGTCTACCTATTGTTGCTTGGTCAAGGTATTAGTCCTTTTGCTATGTCTAGATGACTTCAACACATGATTTCTACAAGACTGAGCTCTATGTCCAAAATAGTTACATCTATAACACATAAAATTTCGATCTGAACCAAAAGAACGATAACTTTTTCTATTACCAATCTTATCATTCCACCAACAGTTAATTGCTACATGACCAACTTTGTGGTAGGTATAACACATAGTGTCATGATTCTATTTTGACAAGCTATAAGTACTATTTCCCTTATTCCATTCATAATTATTTTTGGCATAAATTTCACAATCTCTAGCCCTATGTCCAAAAACATGACATGAATAGCAGTAACCATGGAATTGAGAATAATTGTACCTTATTGATTGACACTTCTTGGTAGATGAGAAACCTGAAAATTTGTTAATATCCTTGCTATCAGTCTCTGGAGCATGATAGTTCAAATCTATTTTTTTCTTAGGAATCTGCATAGCCTTGAAACTTTTCCCATCAGTTGTTGCAAACACAATTTCCTTGCTAGATTCATCTTTGACACCAAAATTTTGTCCAACCTCATATCCCACTCTTGTAGGATCCTTAGAATTTTTTTTTCTGTCCAATATCTCATTCAATAGATTAGTACTATGGTCAAATTTCTGATTTTTACCTAATTGAATCTTGACACTTTCAAGCTCTTTTCTTAATGCAACAACTTCTCCTTCAAGTTTTAGACAAACAATCTTTTTGATCTCCAAATCAGAATTCACAACATCAGTTATCCTCTTACATTCTTCAATTCCAATTTTCTGACTTATAATCATATCATCTCTAAGAGTTGGTTCTTTTAACAAGGAATCATTATCTGAACATTTCCTTAAAGAAGAAATCTCATATCCTAGTTTATTGCACACTTCATCCTTGTCTTTTAGCTTGACTTCCAATTCCTCTTCAACCCTTTTTCTATCAACCATTTGAGCTTTTAGAGATTCAATAATATTTTTAGATTTATCATAGTTTTGGTTTAATGCCTGATTAGTATCAATGGTCTTTTGAAGTTGTACCTTAAGTTACTAATTTTCTTGTTTAATCCTTGTAAGTTCTTCTAAGGAAACAATCAGTTCTCCTTCCAGATCAACCTCATACTCATCATCTTCATATTATTTTCCACCAAACTCTTGTTCAAAGTCACTTACTAAGTGATCTTCATCTTTATCAACCAGAGGATCACTATTAGTATCAAATGACAGGGGTATTTCTTGAGACAATACTTCACTAGACTTGACAGGGATTGATTGATCAACTTTTTTCTTGACTCTAGAGGTTTTCTTTTAACCTTTATTTCTCTTGCACTTAGCCATGAAAAATAATCCATGACCAGGAAACCCTAAGTGGTTTAGACTTATGCACGAGTATGGCTCTATACACCAAGATCAATAGAGAACAAATATGTCTTCGTAAAACATAGTTTGTATCATTCAAACAAAAATGCTTTCTTGAACTTGTGACATCATTGATAAACTCCAAGACTAGAATCAATCCAAGGTTTTTTAGACCTATCAAAGGACCCTACACTCTGATACCAATTGTTGGAGTGAAAAGGACACTAAGAGGGGGGGTGAATCAATGTCATGAACTAATTTAACAATTTTCAGAAAATGAAACAAAATTGAATTATGCTCTCACTAATTCAATGATTAAATCATCCATAAATTGAATGCAACCATTTAGAACTGAAATGAGAAGTATGACAGTAAAAAAATGCATAATAAAGCATTCTCATAGTAAAGCAATGAAACCACAAATGAACAATGAGACACAAGATTTTTTGAGTGGAAAAACCTCTTGGGGTAGAAAAACCACTACTAAACTGCTGCTATACTAGCTTGTATTTTCAAATCACTGTATACAATGCTTTAAAAGATAATTTATGAGGACCAACTCAAGGAGCACCAACCTCTTGTTGGAAGTGGAACTACTCTGAGAGGGGGGGTGAATCAGAGTAATATAATTTAAAAACATTTTATGACATGAAATGAAGATTTGACCTCTTTTTGATCTAGAACTAAATGTAACCTTATATACGAAATATAAAAGCCGAACTTTGAATGATAAGAAAAATTACTCAATCAACTACAAAATGAATGCCTAACAACTCCTGTTAAAGCAAGATGTATATTTTTCATATAATATTGAGTGAACAAATTTTTAATGCTTTCTTTTGCAAGGAAACCAGACTTTTTGATGACAGAAACTAACACTAAAACTTGCACATTAACAACTGAACCAAGAGCATTTAGATGAAATTGAACAATGAAAAAGTATCAGATCATTTGAAGGAACTAACTCAGCATAAATGACAGAAGGAAATATTGTGCAAGATAGACACGAATCACACAAAAGAGTGACACATAAATTGCCGAGTGGAAAACCCTCTTGGGGTAGAAAAACTACTCCAAAATGCCTTACAGGATTTATTCCAAAATCTAATTACAATATTTTCATAGCACCAACTCAATCACTGAAATTATGAAGCACCCACTTCAATAGGAGTACCAACTCCTTTTCAATGTTTCTTTCTACATATAGTTTGCAAAGTAAGGACCTTGCAATTGCACTATGTTTGCAATCATAAAATCTCTACAGAACAAAAAGATATTTAAATAATTCCAATTACACAATGTACTAATTGCAATAGCACAAGAAATAATCTCTCTCACATAAATCTGAATATGATTCTCTATTTTAGAAACCAAAGACAATATACAATGAAGCCTTCCTTTTGCTTTCTATCTTTCAATAAGTATTCACTCTTATTCTTTCTCAAATTCTCAACCAAATAATGGCTTACTACCATTCAATTTATACCAAGAACAACAAAAGAAAAATAGTTATCTTTTTCAAAAACCCGAAACCACAATAACCAAGGTTTTTACAAACTTGTAAATCATGTAGTTAAATCATGATACCCATAATGGGTATGAGCAATAATCACCGAAATTTTGATGAAAACCACTGAAGAGAATAGAACCCTTGAGTATAAACTCGAGTTACTAAAAAATTGAAACTAAATCTTCAACAGTATCTTAATCACAAATCAGTTAAGATTTAAACCACCATAAAGTATTTTGAATTGAAAAGCAAATACCTGTCATGGCAACCAAAATATTACCAACTGTTTGTGTAAAAACTTAATAAAGGACTCACTCAAACTCTTCCAACTTTCAGCTCGAACATATTCCATCAAAGAAACCACTAACTGATTCTCTAGTCCAACATACCTTCAGCTCAAGCAACAACTCAACTCAGAATCTGAAAATTTTCTCATGGTGGCGATGAGGGTTAACCAAGCTTGTGAGACAATCATTTGTGTCGCCCTAAACACTTATTTAATTTTCACAATATATGCGAACCTTATTCATCATTTGATAAAGTTTGAAGTCTCTGAGACCTAAAGACAAAACAAACATCATAATACCTTTTATAAATATGCAGTCAAAGATTTAAAATGCCAACACCATTATATCTTTACTAATTGTCATAACCTTAAAAAAATAAAATACTGACCACTTAACACATAGAACATTGTTTCCAAAAGACAATGTCTTGTGATCTTTTATTATTTCCACAAACCACCTATCAGTCTTAAGGCTAAACAAATCAACCACTACAAGAATTGAGAACAATATCAATGATGCCAACTTCAATGAAGACCAAGCATTGTAAAATGTAACACTAAAGTGAAAGAAGATGTAAAGTGAAGCCCAAGCACAAGAATGTGCTAAGTGATGCAAAAACAAAATATACCACCTGTGTCTTCACCAAAAAACCGAGTCATAGAATTTTTCCAATGATATTCCATGAAGCCAAGAAGTTATTCATTTGTAGTGATAGAATGAAAACATATAAACTAAAAACAATATATACCTTCATACTGTAATGCCTTAACTTGTATGAGCCATGACAAAAAATAAAGTCACCATGAAATATTTGTCTACACATAAAGCTCCAAACATTAGTAAAAAAATCATAATAAAGCTACAACTCTGACTAAGATACAGAGAATGCCAAGCCATCAGAATGTAAACAATAATGCCACTGATAGTCAATCACCAAGATGCCAATTTGAATCACAATTTTGACATCAAGGACAAATACCAAAAGAGAAGTTCAACACCCCTCATTTAGAGACACCAATCTCAAGGAGCACCAACCCCTTATTTTGAAACACCAATTTCAAGGAGCACCAACCCCTTTTTAGTTTACAAAATTACAATAACACGGAGGATCTCTCTATTTCATTTTTGCTCACACATACCTCTTTATCTAATACCCTAAAGATTCAACATGAATCCTTAAAATATTAAATAAATAAGGTTTTTATAATCATACTCTGCCTCATGTTTTCAAACTCTTATTACAGAGATTTTTCACTATATTTTTTCAGATTTTCATTTACAAAAGTTATCACTTTTGTCTTTCAAGAACTAAACTATGTTCAAAAGAGAATCTCATATTTTTTGTCACATTACAATAATATATGTATGTTCTCTCTTTTACCTTTAGTAGAGGTATATTAATAAGACAAACTTTCTGTTGGTTTTTTCTTAGAATAACAGAGTTCAGCCCAGTATGCACAAAGACAATCATTCTTCTGACAAAGTAGACAATGTTTTTTCAGCAAATGTGTTTTTAGAAAAATAAAAATCAAAGCTCTTCATTGGTTGTGAGAGGAGGAATCTGTAGAATTTTGTTTGAATCTTCAACCAAGAGTTTAAAGTGACATTATTACACTTTGTTTCTTGAACCCTTCATGAATCTATTTTCACAAGAACATGCAGGCATCTAATTCCTTATTTTACCTTTTGAAAAAACAAAGAATCTGAAATGTAACCGAACTCTCATCATGATAAACCTTATAAAAAAAAATAAACAATGTTTTCAAACCACCCATAATGAGAAATGCAGAGTAACCAAACTAAATGCATTATCTTCTAATAAATAAATCATTTTCACCTTATCTAATTTGAGTAAAAAGACTAATTGTAGATCTGATATGAATAATCACCAAAATGATGGAAAAGATTCCAGACAAAGCACAAATTTAAACCAAAGCGAGAGAACTCTTCGAAACTTTCACCAATGAGAGAAATGAATACTTGAAGATCTTCAAAGAAACTAAAAAAGAACCTGATAAATCTACTGTGAGAACATTACCAACCCATTTGTTCGACAAATCAGCATACTCCTTCCATGCTTGAGTCCGTACCCACATAGAAACGACAAACCAGATTCCAAACAACTTCATATCTCTTGCAGAGAGCTCCAACACCTATTGATTTTGTTGCAGCAAGGAGAGTAATGGCTGAAACATGTCACCCATGGAGGTGGTGTGGCTAGGGTTTCAAGCCCTTAGCAAAAAGAAAGTTCAAAATGATTTTCCCTAACATCCTTTTTACTTCCATTCAAGTCAAAGGATTTTGATGCCTTTTCATAATTTGATAAGACTTGAAGTCTGAGAGGACTTAAATCATGATAAAAAACATCATAATAAAATTTAAAAAATCGCTATCAAAGACTCATAATGTCGACACAATAATAAACATTATTACCATGTTGATTCCAAATCTTTTAAAAAATGTTGATGTGATGTCACTTCATAGTGACTTTTAGTTATTTCCACATACCATTTGTCAGCCAAGTATTCTATATAATGGACTTTACTCCAAGTTGAAATCACTATCATCAATGTAGACAAAGTCATATGTTTTGTAAAAGTAAAGTGCCTGATTCAAATATGAATTTATTCAAAGTCATTTACCAATGCAAGTTAGCCAACATAATGCCCAAATCAACATTATAATATTTCCATAATATTATTTTCGAGTCATAGAGGTGACTTTTACCAAGTCACATACAATTAACACTATGATAACCAAAGATCACCTTTAGAAATTGATTATGATATCAAGCCAATCTGAACCATATAAATCGGATGAAGACTCCATAAATGTCAACCAGTGACACCAAGCTAATGTGAAAGAGCCATGAAATGACAAAACCAACTAAAGAGTAAATAGAAACCTCATATACCAATGATGCCAAATGAATTATCAAAATTGAGTGCCAAAGAGAACATTAGTATAATTCCAACCCACTATGCCATGTAACAAATAATGTATCATAACTGTTGACATTAAAGAAATATGTGCCATGATCAACCAATGATGCTAGCGAACAACCTGATAAGTATCAATGGAACTAAAATCCAATTGATAATGAATTACTGAAACAATATACTTGAATAGTCATGCCATATACCTGCATGAAAAAATTACCTTTATCTACACATAAAGCTCAACCTAATCAGTACCACAAGATATAACAAATCTGAATGTAAACCAAAGCCATAATACTATCCATAGCCAAAGTACTGAATGCCAAAACATGAATAGATCAAGAGTAAGCCAAGAATGAATCAAGTGTCACAATTTCAATGCGAAAATGCCATGATTCATAATTCCAAAGTGCCATAACTGAACCAATGAATATCCAATACCATGCCTTATCAACATTGTTAGTCCAATATAGTCATAACCATCGACAAATGAATATTTTGAATAACTAGAAACATGATTAATTTGAATGGGAACAAGCATGAAGATCCTATAAATGAGCCAAATTGAATACCAATCCAACCCTATAAACACTGAAGCATAATAGGCAACAATAATTCAATGCAAGCATATGAGGACATGTCAATCAATCTGAGATAACATTGCATCATTTGTGACTTTTTCATCAAGGAAAAACAATTTGAGGGGTGAGATCAACAATAAGATGGTTCAAACTGGTAAAAATATGATTTGTCATATAGGAAGAGAGGGTTCAAATATATTAAGGAATTGATATATAGTTGAAATTGGATAAAATTCTACATTTTTTCTGAACGAATACTTTCAATTGTTAAAATTAAGTTTTAAGGTTACCCCATGAGTGGAATCTACCAGGTTAAAGTTATTTTTCAAAAAAATTAGTAATACATATAACTTAATTTTGAGGTTAAACTTAGATGGATATTACATGAAAAACTAATAGTATCATAAGTATAGCTTTTATGGTGCCTGGCATTTGTGGCTATTGTTTGTCTGAAGCAATGAATTTTGTCTTATACTTAGCATCCGACTTCAGTTTTATACTTTAAACTATTTAATGTACTTAATTCATCTATGGTGTGCTCTCCATGCACTATGTGTTGGATGAGGTGGTTGTGTTTTTGATATATGGTTGTCATTGATGTCAACACTATTAGCATTAATATCTTGAAGGCTGTGTATGTCAAGGATATTGAGAAAATTATAATAAATTTGTTGGAGGTTGTCTGTGAAGATGTGAAGTTCAGTGTGGTGGAAAGTTCATTATGTTGGTATTTAGAATTTGTGAATTAAAGTGTTTGTTTCTAAGCCTATCTATTTTATCCTTTGGAAGTTTTAGAGGTGCGCATCAAGATTGGAGCAAGTTGTGAGTTTATGTGTTCTTGCAGTTATTTTGTTACTGTAGTTTGTGTTTATTGAAGAAGAGAATGTAATTCTAGTAATTTAAATTAATGTGTATGCTCTTGCAATGTTTTTAGATCATGCTCTATCCTTGTTGCACGTACGCATTGATCGGTGTGCTTGTGATCAAAGATTTTTCCTTTGTGTGTTCGAGCTTTTCATGTTCTTGACTGACATGTTGGTTGTAGCGTGTTGTGGATTCTCGTAGATTAACTTTTGAATGTTTGGCGCATTCGAGGACTTTTTTTAGGTCCTCATTATGTTGTGACCGACTTAGGTTGGTGCACATTAAGATTTGTTCATGAATTGGGTTGAAATTTTGTACACATCCATTCTTTTATTTCTAGTCGACAAAGTTGTTGATGTAATTCCATGAAGTGGATATATAAGAGCGGTTATTTTCTTCATTTGAGGAGAGTGTATGTATGAAGTATGTGTAAATAACTATTAGATCATTCGATTGTAGAGAAGAGGATGAATAAGTTTGAGTGAAGTGTGAAGAAGTGTTTATGTGCCTAACCGAAACTGTCATCAGGATTTTCAAGATGCTACTTTCTCAGTTCAATCTCTTTAGATGGATTTAATCTGAAAGTTTTATGTAAGATAGTGTGTCTTGTTTGAACAGTGAGCTCTAGCTAGTGTGCATGAATGCATGTGCATTCCTTATTCATTTCTCTTGTACTTTTAATAGGGTATAACTTGTGGATTAACCTCCACCGTGGTTTTTCCCCTAACAAGGTTTCCACACAAAAATATTGGTGTTATGTGTGTTTCTGATGTGTTGTTGATTCATGCTTTCAATTTTATTTATCATATATGAGATTAATGGTTGATACGATTAAATAAGTTTTAAATTATGTGACAACTAATTCACCCCCCCTCTTAGTTGTCTATCCTTGTTTTTCCAACAATTGGTATCAGAGCAGGTTCCTCTGAAGAAGTTTAATAGCTTGAGGTGATCCGAGATGGCATCATACAAGAAGGATAGTCCTAGATTCAATGGAACAAAATATTCTTTGTGGAAGGCTAGAATGGAGTGTCATTTGAAGTGCATTGATGAGCCCTTCTAGAAGATTACAAGGAACAAATATGTTATTCCTCAGAATGGTCCCTCTACTCTTAATGAGATCAAAGAAGTTGAAACTAATATCAGGGCTATAGAAGCATTATTGAGTTCTCTAATAGATTCAAAGATGACAAATGTGATGGGTATGAGAACATCATATGAGATTTGGAAGAAGTTGGAAACATTGTATGAAGGAGATGCACAAGTGAAAGTTTCCAAGCTACAAATTCTGAAGGGCAAGTGGGAAAACTTGAAGATGAGTGAAGATGGGAACATTATTTCTTTAATGCAAAAAGTAAATGAACTAGTGATGGGTATTAGATGTACGGTGGAACCTTGGATGAAGAATAGATTGTAGCTAAAGTGCTTAGATCATTTCATACTTACAAAATGAAAGCTCATCCTATTGAAGATCTCATGACAGTAACAAATGCGATAAGAGATATGTTGATTGGAAAGCTTGTTGCCTTTGAATTGAGTGAATTTGGTGAGTCTACCCCTAACACAGAATTTGCATTTAAATTTACTTTATCCAGAAGAAACCGACAGAGATATGATCCAGGACAAAGTTACAAAAATAGATTCAAATATGAAGATGAGATGAAACAAATTGAAGATGAAGAAAGAGAATTAGAAGAGTTGGAAGCATTGATTGTGAAAAGAGAAGCTAGAGGACAATGTAATTATAAAGGAAAGTTTCCTATTAAATGTTTCTCTTGCAATAAGATAGGTCATTTTGCATCAAGGTGTCCTGAAAGATTTCCTAGGTTCAAACCTGACAAGCCTAGATTTAAAAAATGTTATTATGATGAAGAAGGTGTTACTGATGATGAATCTGATAAATAAAATGGAAATGAAGATGGATGGGTATTCATTGCTATCAAGGAAAATCGTTTGGTGTCCACTGAATCTGCTAGTAATAAGAATATTTAGAAAGATCTTGCATCTATAATTGAAGAAAAGGATGAGTGGGTGATTGACAACAAATGCTCACATGATATGACTGGTGAAAAAAGAAATTTTATAAGCTTGGAAAAATATGACGGTGGTGTTGTAAGATTTGGAGACAATAATGCTAGTGTGATTTGTGGCAAATGCACTATTTCTATTGGTGGTAAATATAATACTGATGATGTTCTTTATGTAGAAGGATTGAAGCATAATATGTTGAGTGTTGGAAATATGGTCGACAAGCGATACAATCTTCAGTTCAAAGATGGAAAATTCAAGATACTGGGAAGTTCTGGAAATGTAATTGATTTAGGTACAAAGACAAGAGGTAATATTTTTCACCTAAGTGTTGCTAGTGAAAGTTGTTTAATTTCTCAAGTTGATGTAAGCTGGTTATGGCATAGGAGGTTGTGTCATGTGAATTTTCATAACATTGTAAAAGTAAGCTCCACTCAAGCAGTTAGAGATCTTCCTAAGCTAGTAAATCCTACTAACACCATATGCAAGGAATGTTAGATGGGAAAGCAAACTAGAGTTTCTATTTGGAGTAAACAACATCATTCTAATGGAGTATTGGAGCTGGTGCATACTGATCTATGTGGTCCCTCCAGAATTAGAATTCTATAAGGAGAAAGGTACTTTATGTTGCTTATTGATGATTACTCTAGGATGATATGGGTTGCTTTCTTGAGAGAAAAACATGAAGCATTGGAAAAGTTAAAAAATTTCAAAGCTATGGCCAAGAATGAGATAGGTTTGAAGATTAAATGCTTAAGGTCAGAAAAAGGTGGTGAGTTCACTTCCCAAGAGTTCAATTCTTTATGTGAAGAGCATGGAATCAAAATATAGTTATCTTCTCCCTAGACTCCTCAACAGAACGGAGTTGTAGAGAGAAAGAACAAAAAAAATCTAGATTATGCTAGAACTATGATGTTGGAAGGTAATGTACCTCATATCTATTGTGGAGAAGTTGTAAGCACTGCTATGTATACTATTAACTAGGTAAATGTCAATGATAATTCTAGTAAGACTCCTTTTGAGCTGTGGTTTGGTTATAAGCCTACTATTAAATATTTCAAAATCTTCAGAAGTAGATGCTATATAAATATAGATGAAGATATAGGCAAGTTTGATGCTATGAGTGATGATGGAATCTTTGTGGGTTACTCTACTAAGAGAAAATCCTTTCGGTGTTATAATAGAAGACTTAAGAAAATGGATGAAAGTGAAAATGTCAGATTTGATGAGCACACTACTAGATCATCCATATTTTGTGGATATGATTTATATGACCAACATGATAGTATTGAGAAATTACAAAATGCTCAGACACAAAATCAAGTTCAAATTGTTCTGGTGAATCAAGAGAGTCTAGAAGGAGAAGCTAGTGGAAGTGCAAAAGAAAGAACATAAGAGACAAAAGTTTAAGAGAATCACAAAGTTCTGAGGTATGTAAAGCTAAATCATTTTGAAGATCATATTATAGGATACAAGAACAAAGGTGTGTAGACTAGAAGAAAAATTGCAAAAGAGTATTGTCTGATTTCCAAGATTGAGCCCAACAATTTCAATGAAGCATGTAAAGATGAATATTGGATGGAACCAATGAAGGAAGAATTGATGCAGATAGAGAAAAATGATACATGTATTCTTGTTCCCAGACCTCAGGATAAAAATGTGATTGGAACCAAATGGGTCTTTCGGAATAATCTGAATGAACAAGGTGAAGTAGTTAGGAATAAAGCAAGACTGATATGTAAAGGGTGCTCACAGATGGAAGGTATTGATTTTGAATAAACCTTTGCCCCTATTGCTAGAATTGAAGCTGTAAGATTGTTTCTTGCTTATGTTTCTTTTAAGAACTACAAAGTCTATCAAATGGATGTAAAGTCATCATAAATGGTGAGCTAGAAGAAGAGGTATATGTTGAGTAATCAGATGTATTTCAACTGACTGATAAGGGAGATATGGTTTGCCAATTGAAGAAAGCATTGTATGGACTCAAGCAAGCCCCTAGAGCCTGGTATGCTAGACTGGATAAATACTTGTTGAATCTTGGATTCAATAAAGGTATTGCAGAAAATAATTTGTATTTCAAGATGGATCAGGATAAAGAGTTGATTATTGAAGTCTTTGTTGATGACATTATTTTTGAAGGTGATGATGACTTATGTATGAAGTTTGCTGATGAAATGAAAAGTGAGTTTGAAATTTCAATGATTGGAGAGTTGAAATTATTTTTGGGATTGTAAGTTACTCAGCTAGATAATGGAATATTTATATCTCAGTCCAAATATGTAAGACGGTTACTTAAAAAAATTGGTATGGAAGACTCAAAGCCTATTGGTACACCCATGATAATTGGATGCAAGTTAACATAGAATGATGGTTATCCTAAGGAAAATCAAATAAGATACATGTTGATTATTGGTGGATTTATTTACTTGACTCAGACGAGACCATACATCATGAATGCTATATGTATGGTTGCTAGATATTAAGCTAATCTAAAGGAATCTCATGTGACTATTGCAAAGAGAATTTTTAGATACTTGAAAGGGACAATTGATTTTGGCCTATGGTATTATAAATATGATGATCTTACTTTGAGTGCCTTTACTGATGCAAATTGGGTAGGAGATGTGGATGAAAGGAAAATTACTAGCGGTGGTGCCTTCTTCTTGGGGAAGAAGTTGGTGTCTTGGTTAAGTAAAAAGTAGAATTCCATTTCCTTATCTACTACTGAGGCAGAATATATTGTTGTTGCAAACAATTGTACTCAAGTAATATGGATTACTAAGATGTCGAGAGATATCAAAATTGAGTATGATGAGCCTATTACTATATTTTATGATAATTCAAGTGCCATAAAAATTTCCAAGAATCTGGTGCTGCATTCAAAGACAAAACATATATTCATCAAATATCACTTTTTGAGAGATAAAGTAAGTGATAAAGAAGTCAAACTAGAGTATGTGTATACTAAGGAACAGATTGCTGACATCTTTACTAAACTATTTCCTAAAGATACTTTTGAGTATCTCAAAGGCAAGTTAGGGGTGAACTAAGATGTAATCCTTTGCATCAATCCGTGTACTTACAGTCATATCTTGTTTTAGATTGATGTTATGGTGGTTGCTACTCAGGGAGAGTAGTCAAATGATTCAGATATGTGGTTCAAAGCTTGTGTGTACCTTTTCCATTGATGTCAAAGGGGGAGAAGAGTAATGTGAAAAAAATTTGAGGAAGAAAGGCAGAGAAGAGTCATGTGGAAATTGGAGAAGAGCTAGTTGTGTTGATAGTATTTTTCACATCATGTGTTGCCATCAACGCCAAAGGGGGAGATTGTTGGATGTTGTGGTTGTGTTTCTGATATGTGGTTTTCATTGATGTCAACACTATTAGCATTAATGTCTTGAAGGTTGTATATGTCGAGGATATTGAGAAAATTATAATAAATATGTTGGAGGTTGTTAGTGAAGCTGTGAAGTTAAGTGCGGTGGAAAGTTTAGTATGTTGGTATTCAAAAGTTATGCATTAAAGGGTTTGTTTCTAAGCCTATGTATTTTATCCTCCAAAAGTTTCAAAAGTTCCCATCAAGATTGGAGCAAGTTGTGAGTTTTTGTGTTCCTGTAGTTATTCTATTACTGTAGCTGGTGTTTTTGGAAGAAGAGAATGTAATTCTGGTAATTTAAGTTGATTTGTATGCTCCTGCGATGTTCGTTGATTTTTCTAGATTATGCTCTATCCTTGTTGCATGTTCGCATTGATCAGTGTGCTCGTGATCAGATATTTTTCCTTTGTGTGTTCAGGCTTTTCATGTTCTTAGCTGACATGGTGATTGTAGCGTGTTGTGGATCCTCATGGATTAACTTTTGAATGTTTGGCACATTCGAGGATGTTGTTTTAGGTCCTCATTATGTTTTGACCAACTTAGGTTGGTACGCATTGAGTTTTGTTCATGAATTGGGCCAAAATTTTGTACACATCCATTCTTTTATTTATAGCTAACAAAGTTGATGTAATTCCATGAAGCGGATATATAAGAGTGATTGTTTTCTTCATTTGAGGAGAGTGTATGTATGAAGTATGTGTGAATAAAGATTAGATCATTTGGTTGTAGAGTAGAGGATGAAGAAGTTTGAGCGAAGTGTGAATAATTCTTTTGTGCCTAAACAAAACTGTCATCAGGCTTTTGAAGAAGCTACTTTCTCAGTTCAATCTCTTCATATGGATTTAATCTAAATTTTTTATGTAAGATAGTGTGTCTTCTTTGAGTAGTGAGCTCTAGGTAGTGTGCATGAATGCATGTGTATTCCTTATTCATTTCTCTTATAATTTTAATAGGGTATAACTTGTGGATTAACCTCCATTGTGGTTTTTCCCCTAACAGGGTTTCCACACAAAAATCTTGGTGTTATGTGTGTTTTTGATGTGTTATTGATTCATGATTTCACTGTTATTTATTAGATTTGAGATTAATGGTTGATAAGGTTAAATAATTTTTAAATTATGTGACAACTGATTCACCTCTCAGTTGTTTATCCATGTTTTGCCAACACCATGGTTTTAGAATAAAGATTGATGTAAAGTGGTCAGTGAAATTGAGCTTAGATGCAAACACGTCTCTTTAATGAAGGAAGAAAGCTACTAAAGAAATAAATCTAATGAAGCAGATTGTGTTTGACATGAATTTTCTCCTACGAGTATTATTAGTAATAGGATGTTGAGATTTCCTCAAATTATGCTATGTATAGTTCTTCTAAAGAGTTCAACCACTCTCTAGTTTATTATTCAACATTTAGCACTCAACAACAATCTTTATTCTTAACTCTATTTTTTCTCTGTTGGTCTTCTCCTTTGTTTCCATCAAACATACTAACATGATTGCAATCAACTCAAATACTATGTTAGTTTTACATTTATCAAGAGTAGAAATTAAAGAGTGTCATATTCCATGCACATGAGAATGAATGGATTTCTTTGGGAATCGCATAAATCAATTCAAACATCTTCTCAAATGACCTATGTAGATTCAGACTTGTGTAATTAGAACACATGATGTAAATTTGCAAGAATAAATTCTCCTAACCTAAAAAAGTTGCAACTTTCCACAACCACAAAGAATTGGCTTCTCATTATTCAGTAAGGAAGCATGATAGGATCACAAAGGGTGGAATTATTCATCTAGTAGTCAAGTCCTTGTATGAGAAAGATGTGCTTGATAGTTGAGACTACAAATTACAACTCTCGATGTAAGTGTGCAAGAATGAATTCTCCCAGCCAAAGGAAGTCAAGACTTCTCATAATAAAAAAGAAACCATACTTCTCATAACAAAAAAAATCAAACTTCTCATGATAAAAATCAATAAGAAAGAATGATAGGATTAAATAAAGAAGAATTATTTATTTTACAATCAATTTCTTGTATGAGAAAGACATGGTTGACATGAGATTCCTAAAATCTTTACAAAGTTAACAGTAACAGAAATCTAGGTGGAAAACAAGATAAATATTGCTTAAGTTCAAACAATTAGAAAAATTGGTAAACAATAAAAAGTTCTCCATACAAAAAATTTAACAAGAGAATAAAAATCACCCGACATGGATCCTCTATCGTAGATGCACTTGTGAATTTCTATTACAAAACATAAATACATTATCACAGGAAAATGTAATCTTATACTATCACAAAAAGAAAATGGTAGTAAATGTTTAATGTCCTTGGCAAGATTAACTTACAAGTCAGCCCTACTTTAAAAAAAAAAATTAGTAGCTCATATGAAAATACACAATTATTTAGCAACACGTATGGGAAATAGCGAAAAGTCTACTACCTCGATCGTTTATATATTTTGGGTTTTTATTTTACGTAATACCTTAGTTAATTTAGATACACGAGGTATTGTTTGTTTTTCTCTTAGAGGTTTGTTCCTATTCATATTATGTGTATCGACCTATTGTCCATATTTTTATTTCATTAGTCTTTGTGAATTATATAAACTAGTCTTGAATGGAATTTTTCTTTTTATCTTATTAGAGGAAGATGACAAATTTGGTGGGTTTTTTTTTCTCAAATTACCAAGAAAGAACCAAATCTAGTTTAGTATGAGGGCGAAGTTAGATATGAAAAAAATGTGAGTCTGAGAGGGGATTAAATAGAAATTACAGATTAGGAGTATTGATAGGTGAAAGAAGTTGATGTAATTTTGGTTGTGTCAAAATACACATTCTCTATAAATAAAAACCTTTGAAATGAATTGAATATTGTAAAAGGAGAATGGTTTGGTGAAATCCAAAAGAACAACAATTAAGAAAATGAAAATATGTACAAATGATACACTAAAATGACAAATCATTCAAACTTGTTCGATACCCCACAACTTCATACCATTCTTGCAAGCTTGTGCTTTATTTCATCTTCTACTAATAATTTTTAAATGCATTGCAATGCTAGTCCAACAACACTAGCCACGTCTCCTCTCCATGAAAACACTACTAATATGTTAGGTTATCAATAGAGCTAAGACCCTAATCGACAACTATCCAAACCACCGATTACATGTCTTATCTTGAGTCTTTGACAAGCACCATCTATTGCCCCATAATTGTAAATCAACATTGATGCCTTTGGGACTGAATTGGCAGCATAAATGATAGGACCAGTGCCAATTCTTGGCATTAAATCTAGCATATAGGACCAAGTTCTCCTAGGACAAACATTAAAATTGTAACTATGGAAAATATTAGGTTAGAATCATTAGAGCATAAACAAAATAAACCCAAGTAAGCAATGAAGAACAAAGGAGTTAGAAAGCATAAAAACAAAGAAAGATCTCACCCAATGTCTTCAACCTCCATGAATCACCTTCATTGCACCTTCTCCATTTTTTGCAAATATGTTATTTTCCCTCAAATTTTGTGTGAGAAAAGTATACCTATGACATGACCTAGAAAATATTGAAGGATTCCATGAAAATGCAAGTAAAATTAATCCTATATGCAATAGAAAACTTGCAAAATGACAATGTTATCAAGAAATATGCAAGTATGCTAAAAAGCTTGAGAGATGCAAGATGTAGTTGTCAAAATGAGGGTAAAATTTCCATTTTATAGAAATGTCAATTTTAGATGGAGGGCCAAGATTGAAAGTTGAAAAAAGCCCTAAGATCAATGGCCATAAATGCATGTGATAATCCCTAATTAGGGTTAGGGAAAAGTTAGGTTAAAATTTGAAATGGAGGGTTGAGATTTGATTTTGTGAAAATCAAATCAAAGGTGGAGAATGCATGTGACAAGAAGAGGTGACACAAAAAAAGAGGAAAGTGGGGAATTTAAAATAAAAATTTAAAATTAATTCCCACAAGAGGTGATGTAGACCTTCTAAATTAAAAATTAGTTTAATTCAAAAGTGGTGGGACCATGTGATAGTAAATAATAATTTAAAATTATTTACTTGGAAAAAGAGGGAATTTAAATAAATGATTTTATTTAAATTTGGAGGAGAAGCTAATGTGACAATTAAATAATTAATTTTAATTATTTAATTGTGGAGGAAATGGACCAATAATTAAATGAAATATGAAGGATTTATTTAATTATGATAAGACATTAGTATTAGAGATGTATTTAAATAAATAAATGAAGTTTATTTATTTAAATAATCAAGAAGGAATAATGGAAAAATTAAATAAATTTGATAATTTATTTAATTAAAAAGGACATTAGAAATTAATGGTGTATGTAAATAGAATACATAGGATTTATTTATTTAAATTGTCAAGAAGAATGAAAGATGTGAATTAATTAAAAATTTAAGAATTATTTAATTAATAGTCGAATTTGCATAGGACATAATCTAGTATTTTAATTATGTTTAGAAGAATTACGGAGAAAATTGAGCTTGCAGGCCTAGGTCAATTTTATGTGTCTATAGAAACTGATGACCCCTCCATTGCACATAGAGACTGCAACATGTTTATTCATGCCTTCTCTTTCTTCCAAAGAAGCACTTTACTTCTAACAACATGTCCCACCAAATTTAGGCCCAATCACATTGCCAAAAATATTTTAAATCTTTAACTGTATAAAAAATTCACTTTTCTTAATTGAACATAAGCAATAAAATAGATGCAACAAAATAATAAATTTTGATTGGCTATAAACAAGAACTAATAATCATTATTTAACAACTGAACACTCCACTATAGTTTTGTGGTAGGAACTAATAAGTGCTTACATACTATGTAATTTTTTTTCCAATAATCCCACCTTCGTCCTCTTTTGCCTTTACATATACAACCACCTAATATGATAAAAACACCTCCAATGTAAATGATTGAAATATTAACATTTGGCTAAACATAAGCATATACAATAGAAAATGCAAGACCAAATAATTCATATAAACTTAAATAATCTTGAAATTTGAATAGACAAGTGGTGGGTTATTATAAGTGATAACTGAATTTCTTAGTATGCATAAAATTATATAAAAAGAGAAGCAATGGTGATCGGTCCACCCCAAGAAAAAGATAACTACAAACTAGTCTTTCTCTGAGTTTTTCAGGATAGGATAGCAAAATAAATTCCCTAAATTTACGGAAGGAGGAAAGCAAATATTGAAATAAGTTAAACAAACTAAAATTAACTGAAATTTTAGATTGTAAATATAAATTGCTAAATTTTTCCCAACAATCCTACAAAAATTTATTTCTATTTTTATGGACCAAATCATGTAGATCATCCAACCCTGAAAAAAGGACATCCCCTATAAGTCTCCAGGAGGTCGAGAACATCACCCAAACCCCATGTACCCATGGATCATTGTTCAAATACACTTACAAATAATGGAGCTAGGAATTAGAGAATTAAAAGCATAAATAGGGTATGTCTAGGAATGGCCTAGGTTTAAAATCTTGGGAATGTAAATCCATATTATGACACATGAAAACACAATCTAGGCTTATCCCATCCTATGTTGGAGTCCTCCATCGTCACTAAAGCTATATACCAAATATATATATATATATGTTTGAGCTTAGAAGATGGTATAATAGTTTGGCTTAATGTGTTGCCTTTGTTCAACAACCCTAAAATAAACAGCCAATTCTCCTTGTATATTTTTTCCATAACTTACTACAAGAAAATTGAAGAAGCTGTAGATAAAATGTATTAAGTTATTGCACCTAAAACAATAATTTGTTACTAAAGTGTGGCGTATTTATTCTTCTCAGAAAGAAACTCAAACATAAATGAATTCGATAGACACTTATGTGAGTTTTTATACCCTTCTATCATGGTTGGATTATTGATCTTGCACCGCTTAGATTTATAATCCATAATGTAATATTAGTTTGAAAGTGTTAAAAGTATGAAATTTTGAGTGACCTCATTAATTTCTTGCAGATGAGAGGGTTGGAGGAATGATGCTTCAAGTGGGGAAACTTTGAGAGTTGTTTCACACTAAGGGCACACAAATCTACTAAGTGTGTGTGGTACATTTAGAATTGACTTGCAACTTACACAATAAAGTTGATGCTTGGAGGGATCAATCCCTTGAGGAAGGGGAAGGGGTAGTGGAGAAGGAGGCAAGGGGAGGGGAAGTGGAAGAGGAAGTGAAAGGAGGACCTATCCTTGTCCCTTCCCTTGTTGGCCCAAAACTTCTAATTAATGAGGGGGAAATGGAAGCATCAGTTGTAGTTGACAATTGGGGCACTAGAATATCTCCATTCCTCCTCCCACCATCCGTGTGGTCTTGCAACATGCACACCTCACCAAGAAATCCCCTGGCTACACCATAGAAACTATAACTACCTCTCAAACACAAATTCAATTGTGATTACAAACAATAAATATACCAAAGCACTCCCTGCCAAGTCTTGCCTTTAGATCAATCAAACAAAAGCATGAACTGGAAATTAGCTTACGCGAGTATTAATAGCTTAAAAATGGGGATTTTGTCTTACATTGCATTGTAAATGCAAACAAGGATTATCAAGATCGATGAATGAGGTACATAGTGTAGGCTCTAAGTTGTGGCCTATGGGATTTAGGGTGGCATTTAATATAGCACTACATGCTATTAAATACTCATATGTGTATAGACGAAATTTGGGAAATGATCGTATTTATTAATTAATTGAAAAAAATCTATTAAATCTTGATTTTCAATTGTCAAGGTTGGATAGACAATAATGAAAATGTCCATCTCATTTCTCATTTTATTTTTGAAAGAGAATATCTTAAGGTAAATAGTGTAATTTTGTGTCCATTGAATTTATTTTATAATTATTTATTTATCTTTATTTATATATTTTTTCTTATATTTAATTTTATTTCATTTATTGTTATATATTTTTATGTATTTCATATTCATTTTATTTTTTATATTTAGATTGTTGGAAAAAAAAGGATAGACAACTGAGAGGGGGGTGAATCAATTGTTACATAATTTAAAACTTATGTTACTTTATCAACCTTTAATCTGAGATTTGATAATTAACAGTGAAAGCAAGAATCAACAGCACATCATAAACACACAACATCAAGATTTTTGTGTGGAAACCCTATTAGGGGAAAAACCATGGTGGAGGTTAATCCACAATTATACCCTATTAAAAGTATAAGTAAAATGAATAAGGAATGCACATGCATTCGGGCACACTACCTAGAGATCACTACTCAGAAGGGAAGGCTCACTGCCTTACATAAAACAATCAGATTAAATCCATCTGATGAGGTTGAACTAAAGCTTGATGACAACCGGTTAGGCACAAAAATACTTCTTCACACTTTGCTCAACCTTCTTCACACTCTGCTTTACACTTGAATGATCTAATCTTTATTCACACATATCTTGCACACACTTCACATACATTCACCGAGCATACTCAAAAATGAGGAAACAATCACTCTTATATATCTGCTACATTAATTTACATCAACAACTTTGTCGACCACAAATAAGGAATAAATGAATAACAAATTGCCAGCCCAATTCATGAACAAATCTTAATGTGTACCAACATAAGTTGGTCACAACATAATAAGACCTATATCAACATCCTTGAACATGCCAAGCATTCAAAAATTAATCCACAAGGATCCACAACACACTACAACCACCATGTCGGCCAAGAACATTAAAAATCGAACACACAAAGGAAAAATATTCGATCTCGAGCACACCAATCAATGCAGACATACCACAATGATAGATCACAATCTAGAAAGATTAATGAAGATCACAAGAGAATACACAACAACTAAATTTACCAGAAATGCATTTTATTCTTCTAGAAACACCTGCTATAGTAACAAAATGACAATAGAAACTCAGAAACTCATAACTTTCTCCAATCTTGATGTGCACCTCTAAAACTTCCAGAAAATATACTAGATAGGATTAGAAACAAAACCTTTAATGTGCGACTTTTGAATATCAACTTATAAAACTTTCCACCACTCTGATCTTCACAGCTTCACAGATTCCCTGCAATATATTTATTATAATTTTCTCAATATCCTCGACATATACAGTCTTGAAGTCACCAATGCTAATAGTGTTGACATCAATTATAACCACATATCATAAACACAACCACATCATCCAAAAATCTCCCCCTTTGGCATTGATGGCAACACATGATGTGAAAAATACCATCAACATAACTAGCTCTTCTCCAAAAGTTCTTCTCCCTCTAACATTACTCCTCTTTCATGAATCTTCTCCCCTTTTCTTCCTCAAGGGTTTTTCACATTACTCTTCTCTCCCTTTGACATCAATGACAAAGGCACACAAGCTCTGAACCACATATTTGAATCATCTGACTACTCCCCCTGAGTAGCAGCCACCATAACATCAATTTGAAACAAGATTCGACTGTAAGTGCATAGATTGATGCAAAGACTTGCATCTTAGTTCAGATTAGGAGGGAAAATCACCCCTAACTTTCCTTTGAGATACTCAAAAGTATCTTTAGGCAATAGTTTAGTAAAGATGTCTGCAATTTGTTCCTTAGTGGGCACATATTCCAATTTGACTTATTTATCACTCACTTTATCTCTCAAAAAGTGATACTTGATAGATATATGTTTTGTCTTTGAATGTAGCTCTGGATTCTTGGAAATTTTTATGGCACTTGAGTTATCAAAAAATATAGAAATAGGCTCATCATACTCAATTCTGATATCTCTCAGCATCTGCTTCATCCACGTTACTTGAGTACAATTTTTTGCAACAACAATATATTTTGTCTCAACAGTAAATAAGGAAACAGAATTTTTCTTTTTACTTAGCCAAGACACCAACTTCTTCCCCAAGAAGAATGCACCACCACTTGTAATGTTCTTATCATCCACATCTCCTTCCCAATCTGCATCTATAAAGGCATTCAGAGTTAGATCATCATCCTTAGGATACCATAGCCCAAAATCAACTGTTCCTTTCAAGTATCTAAAAATTCTCTTTATTGCAGTCACATGTGATTCCTTTGGATCATCTTGATATTTAGCAACCATGCATATAACATTCATGATGTATGGTCCAGTATGAGTCAAGTATAGTAATCCACCAATCATTGACCTATACCTTGTTTGATTAGCCTTAGGAGAATCATCATTTTGTGTTAGCTTGCATCTGGTTATCATGGGCATACCTACAGGATTTGAATCTCCCATGCCAAACTTTTTCAATAACTCTCTTACATATTTGGCTTGAGATATAAAGATTCCATCATCTAACTGAGTAATTTGTAATCCTAAAAATAATTTCAGCTCTCCTATCATTGACATCTCAAATTCACTTTTCATTTCATCAGAAAACTTTATGCATAAGTCATCATCACCTTCAAAAATAATTTCATCAACAAAGACTTCAATAATCAACTCTTTATCCTTATCCACCTTGAAATACAGATTGATGTCAGTAATACCTTTACTGAATCCAAGCTTCAACAAGTATTTATCCAATCTAGCATACCAGGCTCTAGGGTCTTTCTTAAGTCCATACAGTGCTTTCTTCAACCAACAAACCATGTCTTTTTCATCAGTCAGTTGAAATCCATTTGGTTGCTCAACATAAAATTATTCTAAATCACCATTCAGAAATGATGACTTCGCATCCATTTGATAGACTTTGTAGATCTTGAAAGTAGCATAAGCAAGAAATAACCTTACAGCTTCAATTCTAGCAATAGGGGCAAAGGTTTTTTCAAAATAAATACCTTCCATCTATGAGTACCCTTTACATACCAATCTTACTTTATTTCTGACCACTTTACCTTATTCATTCAACTTATTTTGAAAGACCCATTTGGTTCCAATCACATTTTTATCCTAAGGTCTGGGAACAAGAATCCATGTATCATTTTTCTCTATCTACATCAGTTCTTCCTTCATTGCTTCTCTTTCATGATTCTCTTGATTCACCAGAACAATTTGAATTTGATTATGTGCCTGATTAGTCTTTCCTTTATATGTACTATCATATTGATCATCTGAGTCATATCCACAATATTTGGATGATCTGTTAGTATCCTCATCAACTCTGACATTTGCACTTTCAACCATTTTCTTCGATCTTCTATTGTATCACCGGTAGGATTTGCTCTTAGTAGAGTAACCTAGAAAGATTCCTTCATCACTTCTAGCATCAAACTTACCAATATCTCCATCTCTCTTGATATAACATCTACTTCCAAATATTTTGAAATATTTAATAGTAGGCTTATGACCAAACCACGGTTCAAAAGGAGTCTTACCAGAATTACCATTGACATTTACCTAGTTGATAGTATATAAAACAATGCTTACAACTTCTCTCTAGTAGATATGAGGAACATTACCTTCCAACATCATAGCTCTGGCAGCATCTAAAATTGTTTTGTTCTTTCTTTAAACAACTTTGTTCTGTTGAGGAGTCTGGGGAGCATATAACTTTCTTTTGATTCCATTCTCTTCACAAAATGAATTGAACTCTCAGGAAGTGAATTCACCACCTCTGTCTGATCTTAAGCATTTAACCTTCAGACCTGTCTCATTCTCTTCCATATCTTTGAAACATTTGAACTTTTCTAGTGCTTCATGTTTTTCTCTCAAGAAAGCAACCCATATCATCCTAGAGAAATCATCAATAAGCAACATAAAGTACCTTTCTCCTTGTATAATTATGATTATGGATGGATGACATAGATCACTATGTACCAACTCCAATACTCCATTAGAATTATGTTGTTTGCTCCGAAAAGAAATTTTAGTGTGTTTTCCCATCTGACATTCCTTGCATATGGTGTTAGTAGGCTTTAATAACTTAGGTAGATCTCTGACTGCTTGTGTGGAGCTTACTTTGACAATGTTTTCAAAATTCACATGACACAACCTCCTATGCCATAACCAGCTTACATCAACTTGAGCAATTAAACAAATTTCACTAGCAACACTCAAGTGAAAAATATTACCTCTTTCCTTTGTACCTGAATCAATTAAATTTTCATAGCTTCCCAATATCTTGTATTTTCCATCTTTGAATTGAAGATTGTATCCCTTTTCAACCATCTATCCAACACTCAACAAATTGTGCTTCAATCCTTCAACATATAGGACATCATCAGTATTGTATTTACCACCAAGAGAAATAGTGCCTTTGCCACAAATCACACCATCATTGTTATCTCCAAACCTTAAAATACCACCTTCATATTTTTCCAAGCTTATAAACTTGATTTTGTCACCAGTCATATGATGTGAGCATCTGTTATCGATCACCCACTCATTATTTTCATCAATTATGGCTACAAGAGCTTTCTCAATGTTATGATTATTAACAGATTCAATGGACACCAGACCATTTTCCTTGATAGAAATGAATACCCATCCATCTTCATTTCCAGTTTCCTTATCAGATTCATCATCAGTAACACCTTCTTCAACATAATAACATTTCTTTTGAAATCTAGACTTGCCAGGTTTGTACTTAGAAACTCTTTCAGGATACCTTGATGCAAAATGACCTATCTTACTGCAAGAGAAACATTTAATAGGAAACTTTCCTTTATACTTACCTTGACATTTGGCTTCTCTTTTCACAATCAATTCTTCCAGCTCTTCTAGCTCTCTTTCTTCATCTCATCTTCATATTTGAATGTCTTTTTGGAACTTTCTCCTAGATCATATCTCTGTTGGATTTTTTCGGATATAGTAGCTTTAAATCCAGATTCTATTTTAGGATTAGACTCACCAAATTCACTCAACTCAAAGGCATCAAGTTTTCCAATCAGCATGTCCCTTGTCACATTTTTTACTATCTTGAGATCTTTAATAGCATGAGATTTCATTTTATAAGAAGTAGGTACTGATCTGAGCACTTTAGCCACAATCACATCTTCTTCCAAAATTCCACTGACACATCTAATACCCATCACTAGTTCATTTATCTTCTGCATGAAAGCAACAATGTTTTCATCTTCACTCATCTTCATCTTTTCCCACTTGCCTTTCAGACTTTGCAGCTTAGCAGCTTTCACTTGTGCATCTCCTTCATACAATTTTTCCAACTTCTTCTAGATCTCATGTGCAATATTTAGACCTATCACATTTGTCATCTTTGAGCCTCTCAAAGCACTCAATAATGCTTCAATAGCTCTGATATTAGTTTCAAATTCTTTGATCTCATTAGGAGTAGTAGGACCATTCTGAGGAATATTATATCTGTTCTTTGTAATCTTCCATAAAGGTTCACCGATGCACTTCAAATGACACTCCGTTCTCACCTTCCACAAAGAGTAATTCGTACCATCAAATCTGGGACTATCCTTCTTGTATGATGCCATCTTGGATCACCTCAAGCTATTAAAATTATTTAGAGAAACTAGCTCTAATACCAATTGTTGGCAAAAAAAGGATAGACAACTGAGAGGGGGGGTGAATTAGTTGTTACAGAATTTAAAAGTTATCTTACTTTATCAACCTTTAATCTTAGATTTGATAATTAACAGTGAAAGAAAGAATCAACAACACATCAGAAACACACAATACAAATATTTTTGCGTGGAAACCCTGTGAGGGGAAAACCCATGGTGGAGGTTAATCCATAATTATACCCTATTCAAAGTATAAATAAAATAAATAAGGAATGCACATGCATTCAGGAACACTACCTAAAGCTCAATCCTCAGAAGGGAAGGCTCACTGCCTTACATAAAACAATCAAATTAAATCCATCTGATGAGGTTGAAATGAGAAATTAGCTTCTTCAAAAGACTAATGACAATTCTGGTTAGGCACATAAATACTTCTTCACACTTCACTCAACCTTCTTCACACTCTGCTCTACACTTAAACAATCTGATCTTTATTCACACATATCTTGCACACACTTAGCATACATTAACCGAGCATACTAAAAAATGAGGAAACAATCGCTCTTATATATCCGCTACATGAATTTACATCAACAACTCTGTCAACCACAAATAAGAAATAACTAAATAACAAACTTTAAGCCCAATTCATGAACAAATCTCAATGCGTACCAACCTAAGTTGGTCACAACATAATGAAGACCTAAATCAACATCCTCAAACATGCCAAGCATTCAAAAATTAATCCACAAGGATCCACAACACATTACAACCACCATGTCAACCAAGAACATGAAAACTCAAACACACAAAGGAAAAATCTTTGATCACGAGCACACCAATCAACGCGAGAATACCACAATGATAGAGCATGATCTAGAAACATCATTGAATGTCATAGGAGCATACGCAATAGCTCAATTTACTAGAAATTCATTTTCTTCTTCTAGAAACACTTGCTACACTAACAAAATAACGGTAGGAACTCAAAATCTCATAACTTTCTCCAATATTGATGCGCACCTCTAAAACTTCCGAACAATATACTAGATAGGCTCAGAAAAAATCCCTTTAATGAGTGACTTCTGAATATCAACTTACAGACCTTTCCACCACTCTGATCTTCACAGCTTCATAGATTGCCTGCAACATATTTATTATAATTTTCTCAATATCCTCGACACATACAATCTTGAAGGCACCAATGCTAATAGTGTTGACATCGATGACAACCACATATCAGCAACACAACCACAAAATCCAACATAGACATTTATTCTTTGCTTCAAAATTATCATTTCAAGGGATTGATGACAATCTTGACCCCAAATTCTATTCTAAAGGCTTTTGAAAATACAATTTACTAAAACGTAGAAAATATTAAAAAAATGATATTTGATATTTTTTATTTTTACTTGTATTAACATCATCTAAGTGCTTCTAAATTGCTAAAAACATTCACATTCTAAGTCATACAAAATCTTCCACCTTCCACATTCCTATAAACACTTACGTATCAAATCATTCACAATCTCCCTCATTTTACATTCCACGACATCAATCATACATCCCAAAAAATAATTCACAATCTCCTTCATTTTTCATTCCATGACATCAATCATACATCCCAAAAAATCATTCACAATATCCTTCATCTAACATTCCACAACATCATTCACACATCCCACAAAATCAATCATCTATCCACTCACCTAGCATTCCACAACACAGATCATATATCCCACAAAATTAATCATATATCCCCGCATCTAACATTCCACAACATCAATCATACATCCCTTCAAATCATAACATCTCACAACAAATCATTTATCCCCCAATATCATAATAATTCATTCAATACATCCAACATCTGACAACAATGATCATCTATCCTCTAATATCACAATCAATCATTCAATGCATCTAATATTCCATAATAACAATAATCTACCCCTCAATATCATAATCATTCATTCAATACATCCAATTTTCCACAACATCAATCATCAATCCTTTCACTTTTCACCATTCAACCTCAAATCGGCATGTCCATCGACACACCCACTAATGAATTGGCATCACAAATCCAAAGCTTGCATAAGAAGATAGTTGACATGGAACTTGGAAATACAAAGAATAATTATACACTTGAGGATATATGTCCTTACCTATTCGATCAATTAATTCCAATGATACCTTTCCCTCACAAATTTGAAATGTCTAAACTTGACAAATATAAGGGAAGGGGAATCCAAGAGAGGATATACAAAAATTCTACATATCTTGCCTAGAGGTTCCTTACAAAGACACATTCGTAATTCACCTCTTTCCCAAAAGTTTAGGAGGACAATAAATAGAATGGTTCTCCCATTTACCACATGGCATCAAGGCCTTTCACGAACTAACTGAAAATTCCATTAGTCACTTCTCCTACAACATTGAGCCTGAAATCACTATGAATTACTTATGCAACACCAAACAAAAGAATCAAGAATTATTCACTACCTTCTTACAACAATGGAGGAATATGGAAAGCAACTTCCCATGGCCTCTAACTAAAAATAACTCATGAGCATATTTTTTCAAAATCTAAACTAGAATATGGGATTTCATTTATAAGTTCAATGTGTTAACACATTATGTGAAATTATAGAGAAAGGGATAACCATTGAAAAGGCTCTCATTGATGAGGATCTTGTGAAAATCTATAAGAAAAACAAGAATAATGACCTTTAATATAATGATAAACCTTTCCTATGGGATAAAAATGTACAACCATCATAAAATGCACAATCATCATTAGACATATAAATAAATTCTCAAGGTATCATCATTTCTAGAGCACCACCTAGGTTAACTCTATTCCATGACAAAAATATAATCCTCTTGGGGATCCTATTGAATCAACCTTACAAAAATTGGTCCAATTTAATCTCATCATGTTACCTGAAATTAAACAATAAGAACCTTAATTCAAAGCCTTGTGGTACAAAGATAATGAATATTGTGAATATCATATGGCCAAAGGACATAATACCCTTGATTGCATAAAATTAAAAAATCTCATTCAAAATTTATTGACCAAGATGACATCACCCTTGAAGGTAATCCTAACAATTCATTCAAAAATAATCAAATCAACAATATTCATAGCTCACATAATGAGAAATTAGGTGTATATCAATATACTTTTCCCAAGCATGATCAAAATCATCCATTTATGTATAGCAATGAATCATCCCAAAATAATTGCATTAATGGCATACCTAGCCATAATATATCCACCTCATTTGACTCTATAATAGGTCGTCTTCAAGAAGCTTTCCCACAAGAAGCCTCCATCTTTCCTTCCAGTACTTCATCCCAAAAATATTTGCAACATCAATCCACACCATCCCCATCAAACAACTCATCCAATAATGACACATTTTAATATTTTTTCCAAGAGATATCCATGATAGATAATCATGAACTCCAAGCTAATCCAAAATTTGATACAATGCAATCTATTATGAAAAAATCCTAGACCAAATACTATCATTCCATCCATCACCTATCATGCCTATTCCAAATATTCATATTCAAAATCCATTACCACCATGCCAAGATATTAATACTATCTAAGAGTCCCTTATTTATACCTCATTATTAGAATCAGATCCATGGCCAAAATACAATCCAAAGCATAAAGAAGAAATCTCTTAAATGAATTAAAATCATGTTAGTCAAATTCTCCAATCTCATAGTATCATTGATCAATATCCCATCTCTCTAGAATTCCATAATTATCCCATCATTCTTTTCCATTCCATCCATGATCCCAATATTAAATTTAACTTCATACATATTGCAATAAAGTCCACTTCTACAGATGAGACACTTAATTCCCCTGGATTCATAGATGATCTCACCATTGTTCATCTAGAACGAAAAATAATATCTCTAAACATATTTGAAAATGATGAAGTGATAGCTAAGTTCACAAGACTCAATGATGATATTCCAACAAATGATGATGAAGAGGGTTTTTATGTCGAATTTGAGGAAATAACATAATTTAAGAAAAATAATGATGAAGCAACAAGCATGAAGGCATAAAAAGCACTGGTATCCTATCAGCTTGGATTACTCACTTTTTTCAAAGAGACCTTTCTCATTGATGAGAAGATAAACACCATTGATGATTCCCAACAAAACAAAGAAGAGTTAGCATGATGTATTAAGGAAAAGGATTAGGCCTACATGAACAAGGTATTTTGGAGATAGCACAATTTTTTAATGATCCTAAATATCAAGGTCTTGGTTATTCATCAGCCAAGAAATATAATGGTGTTAATGGTATTGTAGTGTCATAAATTACACCCTATGGCAATTTCACACTTGCGTATTTGGCCCACCGCATTTATGAAACCTAGCCACATTTATGACTAGAACCTTCTGAGCCAAAATTTCATGATTTCAACTCCATAAGAGGAAACTATGAAGCATTCATAATTTTCCACCTCATTTCTTACAAAGTTGTGAGTTGGATGCCTGTGCAACGTAAGCCACAATAACAATTGCAATCATGTTGCATGCATTTGATGTGTCACAATGCAAATTCAAGGGATGGGTAGGTCCAAGCTATAAAATGATGCAACTGATAGGGCCTCAGATTTCAATGCCCAAGTGCAATGCAACCGCCAAGTTGAGTGACACAATTTCCATATTGCGATGCATGTGCCAGGCCAAGTGACACAAGTGTTATGAAATAATGCAATTGACTTGTGAAACGATGCAAGCATTATAAAGTGTCACAAGTGTGAGGTCAAACAATGCAATCGCCGAATCATGATGCATGTGCATAATGGAATGACACATGTGACTTGGCGTGATGCAAGTGAATTCAACGCAACACATTTGACTTTGACCAGGGTTGAATTAGTTTAGACTCATTTTTCTTATGTGCTTTTGACTAGATAGATGGTAATGATGCTTTGTAATGATGTTCAATATGTGCTAAATCCTATTTCTGTGTGTGCAGAAATGCTTAGTGCCCATTTATACACGTGAGTTCAGACCAACCACATATGCCTTTAGGGATCAGTTGTGAGACACCGAGCGATGATGATTGATGAGATTAGGCCTCTACTATGTTACCTATATTCCCATTATCTGGGAAAATAGGGGTCTGTTGACAACATTGTGCGAGAGGTGGCATTCAAAGACTTGTTCCTTCCATATTTCGACAAGAGAGGCCATCATTACATTAGAGGATGTGTACAAGATACTATACATCTCGATTAGTGGAGAGCGAGTAGTTTATGATCCTCACAGGGGTGCCAGGCCATGACAAAGTACTATGAGGCTATGGATGATGTAGGATTGGGGATTTATGAGATCCATTGGGAGTTTGTATCCAAGCACCATGCTTATTGGGATGCTATGTTGTTTACTTTGACTGCCAAAGTCTTCATCCCTAGTTGTCGTGGGCACGAATTTTTGATCAAATGGGGTGATGTGCTAGTTCAGATGTGCTAGGACAAGATAGTTTTTGCATGGGGTTCGTGCTTGCTTGGGATGCTCTATCACTAGATACATGAGGTGGCATACAAAGAGGGACAAATCATTAGCTGTGGGACTACTCTTTTGATGATTTGGGCTTGGGAGCACATTCTCGTCTTCTGCCCATCAATTCAAATTCAGCAGTTGGGTGATGGTATGCCCTATGTGTATTTATATGTAGGGTTAGTGACACAGACCCAAGTGGGGGACACAAGTTATTGATGGTATAAGATTGATACCTTGATGAGTTTTGTTTGGAAACTATACAAAGATTGTGCACAGTGGTCGGGGGAGGATGAGCATTTCATATTTTTCCGGTAGTTTAGGTATTTGATTGGCAGGACAATTTAGAGCCAACACATCATCAAGATGTGTATGCCCCAATAGGTACTTCATTAGTTTGGAGAGCAACAAGGTGTGCTTTTGGGGATAGTCGAGTATGTGTGGTCATCAAGAGAGATGATGTGGGACCCTCCGATAGTAGTGCCCTTACATAGGTTGATAACACTCACAGATCTAGATGGACCAGCATCAATTGATCGACGATCAGTGATTCTGCGGGTGCAGAGAGGAGGATGGGGAGGGAGAGATGGTAGAAGAGGGAGGGAAAGAGGCTGGGGAGATGGAGGTAGAGGGATGGATGGAGGCTAGGATGATGGTAGGAGAGGTGTGGGAGATGATGGAGGTGGTGAGGGTGGAGATGATGGAAGGGTGGGAGGAGGAGGAGAGGAGATGAAGGAAGGAGATAACCCAGGAGGGTTTGATAGTGGGTGGGTGGAGTGCCATTGTCGCCCATTAGAGAGGGGGAGAGGGAGGAGGAGGTCAGACAGGAGGGAGAGCAGCTAGACGAGGAGATAGAGGTTAGGGATGAGGTCAAGGTAGAGGTCAGAGTAGAGGGGGAGATGGAGGCTCAAGCAAAGGGGGAAATATCAGGAGAGTAGAACATTTTCGCAAAGCATCAGGCATTAGATATTGGTAGAGAGGAGGAGATCGAGGGTGATGATGAGGATTTTGATATCGGGGGCAAGGATGAGATTGATGAGGCTGAGAGGTGGTTGTGGGAGCATATGATAGAGGGGGAGGAGGAGGGGTACATGATAGCACCATTTCCATGAGACGTCATAGTAGACCAAAGGTTAGTGGATCTCTAGAGCATATTGGATGTCGCCTTTTCTAAGAACAAGGTTCTTGCAATAGAGTTGGAGAGGGATCACGTTTATATCCAATAGCAGGAGGCAGAGAGGTAGGTCTGGGAGTTTGTAGAGCTGTGTACAGGGCCAACAGGAGATATGGCTAGGGAGTTGGTTAGGATGAGTGAGATTTGCGGCCGATATAGATTAATCTATGAGCAGGTAGTACCACTTGAGAGATGGGATCTTGGGCTCTCCAGGTCATAAAACAAGATTGGTAGTGGTAGTTAGACTCACAATAGTAGTTGGAGCCACAACAGTGTAGGTGGGTCCACATCATCAGGCAGTCATCTGGGCACAAATCTCACCATAGCCACAAGCCCTCATCAAGCCACAGGTTGGTGTCATCAGGACACCAGTCTTAGTACAACCAGCCTCCTCTGGTGATTGATCCGTCAACTTCTTAGAGCCATGCCACCTCATCAGTGCACTTTATAGTTGATCTCATGAGCAAGTGCTGATCACCCCATTCCTCACCCCAACGGGATGGAGAGGGCACAACCTAGGGCTTATTTTATATTTATTGTTATGATGAGACATTTTATATATTGACTTTTGAGCATGCGAGCTCCATTTTTGGGATCCCACTAGACTCTATCCCATGACATGATTATTTTTGAGATATGTATGAGATGATTTTGATGCGGACTACATGCTTTGTGTTATGGTATTATGCATTATGATTTTATTATGATGTATGTAATGTGGTGTGATTTATGTGATGATACATTTATTATGGTCATTTTATGATTATATAGTCATGATGGTTCTATGTTTATATGCTGATGATAACAATATTCTATATGATGAGATGTATGATGGATGCACTAATGTATGACGCAATGTATGACATGACTAAAGGATACCATTATTTATGATTATAGATGCATTTATGACTGTTTATGGATGTTTTATGGATAATGCATTGTATGATGTTCTTATGGTATTGATGTATGCACTGATGATATGGATGATTATGATGTCTATATGTTATGCAAATAATGTTTTGATGTATGCAATATTGATAAATGTAAATGATAAATTTATATGTCAATGTGAATGCAAATGTTTAATGTGTTAATGTAATTTCTATAGGATCATGTATGCAATTATGTTTTTGTATGTCACGGGATATCATCAGGGGATGAGAGAAGAGAAAGGACCAGACGAAGGTGGATGTTAGTGCAGAGAAAGAGATGCATGTTAGTGCAGAAAAAGAATCCTTCAATATTTTCCTAAGTACTAATAGGTGCTACTCTAATCATCATTGGGAAGCATTTCATAATGGACAACAAACACTATGATATGACATAGATCAATAGTGTGCAAGGTTGAACCATCACATAGGACTAGCAATCATAGAAAAGGATGATCATGACTCATACGAGGAGCTCAATTGCCCCTAGTCTTTTTTTCATAACCAACTGCAAATAGACAAGTCTAGTCATGAAACATCGTTGCTCCTCTAAATATGAATGTACAGACATCCTCAAGGAACTAACCATATGACAGCCATAAAAGACAAGACAATCATCATACTATTTCATTGCTCTTCTATATCTTGATATCAAGACATCCTCATGGAACTAGCAGTAGGATGATAAAAAAAAACAAAGACAATCATCATGATACACCGTGGTTCTTTTGACATAAGGAACTAGTAGCATGATGAAAATCAAAAGATAGAGAATGTTTGTGAATTGTTTTCCAAGTGTTTTTCCAGTGTTAAAATGTCAAATGTTTTGATGTCAAGATGCCAAGTTTGACGAGATCTAGGTTGTTGAATGTCGAGTGATGCCAGATTTAGGAAGGACACATCTTGAATGATGTGGACGTTGAGAGGATCAATTCTCAAATGTTAGGAGAATCTCTCAAAAATCTAGATGATGATGATTGGTGCTTAGGCAGGATGCATCCTAAAGCATAGGTAACTGACATGAGTTTTTCCTTAGGACACATCTGAAGAACCAATATTTTGAAAAGTTGACTTGCTTTGATAGCGTTTGACGAGATGACAGGTTTTTGATTAAAATGCTAGTTGAAGTGATTGCTTAAGGTTTGTTGTAAGATTGTCTACTTTAGGATGGACGAGGAGTCTTCTCATCTTGAAGAGATTTTTATGTGTGAAAATTTCATGTCTTGAACCCTAATGGGCTGACCTAGTGCGGCCTCGGGGGCTCATCAATTGATAGCCTTGCCTATGTCATGTACTCAAAGATCTCATAGTTCAACACAACCAATAAATTTGTTTGAAGGATAGAAGATTGAGTCATGATTTTATTTTGACAAACCTAGAGGGATGGACCTAATATCTTGAGGGCCCATTTAAGATGTGTCTTGCCTATGTAGCAAATGCGCAGAGACAATGTAGTTCAACTTATGAGAAAGACTGACTAACATGACTAACTTTGACTTTGCTTTGGGATTTTTGATACTGTATGTATATGTTTTTGTATTTTCTTCAGGTCATTTTATTATTTTTAGGTCTTTTTTCAAGACATTTTATGATTTTTTATTATTTTTTTAGGACTTTCTTCTAGTTTTTATGATTTTTTCAAGACTTTTTCTGATTTTTATGATTTTTTCAAGACTTTTTATGAATTTCAGGACCATGTGTGATACCCACTATATTCAGGTGATAAAAGGTCTTTCCCCACATAGGTCGAGAAATTTTCAAGAATAATGACATGGTAAAGGGGCATGTATAGGATGAAAGGCAGAGGATATGGAAAGCTTGATGTCAACCAATGCTAGCCATGGAAAAAAATGATGAGAGTTTATGAAAAATGTTACGAATGTGTTAGGATTTCATGGTTATGTATTCTGGATGAAGGTAGATGGAATGATAGTAGATGACCAAGCAAATTCAGAGTATGCATGGTTCTTGTTTTCCAGGTTTTCACCATGGTACCTATCCAAAGTGTCTATTTACTAGATTTTCACTATTGGACAAATTATTTATCTTTACTATTTTTGTCATTTTGTGTTTTTTTTTGGCATCACCAAGACGCCTGTTTGCCAAGTTTTCATCGAGGTGACAATTTTTTTTGTATTTTTTAATTTATTTTTTTAGATTTTTAATGTTTTAGCCCATCTCTCTGATGCTATCTATAGAACTTGTGCAGATGCAAACTATTGATAAGCTCTATAAATTTTTCTATGTCTTGTGTAGATAACTGATAAGCACTAGATCCAAATGTGACAACAATGATGTAAGGACCAAACCAATTGGGCTCAAACTTGCCAGGTTTTTCTCGATCAACTTGATTCCTCAGATTCAGCATGAGGACTAAATCACCAATTTCAAACTTTCTAACCATCACTCTTTTATTATAGCTCTTGTATAGGTGATTCTAATATGCCTGTAAGTGGTTTAAGGCATTTTTTCTTCATTCTTACAACATTTATAACTCATGTAGGTGAGATTGTCTGTACTCTTCATCATCAACCAATCCCTTCAAGGAGACCTAAAGAGAAGTAATTTTGACCTCAATGGGAAATATAGCTTCAAATCCATAAACCAAGGAAAATGGAGTGGCTCTAGTGGGTGTGTGGATGCTGGTACGATAAGCCCAAAAAGTAGGATTAAGTTGTAGATGCCAATCATGACCAGTGTCATTCATGATCTTCTTTAGAATATGTAGAATTGAATGGATGCCTCAGCTTGAACATTTCCCTATGGATAATAAGGCGTGGAGAAATGGTGTTGAATGTGGAAGCATTCACAAAGCTTGCGAACATCTTGATTTTTGAACAGATGATCATTGTCTATGATGATGGACTGTGGTGATGTAATTAACGATAAACTTTGAAATTTGCTTATTAGTGATGTAGGTAAGGGGGACGACTTCGATCAATTTAGTGAAATGCTCAGTGGCAGTGATAATTAATTTATGACCATTGGAAGAGGAGGGATTGATTTTTCTCACAAGGTTGAGTCCCCATTGTGCAAAGGGCCAAGGACAAGTGATGGGTCTAAGCTCCTGTGTGGGTGCATGAATTAGGTCATTGTGCACCTAACATTTCTGATATGTTCTAACAAATTGAAGAGCATCCTTTTCCATCGTTGTCCAATAATACCCAAGTCTCATAACTTTCCTAGCTAAGGTCAGGCCACTCGAATGAGATCCACATATACCCTCATGTACTTTGCATAAGGTTGTTCAGACTTCATCAATGTCAAGACAATGAATAAGGGTGTTGTCAAAGCTACGTTGGTATAAGGTGTCACTGATGATGGTATAATGGGTAGCTTTGCAAATGAAGTATTTTTGTTGGTTGTTGGATAGATTTGGTGGTAGGGTCTGGGACTTAAGATAGTCATAAATGTCTTGATACCAAGGTGAACTAGGACAAACAAGCTCACAAACCATTTTTGACTCTCGAATATCATATGCAAGAAACAAAAGTTGCTCCACTAAAAACTCAAATTGTGGTACATTGTTGGGAATGTCCAAGAGAGATCCTATTGTTGCCATTGTGTTGGCTACCTTGTTCTATGCTCTAGGGATCTATTCAAAAGAAATCAAGCTAAAATAGGTCGTAAATCTATCAACCATATGTTTGTAGGGAAACAAATTTTCATCCTTGGTTTCATAATCATCATTGACCTAGTTGATGACCAACTAAGAGTCTCCAAAAACTAGAAGTGTCTTTATGTTCCATTTGATGGCTAGTCAGAGTCCTATGACAAGTGCCTCATATTCTGCAATGTTATTGGTACAAGGGAAGGAAATTCAAAATGCCTTAGGAATGGAATCTCCTTGCGGTGTGATGAAAAGTATACCTCCTCCTGAGCCATGACCAGTATGAGACCTATCAAAGTATAGCTTCCAAGGTGATGTAGATTTTTTGTGAAAGATAGACTCATCAGGGAAATTAGATATCAATGGATGAGTGCTTGGTATAGGTGCATCTGCGAGTTAATCGACTATTACCTATCCTTTTATTGCCTTATGTTTAATATATTGTATGTCATACTCACTCAAGATCATTACCCATTTTGTTAACCGACCTATCAATGCTGCCCAGCTGAGAAGATACTTCAACGGATCAATTTTTTCCACTAATTGTGTTTTGTGGTTTAACATGTAATATCTTAAGTTCTAAGTTGCGAATACAACTGCAATACATGTGCATTCAATGGATGTGTAGTTGAGTTCATATCCAATCAATGTGTGACTAATGTAGTATATAGCTCATTCTTTTTCTTCATAGTCTTTTTGTGTAAGCAATGCCCCCAGTGCATGAGTGGTTGTAGAGACATATAGGATTAAAGTTTTTCCTTCAATTGGAGGCACTAGAACATGTGGTAACAATAGATAGTCTTTGATATGTTGAAAGTTTATTTGACACTTGACAGTCCAGACAAAGGGGATACTCTTGCATAGTAGGTATTGAAATGGTTGGCATTTGTCTGTAAGTTGTGTGATGAAGCGCTAAATAGATTGTAATCTTCCTTGCAATGTCCTTAGCTCACTAATTCCTCTTGGTGGAGGCATTTCTAATATTGATTTCACCTTAGCAGGTTCCACTTCAATGCCATGTCAAGAAACTATGTAGCCTAACAGTTTTCCTGAAGTAACCCCAAAAACACATTTCTTAGGATTCAAACGGGCCTTGTATTCTTCTAGCCTCTTGAAGCTTTTTTCTAGTATGCTAAGGTGATCCTTGTGTGTCAAAGACTTGGCCAAGAGTTCATCCACATAATCTCCCATTAATGTGTGAATGAGATCATGAAATATCATTGTCATGGCTCGCTGGTATGTGGTACCTACATTCTTTAGGACAAAAGGAATGAAAATCTAGTAGTATGTTCCCCAAGGACAAGTGAATGCTATTTTTTGTTGGTCTTCAGGGGTGATTTGGATCTGATTATAACTTGAGAAGCCATCCATAAGGGACAACATCTTGTATCTTGTTGTGAGATCAACAATGATGTCTATGTTTGGAAATGGAAAGTCATCCTTTGGGCATGTCTTGTTTAAATCTCTAAAATCTGTGCAAATGTGGATCTGTCCATTTTACTTGGTGATGAGTACTAGGTTGGATATCCAATCTGCATAGCCTATTGATCTTATAAACCCCACATCCAACAACTTCTTAAGTTCAACTTTTACGAGTAATGTGATTTGTGGATGCATTTTCCTTAACTTTTGTTTGACTAGTTTGGCACCTGGAAGTAAAGGCAAATGGTGCAACACTAATTATGGATCTAGGACCAACATGTCGACATATGACCATGCAAAGTTAACCTTACATTTTGAGAAGAATTGTTGGAATTCAAGCTTTTCATCTTCTGACAATGATGCGGTAAACATAACCATTTTGGGATCCTCTAATGTAGCTATGTTAACTTCTATGGTATCCTCAATTATCATTGCCAATTTTTCCTATGTTATAGGAATAAATTCTAATCCTCCATCCTTGGGTGCCTCATGGAGGTTTTCACCCTAGGATACATCCTTTATTTTTACTTTTGAATTTTCAGAAGGTGCTTGTGATTTTCACCTAAATACATGTCTTTTTTTATTTTATTTTTAATATTTTTGTGACTAGAGGATTGCACAGTCTCCCCAAAGTATGTTGCACAATATAGATCTATAAAAAATCTTGCTTTGTGATCACCACTTGGTATACCTTCATGGAGTCTCATGAATTTTGCAATAGCTTCATCATTATGAAAGATTTCCATAGTGGGCGGGCCTTGTTGGTCCCAATCAATGAGTTGTGGGTAGACAAGGGAGATATCATCGTCAGTGTTGGAAAAGGGTGGGGATGATGCGGAGCACATACAAATGAAGGCCTCAAGTGTGAAGATAAAATTTTCATCCTCAATTTACCAGCCAGATTCTTTCCAAGGACCATCTTCAAATTTAGATGAGTTATATTCATGGTCATAGTAAGGGACAAACGAATCAGAATCACAATTAGTATGTGCAAATGGAAACTCAGAGGCATGGGCAGTAGGCTCAAGCATGTCAGGCTCATAGAGGGGTTCAAGAATGGGGTAGGACAAGTCAGACAGTGTCGATGATGGTTTAGGATTATTATCATATGGCTCCAAAAGAATGATTACACATTCTTTTTGTTTAGAATGGTGGTCCAGAGGATGAAATTTATACATTTTTCTAAATCTTTCCTTGAAAGAGGGTTTTCCAGGTTGTAAAAATAGCTCATCAATGTCATAATCATTGAGGGTTTTATCAGAACCCCATTCCCATTCATGTCAATTAGTTTCGGTAGAGGAATCTTGGCTTGTCTCGACACTTTCAAGAGTCATTATGTCCTCACTCAAAAGTACATTAGTATGTTGATCGTCAGTTCTGAGTTTCTCAAACCCTAACCCTAGATAATTTGGTCTCTTAGGAGGAAGTATAGGCTCTCACCTTCTAATGTTGTCTAGTCCCATTCCACTAGTTCTATTAAAACCATGGGCTTTGCATATGTCATAGCCTTTTCCATATATATGTATTGGTAGAGGGGGTAGATCCTCAAGATCTTTGTAGATCTAAGTAGATAATTCTAAAATGTATTAATCATTCATGTCTCCCCATAGTGTGAAGATCATCTTTAGAGGAACCTGAAAGTCTTCTTAGGCCACACTATGATACAATAGGCCATGTTCAATTTGTATTCTCCGCAACCAACATCTTGGATCTTAAGGTCAGTACTTGGTATGGTGGTAGTGGATGGTGCGGTGGAGGTTGACAGTGTTGATGTGGATGATTTGGTAAGTGTGGATGGGTCAATGTATGTTGATGAGTTTGAAGCCTCACGGTTGATGGGCACATGGTGCTCAAAATTGGTTCTCAAATTGGTATAGTATTGGAAAGGGTCAAGATCTCCTGGTATGGTGATGAGCCTTCAAAATGGAACTTCAAGCATTGATGGTAAGTGGAAGGTATGGCCTTTAAGGCATGGATCCATGGTCGACCAAGTAAGATGTTGTAAGGTAGTTTGTGATCCAGGACTTGACATGTTATATCTATGATGACTGACCCCACATGAATTGGAAGTGTGAGAATACACTTAGAGACCCTTTCCTTGTCATCATACACCTTTATTACAATTCTCTTTGTAGCATCTACACAAGCATCATAGAAGCCATGAGCTTTAACCAATTTTAGAGAGAAGATACTCAATCTTGCTCTACCATCTACAAAAATTTGTCTAACCTTATGTTTATGGATGAAGACCTCAATGTGCAATGCATCATTGTGAAATGGCTTTGGTGAGATGTAATCAAGGTCTATAAAGGTGATATGATGGGGGGAAGTCAAGTATCTGACCATGGTTTCAAAATGGTTGACATCAATGTCAATTGGTACAAAAGGCTCTTGCAAGACTTTATCCAATATGGCTTTATGCGCGGGTGAAATGTAGAGCAGCTCAAGGATGGAAATTTGGGTGGGTGTTTCATTCAATTTCTCAATAAGATTAAATTTTGGATTGGGTTGTGATTTTTTGGTAGATGGACTAGGTATGGTAATCTTGGGTTGTCTAGCAGAAGGGCCGAGGATTGTGACCTTGCCTTTATGGCTAGTGACATTACATTCTGGTGTTTTCTTGATGGTGATGGTATTGACACATTTGTCTTCATCAACAACTCGAAGGTGATTAATGACAGTACCACTAGAATAGTTAAATGTGGCACAGGTGTAATTAGCTCGATTATCATTATGCTTTGCACCAGACAATGAGGGGTTACCTGAGCTAGGATCTTGTAGTGGGTTTTTATGAATTATATGGTCTAAATTAGATGCAAATGGTTGGCCACCAAGTTCAATGGTACGATATTCAATAAGATCCTATACAAGATTTCTTAATTATCAACAAGAGGAAGTTTTATTCCCTTTTACGTGGCGATAATCACATAATGCATTATCATCCCACCCTGATGGCTTGAACTGACCAGGGTCATATGGTTTAGGGTCATCCAATGTGATGACACCATTTTGAATAAGTTTCTTAAGATCAGCTATGATTGGTTCACCCAAGGGGGTGTATGTGTGTTTTTGAAATTGTCTTGTTTGACATGGTTGCCTTTAGTTTAATTGGACAAGATTGTTTTCAATGGAATTGGCGGTTGGTGTAGGTGGTCACTGGTGCATTTTGGGATTGGGCTCCTTTAAGGATAAGTGCAGGACCTGTTGCATTTACTATTTTTGCGTCAACAATTCCATCATTAGTGATATGTTTATTCTTTACCCAATATTTTTTTTTGTCTGTAGGAGCATTTGGGTTTGTGTGTGGTGATGTGGGAATTTTTTCTACCATATTTGAGTTCACCTTTGGCAATTAGAGCATTTTCAAGTTGAACTTCTTTTTCAAGAAGGTCGGTGAAAGTGGTAGAATAATAGACTTGTAGACCATATTTCAGTGGTCCAAGGAGATTTTACACAAAAATGGTGACTTTTTCCTTTTCTAGTATTTCCTCGGGACATTGGCTTGCTAAGGTTCTCCATCTTTGAAAGAATGGAATAAATTTTTTGGTTGTGTCTTCTTGAGTGAGTCTACATAATGAGGTGATGCCATGTCTGAATCAATGTTATATGCATAATTTTCAACAAAGTTGTTGGCTAGTTCATCCAATGATTTGATTCCTTTAGCAAACTATGCAAACCATTCAAGTGTGTGACCTGCGAGACTCCTAGAAAAGAGTCTCATTAGATATGTATGTTCATAGGAAACATCTACGAAGCTGGTTGTGAATTATTTGATGTGTTCAATGGGATTAGTTTTTCTTTTGTATTTAGGAAAGTTGGGCACCATATATCCTGGTGGGAATGGTGGCATATACAAGTTTGTGTCGAAAGGATAGAGACATAAGTCATATGACATGTGAGTCTTTTTGTTGGCCATTTGTAGGTTCTCCACTTATGTTAGAAGGGAAAAATTTTTAAGTGTGAGTGCTTCCACTATGGGGTTTTTTGTAGCATCACACATGTTAGTGATAGGTATGGCTTGAGTTCCCATTTTTTGTGATGACATGTTCTGATTTGGGATGTGTTGGTGATGAAGAAATTGTGTGTTTTGATTTGGCACTTGATGATACAAAATATTTTTATTGAGGATATGTTGGTGTGTATGGATGTGAGAGGCATAGGTGGGAATGTGTGTACCAGTCATGTTGGATTGTATCTACAATCCTTATTTTCCTTGGTCATTTTGGTAGCCAAGTGGAGTCATGTGTTGTGTTATTTGGTTGCCCTATCCAAATAGGTAAATGTGACCATGTGGAATGTTCGTATTTTTCCTTAGGGGGATATTAGTGCTGGTATTGATTTGTGATGAGCTAGGGACATTAGATTGGGGTCCTTGAATGACCACTCATCTTTTGCTCCTCCCAAAGGGGTTTGATGAGTTTTTCCCCATGGCACTTGATGAGGGTATTCCTATGCAACTAGATGAATTTCCAAAGAAGTTTGATGTGTCGGTTCCCATTGTGTTAGTTGAAGCCCCAAATGTTGCTCCAATGGCTTACGATGGGATGGTACAGATTTATTGTGGAGTTGAATGTGATGTGGTGTTTGTTGATGTTCCTCCCATGGATGTTGTATTGACCACATTAGTTGTGTTTTTTGTGGTTTGAGTGGTGGTAGCACCAATGGAGGTAGCATTAATTTTTTGTGTGGCATTGTGTGTTATAGCTCCCATAGAGGTATTATTGGCATCATGCGATGATGTTGATTGTGACTAACTTGTTTGATTGGTAGGATTGGGAGAGGCTGCTCTTAAGGTGTTAATATCAAATCCTTTTGGCAACTTATCCCCTTAGTCAAGGAGCATGGATAGATATCTATCTGAATCTTGTAGGACTAATTCTTCCACAAAGGAGGCCATTTCTGGATTTTGTGTGGCAACATGTATATCCTCTTCAAATACTTGTCCATTCTCATCTCTTCATATAAATGGTTCAAAAGGGTTGTGTGAGGAGGATGGAATGTTCATTTTACTGAATGAATTTATGAAATAGTTCCCCATATTCGTATTTGCATTCATGTCATTAGGAAGATTGTAAAATTTGTTGCCTTGTCCAAAGGAATCCATTCTTCTTTTTCTTTGTAGTCTTGTTTCAACCATATAAGTCTTGCTCAAATGGTATGATACTATATTTTTGGATTTTTGAGATAAGGAATATTATGATGATAATGGTTTCCAAAGGGAAATGCAAATCCAATGAGACTAACGAGGACTAAAATGGAAATGCAAGGAATTCTAGGTTGCACTCAATATTGATGGACTTAAGGAAAGGTATACTCAACCACACAAAGTTTGTGCAATGTCTCAATTTGGGAGTGTCAATGGACTTGGTTGAAGGACTAAATGGTAAGGTGAAAAAGTGAGGTTTCCACACTAGACTAAGGATTCCTATTCTAAAATATGTAAAATGAGGACCTAAAGTGATAGTGAATCCTAAGGATGAAACTGAAAGGTGCAATGGTAGACCTATGGCAACCTAAAAATGCAAACTAAAATACAAGGATGGAGGATTTGAGCAATTCTTGTTTAGGTTTTGGATAGAGACTATAGAAAAAAGGTGTCTGAAAATGTTTGGTTGTGGGTTTTTTAACAGTGACAAGGGTTTTTTGGGTCACAGGAAAATACATTGTTTAAGGCTATGAATATGTTTCAAAGTATCAAGTGTGTCATAGAATGAGAAAATGTGGTGTTTCAGATGGCATCTGCGTTTCAACAAAGTGATTGTGGTTTTCAAGAAATCAAATGTCATAAAAAAGGAAAATACGACATTTCAGATAACAAATGCAGCTAAACAAAGCAATTGCATTGCAGAAAGCAACAAATATGGTCCAAAATGTCAAATGCATTGTAGATTTAGAAAATGTGTTACAGAGTCAATGTTCTTAGAAATTTTGGTAGATTTTCAAGATTGTTTCAATTTCAAAATGATTTTCTAGATCTAAAAAAGGTGTTTATTTGTTCATTGGGTTTGAAAAACACTTGGCAAGCACATTGTCTTTTGAATTTTGTGAGAACAAGCACATAGAAGACAAGCACAATCCTATGGTTGCAAGAACTATATTCTTTGGATTCCATGTGGATTTTACTCCAACCACACTTATTTTTAGCGGATGACTTAGAAGCTTGGCCACACTAGCTCCCCCAACATGAAACTCGCTTCTCAGGTCAACCAAGCTTCAAGCTCTCATGACTCTCCCATGACAATATTTTCACCTCTACTAAGAACTATGAGAATGTGGATGCCTTGGCAATGACCGTTGCTACACCAAAGAATAGATAAAGGTTTTTGTCTTGCTATAACAAAAGGTTCTAGTATGGGCATTTTGCTTGTGGGGGTTTCATCCATGCAAAAATAGACCATTCTTTCCCTTCTTCTCGGAACAATCCTCGTGATACTTGAACTTTCCTCAAGTACCCACACTTATATATCAGTTGGAAGTCGCTTTGCTTTAGCATGTTGCCTGTTGGTTTGTTCCCTAGGGTGATTACTTTTTCCCACCAGGCAGGCCCTCTAAGGATAAAACAATAGTGAATTGAAAGTTTTGTTTTTGTTCATCCAAGATCACACTAAGGCATGAGGAAATCACTTACAAATATTTCAACCCACACTCACAAGGTTGTTCATTTTTATACCCAAATTGAAATGTGGGGTTGGTAAAGTAACAATCTCTTAGTGTTTTTGTTTCTCAAGATCGCACAAAGCGCAAGAGAATTGCATGCACACTTAATAAGATATTACTACACCACAAGACACACAAGACACTTGTTCATTTTAAACTCAATTTAGTGTGAGACAAACAATGTTCATTTTAAGCCAATGTCATGAGAATGCAAGTTCATTTTAATCCTTATGAGTTGTAATGCAATATTGTGCTATTTTTAATCCCATGAATGTGCATGCATGTTCATTTTAACTCATGAAATGTGAATGCAAAGTTGGTGTTTGTAAAATAGTTGTTTGTTTGATTAAGGTTGTAAAATAAAAACACAAACAAATAAGGGTTAGAATCCTTTTCTAGCTTGCCACATGTTGTAACCAACAAATTAGTAACCCAAAACCTCTAACCTATAAAGAAAAAAAAAGTAGAAATCTTGAAAATACAACAAAACCCGAAAGAAAATTTATACCTAGTGAATGAGTCACAATAATGAAGATGCGTCGCAGGACCAAAATTTAGAAGATTAATAGGCAGATGCATCGCTATGCAGACCAAATGCATCTTGGAAGTCAAATGCATCACCCGGGCATGTGAATGTGGCTCAACAAAGCATATGCATCGATCACCCTAGAAAATGTGGCTTTACAGATCAAATGTGTCATTCCCAAAAGTGAATGCGTTGTGACAAAGCGTTTGCATCTCAGAAAAGTGCAATTGCGGCATTCCATACTTGTACCTACAAAAAATTCAAAACAAATCCGTATGGAAACTGCAAAAAATGATTGTCGAGTTCACTAATGTAACTATGGAAAATATTAGGTTAGCATCATTAGAGCATAAACAAAATAAACCCAAGTAAGCAATGAAGAACAACTGAGCTAGAAAGCATGAAAACAAAGAAATATCTCACCCAATTTCTTCAACCTCCATAAATCACCTTCATTGCACCTTCTCCATGTGCTGTAAATATGTTGTTTTCCCTTAGATTTTGTGTGAGAAAAGTATACCTATAACATGACCTAGCAAATATTGAAGGATTCCATGAAAATGCAAGTAAAATTAATCACACATGCAATAGAAAACTTGCAAAATGACAATGTTAGCAAGAAGTATGCAAGTATGCCAAAAGCTTGAGAGATGCAAGATGTAGTTGTTAAAATGAGGGTAAAATTTCCATTTTATAGAAATTTCAATTTTAGATGGAGGGCCAAGATTGAAAGTTGACAAAATCCCTAAGATCAATGGCCATAAATGCATGTGATAATCCCTAATTAGGGTTAGCGAAAAGTTAGGTTAAAATTTAAAATGGAGGGTTGAATTTTGATTTTGGGAAAATCAAATCAAAGGTGGAGAATACATGTGACAAGAAGAGGTGGCACAAAAAATGAGGAAAGTGGGGAATTTAAAATTAATTCCCACAAGAGGTGATGTAGACCTTCTAAATTAAAAATTAGTTTAATTCAAAAGTGATGGGACCATGTGATAATAAATAATAATTTAAAATTATTTACTTGGAAAAAAGGGAAATTTAAATAAATGATTTTATTTAAACATGGAGGAGAAGCCAATGTGACAATTAAATAATTAATTTTAAGCATTTAACTATGGAGGAAATGGACCAATACTTAAATGAATTATGGGGGATTTATTTAATTATGAGAAGAAATTAGTATTAGAGACGTATTTAAATAAATAAATGAAGTTTATTTATTTTAATAATCAAGAGGGAATAATGGACTAATTAAATAAATTTAATGATTTATTTAATTAAAGAGGACATTAGAAATTAATGGCGTATTTAAATAAAATAAATAGGATTTATTTATTTAAAAAGTCAAGAAGAATGAAATATGTGAATTAATTAAATATTTAAGAATTATTTAATTAATAGTTGAATTTGCATAGGACATAATCAAGTATTTTAATTATGTTTAGAAGAATTGCAGAGAAAATTGAGTTTGCAAGCCTAGGTCAATTTTATGTGTCTATAGAAATTGATGACCCCTCCACTGCACGTAGAGACAACATGTTTATTCACACCTTCTCTTGCTTCAAAAGAAGCACTTTACTTATAACAACCTGTCCCACCAAATTTAGGCCCAATCACATTGCCAAAAATATTTTAAATCTTTAACTATATAAAACATTCACTTTTCTTGATTGAACATAAGCAATAAAATAGATGCAACAAAAATATAAATTGTGATTGGCTATAAATAGGAACTAATTATCATTGTTTAACAATTGAACCCTCCATTATAGTTTTGTGGTAGGAACTAATAAGTGCTTACATAGTATGTAAATGTTTTTCCAATAATCCCACCTTCGTCCTCTTTTGACTTTACATCTACAACCACCTAATATGATAAAAACACCTCCAATGTAAATGATCGGAAGATTAAAATTTGGCTAAACATAAGGCATATACAATACAAAAGGCAAGACCACGTAATTCATATAAACTTAAATAATCTTGAAATTTGAATAGACAAGTGGTGGGTTATTATAAGTGATAACTGAATTTCTTAGTATGCATAAAATTATATAAAAAGAGAAGCAATGGTGATCGGTCCACCCCAAGAAAAAAATAACTACAAACCAGTCTTTCTCTGAGTTTTCGAGATAGGGTAGAAAAATAAATTCCCTAAATTTAGGGAAGGAGGAAAGCAATTATTGAAATAACCTAAACAAACTAGAAACAACTGAATTTTTAAATTGTAAATACAAATTGGTAAATTTTTCCCAACAATCCTACAAAAAAATATTTCTATTTTAATGGACCAAATCATACAAATCATCCAGCCCTGAAAAAGGACATCCCCTATAAGTCTCTAGGATGTCGAGAACATCACCCAAACCCCATCTACCCATGGACCATTGTTCAAACACACTTAGAAATAATGGAGCTAGGAATTAGAGAATTAAAAACATAAATAGGGATTGTTTGGGCATGGCCTAGGTTTAAAATCTTGGGAATGCAACTCCATATTATGAAATGTGAAAACACAATCCAGGCTTATCCCATCCTATGTTGGAGCACTCCATCCCATCACTAAAGCTATATACCAAAAATATAATATATGTTTGAGCTTAGAAGATGGTATAATAGTTTGGCTTTATGTGTTGCCTTTGTTCAACAACCCTAAAAGAAATGGTCAATTCCCCTTGTATATTTATTTCATAACTTAAAACAAACAAAGTGAAGAAACTGTAGATAAAATGTATTAATATATTGCACCTAAAGCAAGAAGTTGTTACTAAAGTGTAGTGTATTTATTCTTCACAAAAAGAAACTCAAACACAAATGAACTCGATAGACACTTATGTGAGTTTTATACCCTTCTATCATGGTTGGATTGTTGATCATGTACCGCTTATATTTATAATCCATAATGTAATATTAGTTTGAAAGTGTTAAAAGTATGAAATTTTGAGTGACCTCATTAATTTCTTATAGATGAGAAGGCTAGGGGAATGATGCTTCAAGTGGGGGAACTTTGATATTTGTTTCACACTAAGGGCACATGAATCTACTAAGTGTGTGTGGTACATTTAGAACTAAATTGCAACTCACACAACCAAGTTAATGCTTGGAGGGATCAATCCCTTGAGGAAGGGGAAGGGGTAGTGGAGAAGGAGGCAAGGGGAGGGGAAGGGGTAGAAGGAGTGGAAGAGGAAGGGAAAGGAGGACCTATCCTTGTCCCTTCCCTTGTTGCTCCAACACTTCTAATTAATGAGGTGGAAATGGAAGCATTAGTTGTAGTTGATAATTGGGGCACTAGAACGTCTCCATTCCCCCCCCCAATGTCAATGTGGTCTTGCAACGTGCACACCTCACTAGGAAATCCCCTGGCTACACCATAGAAACTACAACTACCTCTCAAAAGAAAATTCAATAGTGATTACAAACAAAGAATATACCAAAGCACTCCCTATCAAGTCTTTCCTTTTGCTCAATCAAACAAAATCATGAATTGTAAATTAGCGTACGCGATTATTAGAAGCTTTGAAATGGGGATGTTGTCTTACATTGCATTGCAAATGAAAACAAGGATTATCAAGAATGATGAATGAGGTACAAAGTGTAGGATATAAGTTGTGGCATATGGGATTTAGGGTGGCATTTAATATAGCACTACATGCTATTAAATACTTATATGTGTACAAGAAAAATTTGGGAAATGATCATATTTATTAATTAATTGAAAAAAATCCATTACATCTTGATTTTCAATTGTCAGGGTTGGATAGACAATAATGAAAATATCCATCTCATTTCTCATTTGATTTTTGAAAGAGAATATCTTAAGGTTAATAGTGTAATTTTGTGTCTGTTCAATTTATTTTATAATTATTTATTTATCTTTATTTATATATTTTTTCTTATATTTAATTTAATTTAATTTATTGTTATATATTTTTATGTATTTCATATTCTTTCTTTTTTTTATATTTAGACATTTATTCTTTGCATCACAATTATCATTTTAAGGGATTTATGACAATCTTGACCCCAAATTCCATTCCAAAGGCTTTTGAAAATACAATTTACTAAAACGAAGAAAATATCGAAAAAAATGATTTTTATTATTTTTCATTTTTACTTGTGTTAACACCACCTAAGTGCTTCTAAATTGCTACAAACATTCACATTCTAATTCATCCACAATATTCCACCTTCCACACTCCTATAAACACTTACATATCAAATCATTCACAATATCCCTCATTTTACATTCCATGACATCAATCATACATCCCAAAAAATTATTCACAATATCCTTCATCTAAAATTCCACTACATCAATCACGCATCCCACAAAATCAATCATCTATCCACTCACCTAACATTCCACAACACAGATCATATATCCCACAAAATCAATCATATATCCCCTCATCTAAAATTCCACAACATCAAGCATACATCCCTTCAAATTGTAACATCTCACAACAATCATTTATCCCCCAATATCATAATAATTCATTCAATACATGCAACATCTGACAACAATGATCATCTATCCTCCAATATCACAATCATGCATTTAATGCATCCAATGTTCCACAACAACAATCATCTACCCCTCAATATCATAATCATTCATTCAATACATCCAATTTTCTACAACATTGATCATCAATCCTTTCATATTTCACCATTCAACCTCAAATTGACATGTCCATCAACACACCCACTAATGACGGCATCACAAATCCAAATCTTGCATAAGAAGATAGCTAACATGAAACTTGGATAGACAAAGAAGAATTATACACTTGAGGATATATGTTCTTACCTATTCGATCAATAAATTCCAATGATACCTTTCCCTCAAAAATTTGAAATGTCTAAACTTAACAAGTACAAGTGAAGGGGAATCCATGTGAGCATATAGAAAAATTATGCATATCTTGCCTAGAGGTTTCTTACAAAGACACATATGTAATGCACCTATTTCCCAAAAGTTTAGGAGGACAAGCAAATAGAGTCATTCTCTCATTTACCACATGGCATCAAGGCCTTTCACGAACTAACTGAAAATTCCATTAGTCACTTCTCCTGCAACATTGAGCTTGAAATCACTATGAATGACTTATGCAACACCAAAAAAAAGAAAGAAGAATAATTCACTGCCTTCTTACAACGATGTAGGAATGTGGCAAGCAACTTCCCATAGCCTCTAACTAAAAATAACTCATGAACATATTTGTTCAAAATCTAAACTAGAAGACGGGATTTAATCTATAAGTTCAATGTGTTAACACATTTCATGAAATTATAGAGAAAGGGATAACCATTTAAAAGGCTCTCATTGATGAGGATCTTGTGAAAAATATAAGAAAAACAACAATAATGGCCCTCAATATAATGATAAACCTTTCCTTTGGGATAAATGTACAACCATCATAAAATGCACAATCATCATTAGACATATAAATAAATTCTCAAGGTGTCATCATTTCTAGAGTTCCACCTAGGTTAACTTTATGCCATGAGAAAAATACAATCCTCTAGGGGAGCCTATTGAATCAACCTTACAAAAATTGGTCCAATTCAATCTCATCATGTTACCTAAAATTAAACAATAAGAACCTTAATTCAAAACCTTGTGGTACAAAGAAAACAAATATTGTGAATATCATAGGGCCGGAGGACATAAGACCCTTGATTGCATAAAATTAAAAAATCTCATTCAAGATTTTATTGACCAAGCTAACATCACCCTTGAAGGTAGTCCTGACAATTCATTCAAAAATAATCACATCAACAATATTCGTAGCTCACATAATGAGAAATTAGGTGTATATCAATACACTTTTCCCAAGCATGATCAAAATCATCCATTTATGTCTAGCAATGGATCATCCCAAAATAATTGTAGTAATAACATACCTAGACATAACATATCCACCTCATTTGACTCGATAATAGGTCATCTTCAAGAAGCTTTCTCACAAGAAGCCTCCATCTTTTCTTCTAGTACTTGATCCCAAAAAAATTTGCAACATCAATCCACACCATCCCCATCAAAAAACTCACCCAATAATGACATGTTTCAAGATATTTTGCAAGGCCTATCCATGATAGATAATCATGAACTCCAAGCTAATCCAAAATTTGATACAATGCAATATATGATGAAGAAATCCTAGACCAAATTCTATCATTCCATCCATCACCTATCATTCCTACTCTAAAGATTCCTATTCAAAATCCATTACCACCATGCCAAGATATTAATACTATCTAAGAGTCCCTTATTTATACATCATTATTAGAATCAGATCCATGTCAAAAACACAATCCAAAGAATAAAGAAGAAATATCCTAAATGAATTAAAATCAAGTTAGTCAAATTCTCCAATCTTATATTATCATTGATCAATATCCCATCTCTCTAGAACTCCATAATTATCCCATCATACTTTTTCATTCCATCCATGATCCCAATATTAAATTTAACTTCATACATATTCCAATAACTTCCACTTCTACAGATGAGACACTTGATTCCCATGGATTCATATATGACCTCACCATTTTTCATCTAGAACAAAAAAGAATATCTCTAAACATATTTGAAAATGATGAAGTGATAGCTAAGTTCACAAGACTCAATGATGATATTCCAACAAATGACCATGAAGAGGGTTTTTATGTCGACTTTGAGGAAATAAAATAATTTAAGACAAATAATGATGAAGCAACAAGCATGAAGGTAGAGAAAGAATTGGCATCCTATTAGCTTGGATTACTCACTTTTTTGAAAGAGAGATTTCTCATTGATGAGAAGATAAATACCATTGATGATTCCGAACAAAACAAAGAAAAGTTAGCATGATGTATTAAGGAAAAGGATTAGGCTTACATGAACAAGGTATTTTTGAGCTAGTACAATTTTCTAATGATCCTAAATATCAAGGTCTTGGTTATTCATCAACCAAGAAATATAATGGTGTTAATGGTATTGTAGTACCGTAAATTACACCCCATGGCTATTTCACACTTGTGTATTTGGAGCATCGCATTTATGGAACCTAGCCACATTTATGACTAGAACCTTATGAGCAAAAATTTCATGATTTCAACTCCATAAGGGGAAACTATGAAGCATCAGTAGTCTGCCACCTCATTTCTTGCAAATTTGTGAGTTGGACTCTTGTGCAATGTGCAATTGTTCACATGGTGTGCAAGAGTCCCCAAACTTTATGAGTTTAAATGAAGGAATCTCAGTAAATTTTCTTGTAACACACATCGTCATGGTAGAATATTAGATGTGGCGAATCTTCCCACCCATTAAACCACAAAAAAGTCTCTCTTTCACATGTATTCTCATTTATTCTCACCATTTTGGATTCACAACATGCTCTCACTTATCTTCTCTTCTCTTCTACATCTTGTTTCTACGGTGAAGCTCTGTTAGACTCATGTCTTTTCAACAACCAAGACTCTCATGTAAGCACTCAACATCATGTCTATCAAGCCATGATGGATCCACTAACTATTGGTAAGACTCTCTTTCTATATTTCCTTGTCTACTTTCTAGCATATTTATTGTGTCTATATTTTGTGATATGGGTTCTCCTCCATAGTAGGGTTTCCTTTTATCACTCATCTATATTTTGTGATATAGGTTCTCCTCCATCACAAGGATTTCTTTTATCACTCATTGAGTCTAATTTAATTTCTTTCTTTTCTATTATTTATCTATCTAGTTTTCTATGGAGTTGGAAACACCAAAGTGGGGGTTTGACTAAGGCAAGCCCTGAAACAACCTCATCATTTTTCCCTATCCACCTAGTGTGCAAGTTTCTCATGTGAAGCTTTGTGGAAGGCTTTGTAGTGCAAGGCCTTCTATGATTTAGAATCTTGTCTTATTTTTCATTTCCTTTCATTCTTGATTTTTGTTAATTAATTAGAATAGTCAGACTTCAAATTCTAAGTAAATAGTGGGTTGTCTAAGTTATGTTCACAGGTTTACCTCTTTGTTTGTATGAGATGCCAACATGTCCCTAAGATGAAAGTGCATCACATTATCATTTTATTCTCAAGCTAGTGTCCTTTGGCCAAGAGCTAGCCTACTTGTCCTAGAAATTTGTTTAATTTTCTCTTTTAGTTCCCAAAGTCCTTTATCTGTGATATCACACACTCTCTTTTAAGCATGTTTTTGCAATATCTTTCAACTTAAACCTCTATCACTTGAGTCTGTGTCATTGAGGTGACTAAGGTAAATTCTCTCCCTTTGGACCATGTTTGTCTTAGGACTTAGTAGTAGCGAATCCCCTCCTTCATATTTTGGTGAACCCAACATGAATGAAGTCGTGTTGGATCTTTTTCTGCAATGTTTCAATGATTTTGATGATTAATGTTCTAAGGAATATATTGATATGATAGATGATGCCTTGGATGATTTCTTAGAGGCATCTTTTCCTATCCATAGATCTCTTGATCAAACTTCTTCATCACAACCATCTACTTCCTCTTCACAAGTTGAAGATTTTGTGAGTTTAGTTGTAGTCTCTACAGCCCCTCAAAGGCCTAAGAGACCTATCATTTACATGACTTTGGCTAGCCCATCTCCCAAGAGGATTCATTCTCTTCATGGGGTTCTAGTCTTTGATGACTTGTGAGACCTTTACATGAGATTCTTTAAAACTATGGCTCCTCCTTATAATTTTGTAGGTCATACATATAATACTAGAAGGAATCAACAAAATTTGAATCAACCTACTTCCATTCATAATCCATTACCGCCTTCTCAACCAAGTCTTCCTTCAACACCTAAACCTATAGCTAAAGCACCTGGTGATTATGATCTCGTCAAGCAACTTCACGTTACTCCTGCCAAGATCTAATTATGGGATTTGCTTTAGTCTACTGTAGTTTATCAAGGTATACTTCAGAAAGCCTTGCAAAATATCCTCTTTTCTTATTTTGCTAGGACGATGGATCTTAATGAGTCAATGGCTCATATTCATGTGGATTTTTCAAATATCACATTCTATCTACAACAACTCCTGCATCAATAGGTACAAAAGCAAGCAGATCCTCTAATGATTATAGTTAACATTAACACCACTAGTATTAGGTGTGCTCTCATTGACACCCATTCACCTCTCAACATGTGTAGCATTGGTCTATTACCTAAGATCAAGATTGATTCATCTTCTCTTGTTGCTTCTTCTTTATTTATTCATGGATTCGATAATGGTAGCCATCAAGCCTTAGGCATAATAATATTTCCTTTTAGGTTGGGACTCGTTACCATACCCACCTTGGTTTATGTTATGTTTAGTCCTTTACCTTACAATATTATCTTGGGAAGAACCTGGATTCATGCTTTAGGGGATGTACCTCTACTTTGCATCGTTGTATAAATTTTTTTGGTAATAATGATGTCATTAAAATCAAGGATGACCCTGATGCTATACACCTTTGTGAAATGGTAGCTGCTGGTCAAGCCTCAATTTCTTCTAATCTTAAAAATGGTATTCCATTATTATCTTCTAATGCATTGACATCCTCTTCATTAGTACCTATCTTGAAGGTTGCTCATGAGATAGATGAAACTAAAGAAGATCACCCTGAAATGAAGAATCCTAAGTCTATCACTTTTACTTATTCTGAATCAAATGCATGTCTTGGTGATGATTATGGCTCCTTGGAATTTTCTAAGTTCTTCATCAAAGAGTACAAGGTTGACCATATCCACCTTAACCTTCCAACAGTTTCATACACCTTTGTTAAGAAAGTTGATTATCCTCCCTCTAAGGAAAGCAATCAAGTTCCTATTAAGGAGAATGATTGTACCCCTGCTGAGGAAGATGATCATTCTTTTGTTAAATAGGCTAATTTTTGTAGTCCTATCAAGAAGAATGATGGTGATCCCATAGGTGAGTATGATACCCACTGGTGGAATGATGCTCTCTACGTAGATCCTCCCCCTTCTCATAATTTACAAACATGTTACAACCCTAGTTTCAGACTCATGTCTAAATGTGGTTATGGATGTAAGGTTGTGCGCATAACTAAAAAGGCATTAAGGTTTCTATAGAATGTATACCTCGTAAATGCAACTTAGACTTTGGATTCTCTATGAATAATCTAGGCATAAACCATGGTGGAGTGTCAACATGATTTTGTCAAACCTCTCAGTCTAGTTCAACCTGGACCGATTGAGATCCAAGTGGACTCTAATGAAGTTCCTTTGGATGTATTCTCTTTGAAGGAAGCACTAGAAGAGTTCTTAGTTGTATACTCTCACTTTCCTTTTTATCACCATAAATGATGATTCCTATGTTGCTTGCATAAACAAGCATACTTTGGAGAACCCATTTTGAGTATTGATGAGAAGGCCCCTTTATCTAATGTGGATGATGATGTTATTGTTTCCCATCTTGAAGATTGTATCTCTCTCCTTAAAGGGGATACTAATGATGTTCTCATGGATCTTAAGTCTTCTAAAAAGGTAAGTATGATTAGAAAGTGTCTTTCTTCAAAATAATCTAAACAAAATTCTAATTTATTGCATTCTCATCCTAGTATCTTTGTTTGGTCATATGAGGACATGCCTAGTATTGACGAATATGTGGTAGTTCATAATATCATTCTATGTCCCAATGTTAAGCATGCCAAACAAAAGATCTGAAAGATGAATCCCAAGGTCACCTTATTAGTCAAGATTGAGATAGAGAAGCTTTTGAAAGCATGCTTTATATATCCTAACGACTACTCACCTTGGATATTGAATATAGTTGCTATCAGCAAGCCTGATGGCCGTATTCACATTTGTATTGTTTTTCATGATCGTAATAAGGCTTCTCTTAAGGATGATTTTCTACTGCGTAATACTAATATGATTGTGGGATCGACTGTAGGCCATCCCTTATTGTCCTTCATGGATGGTTTCTTAGGCTATAATTAGATTTGTATTAACCTGGAAGATCAGTATAAGACAACCTTCACTACCCCTTGGGGAACTTTCTATTATGTGGTGATACCGTTTGGGTTAAAGAATGCATAAACAACTTACCAATGGGTGATGACCCTAATTTTTCATGACTTTATCCATAAAATTCTAGAAGATTACATTGATGATATCTTGGCTAAGTCTATAATTTGTCAAGATCATTTTTTTTATCCTTGAATCCAGTTGTGCCTGATTCATAGGATAACCCCCTACGAAGCTTTTCCATTTTGTAGTTCAGTGTACTTCAAGCATGCAAAATGAGGCACATTTCAATTGTCCTTGATGCATACTCCCAAAACCTCAAATCATCTGTTAGAGTGTTTATCCTTGTTCATCTTTTGAAAATCTTTGAAATGAATATTTTGGTTAATTTTCATTTTTTGGCAGTTAGAATATCTCACTCATGTAAGAGTACTGAAAAATAGCACTCCTGTATGAGCTAGTGTTAAGAGTTTTCGTCCAGGTGTTGGAGTAATGGTTTTCACTACTCCTACACTTTTCCTTCGCCTTGTAAAATGTATAAGTGTTGATTTTGAGCACTCTGACATATTTCTTTCTATCAGTTTTCCAAGTGCCTGAGCGATGATTTTAACTGCTTGTGCATCTCCTATGTTTTGAAAATGTAGGAGCATTGATTTTCACCACTACTACATTTTCCCTCCCTCTTTGCATGCATGATAATAAATTTTCTTCATGTTTATTTATGATGCCTTTTTGAAACTTTTAAATGACTTATTTAAGTTTTTTTTAGCTCGTTTCTTTTCATTTCAACTCGTTTCCTTCCTCTCTTTCATACCAGTCTATTGGAAACACAAGGGCAGACAACTGAGATAGCCGAGGTGAATCAGTTGTCACAAAATTTCAAACTTATTAAACATTATTAATCCCCTATTCTCAAATTTGATTAATAACCATGAAAGCATAAATCAACAACACATCAGAAACACACATAACACCAAGATTTTTATATGTGAAAACCCTGTTAGGGGAAAAACCATGGTGGAGGTCAGTCCACAAGTTTATACCCTATTAAAAGTATAAGAAGAATAAATGGGGAATGCACATGCATTTAGGCACACTTCCTAGAGCTCACTACTCAAATACAAAGAAAGACTCACTATCTTATAGAAACATTTGGATTACAACCATCCAGATTTTGAACCGAGAAAGTAGCATCTACTAATGCCTGATTACAGTTCCAGTTAAGCCCATGAACACTTCTTCACACTCTGCTCTTCCTTTGAATGATCTGAACCTTATTTGCTCATATCACTCACACACTTCACACAATGCATGTCCCAAATGAAATAAACAATCACTCATATATATCTGCAACTAGGAATTACATCACTTCATGCCGGCTTCAATAAAATAATGAAATGAATACAAATTGTCGGCCCAAAACAATAAATATTATAAATGCAAATAAAGCAAAGTCAGCCACAACATAGTAGAGACCCAAAAAAATATCCTTGAACATAAAACACCTTCAAATATTATTCCTCGAAGATCCACGACATGCTACAATCACCCTATCAGCCTTGAACATGAAAAACATGAACACACAAGAGAAAATCATGGATCGTGAGAACAACGATCAATGTGGACATGCAACACAAATAGAGCATGATCTAGAAACATCCATGAACACCACAGGAACATTCACAACAACTCAGATTACCAAAATTGATTTATCTTCTTCTAAGAACACCAACTACAATAACAAAATAACTATCGGGACACATAAACTCATAACTTGCTCGAATCTTCATGCGCACCTCTAAAAATTTCGATGGATAATCTAGATAGGCTTGTCAAAAAACCATTCAATGTAAAACTTCTCACCATCAATATACTAAAATTTCCATCATACTGATCTTCACTGCTTCATAGACAACCTATAACATATTTTATTACAATTTTCTTAATATCCTTGACATATACAGTTTAAAAAAATTAATGCTAATAGTGTTGACATCAATGAAAACCACATATTAGCTACACAACCACAACATCCAAAAATCTCCCCCTTTGGAATTGATGGCAACACATGATGTGAAAAACACCATCAACACAACTAACTACAACACTTACTCCCCCTTAGATTTTGACTCTTCTCTCATGACTTCATCCCCCATTTGTTCACATTGCTCTTCTCCCCCTTAATTCTTCCAAAATTTGTCACATGACTCTTCTCCCCCTTTCAGATCAATGAAAAAGATCTCCTTTCTTCACACAAGCTCTAGACCACATATCTGAATCATCTAACTACTCCCCCTGAGTAGCAACCACCACAACATCAATCTGGATGAAGATATGATTGTGAAGTGCATAGACCGATGTAAGACAATACATCTTAGTTCTAATTAGGAGGGGTAATCACTCCTAGCTTCCCTTTGAGATACTCAAAAGTATCTTTAGGCAAAGGCTTAGTAAATATGTCTGTAATATGTTCCTTAGTAGGCACATACTCCAATCTAACTTCCTTATCACTCACCTTGTCTCTCAAAAAGTGGTACTTGATAGATATATGCTTGGTCTTTGAATGTAGTATTGAATTCTTAGAAATGTTAATTGCACTTGAATTATCATAGAATATAGCAATAGGTTCATCATACACAACTCTGATATCTTTCAACATCTGATTCATCTACAATAGTTGAGTACAACTATTAGCAACAGTAATGTATTATGCCTCTACAGTAGACAAAGAAATGACATTTTTCTTTTTACTTAACCATGAAATCAACTTCTTTCCCAAGAAAAATGTGCCACCACTAGTACTTTTCATGTCATTCACATCTCCTTCCCAATCAACATCAATAAAGGAACTTAAAGTGAGATCATCACCTTTAGGATACCACAGGCCAAAATCAACTATTACTGCTCCTACACAAAATGACCTTCCTCTTAGATGGCATGGCGGTGAAAAATATCACCCATGCATTTGGCTCACTATTACAAAGGACATGCTCAAGCAGTGTTTTCCAATGCTTGAGCATGAAATGATCTTCCCACTAGATGTCAAAGTGTTTTTTTCCAATACTCGAGCATGAAATGATCTTCCCACTAGATGTCAGAGTGTTGTTTTTCAATGCTCCAAAATTTTTTCTATGTAAATTCTCAAGGCATGTAGGAGCACTATTTTTCAATTCTATTACATTCAAAAGAATTTCTATCAGATGTAGAAGCATTGATTTTCAATGCTCCTACACCAAAATTAGTTTTCCACTTAATGCTCAGAAATCAATCCATCTTCTCTCTGAAAATTTCATCGTTGATGCTCTATTTTTTGTGCTTCATATCTCATTTGAACTTGCTCCAAAAAGTTTGATTGCTTCATGCATTCCAATTCACTCTCATAACACTTTTTCTCCTAACATTTCCTAATCCATTGTTCTTGCAATTATTTTCAAAATTTTATCAAGCGATCTCTGAAGGTGACATTCCTTAATCTTTGGCACTATCAAATGACATCAAAAGAGCCTCCATCATCTTCTAAGAAGGAGGGAAAGATGAAGTAAAAATACCAAGGTGTCTTTTTTCCTATTGTAGTGCTCTCAAAGGTGGATGAAATTAAAGACATAAAGATTGGTCACAAGGATATAGAAGATTTTGTAAAAATAATTGAGAAGAATCCATTAGAGGAAAATTTGAGATCTATCATTCATAGCAACTTGCACTTAGTATCTAGATCTCCAAATGTTGCTCATAACATAGAGTTTGTTCACCAAGTTGCATCACATTACATCAGAGAGGACAAAAGTGTAAGAGATTCTATTGGACAATTCATGATGAGGTTGGATATGGAATTCTTTGATATTATTTTTTAGGTTCCACACATGGAAAAATATACTGATGTTTCCATTCAACAAGCATCCAAATAAAGCTAAAAATTTGATTAATACTCAATGGTTGAAGAATCCAAGGCCCAATATCTCTAAATGGCCCAAAGGAATTCCTCAAAGTGATTTCAAGGAGGATGTTTGAGATATGATTACTCTTTTGAGTAGAGTGAAAGGCTTACCGGTATCATTCCATTTTTAAGATTGGATGTGTGAGTATATCTACATCATTAGAAGAAGGAAAGTATACATAGATTGGGGAACTCAGATAAGTGATGAGATTCATGAAAAATTGATCAATGTGCCAACTACCTTGAAATTCTATATGACTTCCTACTTGGTATATGTTGCTACGGTCATGAGGCAATTTCCAGAGTTGTCAACAAAAGGTAATAGAAATTTTGTGCCTATGTATAAATTTTATTCTCAAATAACTTTGAGGAATAGTCTTAAATATTTCAAGAGAGTCACAAATGCTTTCTTTGCACCTCTATTATTCACTTTTGATCTGGCCCTTGAAAAGAAGAGTGTATCAGATGAATCCTATAGGGTTGTAAGTAATTTTGGATGTGTCTTCCTATAGTTTCCTAATTTCACATATTTGAGAGTAGCTAGCTATAATGGGTGTCCATACATGTTGCCCAAATATCATTCAGAAAAATGGGTACTAATGGAGTTGTGCAAACAAGTGATCTCAATTCACAAAGAACATCAAAAAAATCATAAGTCAGGTTTCAAGTTTCCACTTACTATTGGGAGATATACTATTCATAGTGTTGAAAAGGAAAAATTAGTAGCAACAAAAATGAAAATTATGACCATAAGGACATATAAATATAGATTTGACTTTGAATAAAGGAATGTGAATAGGAAACTAAAGAAACATCACCACCATGTCTACTGGTTTGAGGATATATGGGCAGAATACAAAGATGAAGAAGACATCCAAAGAATGGATTTTGCAGATTGATAGCGGAGAAGATCAAAGATCTTGGTGTAGATGACATTCCAAAGGATTTCAAAGATCCTAGTGACATCATGAATTTTCATATGAAGAGGAATAAATTGATAGGAAGCGTTTACCTCTAGTGCAATGGTCTAAAAAAGAAAGTGTTTCTATTAGAGAAAGTCTTGCTCCTATTCTACATAACACAGCCGAATGGTTGCAAAGGCATGGATTTCAAATGAAATATTTTAGGATAGAATCCGAAGGAGAAACACATGCAGGAGAAACCAACCAATGGAAATATCTCCACACTAAACAAAAGCATGTTTCTACTCCCCCTTCTTCTCAAAGATGTTCTAATCTCAAGTTTACTTTTGGTAAAAGTGCTACACAAACAACTGAAGAAGAGGAGGAAACTGAATCAGAACAACCATCTACAGAAGGAAAGGAGCTTTCTTTTGAGGGACAATCATCTGAAGAAGATGAAGAGAATGAAAGTGATGAATCAAAAGAATCCATAGAATCAAAAGAGTCTGCAAAAGAAGGAGAAGAAGAAGGTAATGAGAAAGAGGAAAGTCATAATGATGAAATGTAACTATCTCCTCACGAGAACATTGTTGATAATCTTCCCCAAATATCATCGCCCATTACTTCCAATGTTCCTCACACTCCTCCAAATCCTACTACTCCTCCACCTCCTCTTCCCACCTCACCTCCTCCTACATCTACTCTACATGCAATAAGGTTACCATTCCCCCTTCAATATCAACAGTTCTTTCGACTCCTCCTATAGATTTTGTCCTACAAACTAGTGATGTTTCCTAAAGTTATCCATGATCCATTCCTAGCCTATCTTCCCCATCTTATGATATCTATTCTCAACAAGAGTTTGATAGGTTCATGAACAAGTCATTGCATGATCCTCTTGGTTTGCAGTCTATTGGTGCCATCCTAACTAATATTGCCCCAATTGTTACAATATCATCCATTCATACAAAAGTGACCACTAAACTAGAACTAATAGTAAGTCAAGAAGGAAATACTTCATTCCTTCTTCCTTGGTTGATTTCTTAAGTACTGAAGTGCAAAAAATAGATGATCTCCCCAGATGAGCTATATATTGAGGAAATAGTTCCTCCAAAAGACAAAGGGAAGAAGAAGGAACAAGTGAATTCAAGACTTCATGTTGACAAGCCAAGTCACAAATATGTAGATATTGGTTTTCCTCCTCATGAATAGGGTTATGTGACTATAGAATATTACACTATAACAAGGGTTCTTCTTGGTAAGGTAACTAATGAAAGTGCCAAAGAAGATGCACAAGTGGTCCTAAATGCATTATGAGGTAGACTAGATAAGATTGAGAAAGCTAGAGATATGTACAAGCAAAAGGCTAAACATTATGCATCAGTCATAAGGAGAATCATAGGTTCTTCTAAGAATGTGCAACCTATGGCCATGATAAATTTTGAAGAACCAATAGTGCAAAAAGTGGAGAAGTTTTACTACAAGGGTAATGTTATATGAGTTTGTTGATGATATAATAGAACAAGGTTTGCAGCTCATAGTTTTTGCTGATGAAAAAATGACTCAAATGGCTAAGATGAAATTGGAGATAGAAAAGGAAGAAAGTACACTTTTCAGGGAGAAAAAAGAAATGGAAAAAAGTCTCTCATTTTGGTCACGAATGAAAGAGACAAAATTGAGAAAATTGGTGGAATTTGGGGTAATACCTGACAAAGAGAAGTATGTGGAAATAAGAGATCATCTTAAAAACTGCATACACGTTATGAAGTCTCTCATCGAGCTCATACAAAAATTACAAGAATATTTTGAAGGGAATCGTATTGTCATGGTGAATAGAATTGAGGATTTTTCAAGAAAACTCCTTGATGATGATCATACCTTCCTCTCGATGAGTGAGATCACTCTGATCTGCAAAGAAGCTATCACGAAGCAAGTCAAAGATGAAGGATTTTCATAGACTTCTATGAGTGCTTTGTGTGATGTACAACTCTCCCTAGATGGCCTCAAGATGCATCTAGATAGGTGCAAGAAGATTTTCTCAATTGTAAGAAAGTAAATCACAAAGGTTCATACAATTTTTGACTATACAGTTGGTCTAGATGAGGCAGTCATGCAAGAGATTAAGAAGAAATATGAAGACTTCCAAGCCAAGAGCAAGGAACCATACATTTTTCTTACATATATGGAGTTAGATAGTTCATTTTCTTTATTTTTATGCTTTATGTAGATAGTCTCTAACATTTTACATGTCATTTTGAAAAACCTAAGATGCTTTCCTATATTCATGGAAGACATTTTTGAATAAGTCAACTAGTTAGTTAGGGTTTTCCTAGATTATCTCTCCTCTCCCATCTATAAATAAGAGAAGATTCTATTGTAATTGTTATATTTTATCTTATGCAACAAAGTTCTGCCCAATTATGAAGCAAACATTAAAACTTTGAGTTCATTTTTTATAAAATAAAATAAAATTGATCAATAAAGAAGTGAAGTTGCACACCAAAAATTTTGTTGGGAACAATTATCTTGTGATTTGATTGAAATTGGTAGTGATTAGTCATTGAGATTGAAAGAGATTTTGAGTAAATCTGTGTAAACTTTGAGTTACAACTATTACTTGAAATTGTGACATTGTTGATACTATTGGAAAATTCTTTATAAGAATTTGTGCTTATATTTATTCATGTTGTTCGTGGAATTTATTGTGGAGTATAAAGAAGACTTTGTGTTTCTTTTATAACACTGGTTACTATCTTGAAGGATTCATTATTGGAAGCTACAAAACAACTTTGTTCCTTTGTGAGATTTTTCTTATTTATTACTTATCATTATCATGTTGGTATTCCTAGTCTTTGCTTTGACAAGATAGGAATATTGGAAATACTACTTAATTTTAGTTTTAAATTGTATTGCATCAAGAAGATAGAATTGTGAAACATTGGAAAATATATTCTTTGAAAAAAGAGAGAATCATGAATATGACACATCCCCATATCATTAGTGTAGTGTACATTATTGTAATTATCTAATTAAGTTTTCCTTAGTTTCAATAAGTAGTAAGAAGGGTGCCTCCCCTTTTCAAGAGGAGAGATTCAATCTCACATTACTGTGGTTGAAATCAAGGTTTTGTAATCTGTTGAAAATGAGATTACATAATTTTCACCTAGCAATGTTGAAAATCTTCATCTTATCTTTGAAAGGCTTTGGCTTTATAAGAAGAAATTGAATCATTTTAAGTGTGTTTTCAATGTTGATGTTGGCAAGCTTTTAGGATTTATTGTTTTTCACCATGGAATCAAAGTCAATACAATTAAGATTGGTGCAATTGTTAACATGCCTCTACCTAGAAATATATCTCAACTATGTAGCTTGTAGGAGAAGATTTAGGCAATCCATAGATTCATATCTTAGTTGGTTGATCATACCCTTCCCTTAATGCATTTTTTGAAGAAATATGTTTGCTTATGGTTGGATGATGAGTGCGAAAAAGCTTTGAGTCAATCAAAAATTATTTAGAAAATCATCATATCTTAATGTCGACTATGCAGTATAGACCCTTTTTTCTTTATATTTTTGCATCACCTCATACCTTAGTAGCTTTGTTAGCTCAACATGATGATGATGATAAATAAACTAGTCTATTATATCAATTATATTCTAGTCGAGTATGAAACTCGTTATTCGACCTTGGAGAAACAATGTAATGCTCTCATTTTTTCAACATAGAATTTATGACACTATCTTCTTTGTGCATAAACTCATGTCATTGTGAAAAGTGATCTTATAAAGCATCTATTCACTAGGACCAATCTTTTAGGAAGGTTGGTGGAATGGATAATGTTTCTCTCTCATTTTTACATTAATTTTATAACTTAGAAACCAATTAAGGGTCAAACTATTGCTAATCAATTGGAAAAATCTCCCTCATCTCACTCCTTCCCTAATCTAGATTTATTTCAAAATGAAGACCTTTTTACAACAAATCATGAGCATGTGTGGGAGATGTACTTTAATGGATCAATATGTCAAGTTATCTCTAGATCAGGTGTAGTTTTAGTATCACTTGAAGGTAAGGCAATGCATCTATCCTTTTGATTGGAATTTTATTGCACTAACAACATCATTGAGTATGACTTGCTCTTATTGTTTCCTTATGTGTCGTGATAGATTTAAAAATTAAACACCTTCATATACATGGTGATTTTGAACTTATTATAAATAAAATTATGGGAATGTATCAGCCTAGAAGAATAAGCTATCTTAGTATCCAGATTTATCCTTATCCTTGGTTGATTATTTCTCTTCTCTCATAATAGACAGTGTTCCTAGGAGAGAAAATCGATAAGCATATGAAATTGCAATCACAACCTCACTAGTTTCTTTGGACGATTTCATAGACGAGTACCACTTTGTGGTTTACATTCCCTACTCTCCTACTATCTCAAGTCAACCTGAACCTGATGCTCTAGTGTGTGCTCACATAGACTCAGAAAAATGGTATTCTTAATTTACAATTATCTAAAGACTGGAAATTTTCTCACGAAGTGATGAAGAACACTCACACTCATTGGTTAGGCCCTTACATTATCATATTCATGTACAATTTTGGGGCTTATAGATTGCCGTATATGGATGGAACACCTCTAAAAGAACCTATCAATGAGATGCATCTTCATCAATACTATGCATAGTGTCCATGTGTCCTATGAATGATGCTTGTCCCTTGAGGATTGCAGTTTTTTATGCTATGACATTCCTTCTCTAACACATTATCTTTTCATTTTGTGTTATGATGTGAACATGTGTATGCAGTTAATTTCTTTAATTAGGAATTATATATACATGCGTTTTATTATGCTGTGTATCTATGCATTGCACTTGCTTAAATGTTTTATTTAGGTAATTATATCATCATTGTATTTAATTAACATACATCCATGTATATTTATTAGATCATGATAGCATCTAATCTAAACACACATGTGTAAACATAAAATCCATCACACAACCATACATGAAAGTAAAATAATGCACATACAGAGCATCATGATATCACACCAATAATCTCATATATATATAAATGTGTGTCATGTATATATCACACCACTATATCAATATATGGTGACTATATATCTATTTTTTGTATAGATCAAAATAATGTTGTACAAAATAATATGATTGGTATACAAAATCTGGCATAAAAAAGCCTCTATCCCCTGATGCATGGATCCTTGAGCCCTCTAGTGTTTGTGGTGATTGAGGACAAGGTTGGATAGATGCTATGGAGCATGATCGATATGACTACAATACTTACAAGCTCATGCAAAATCCACAAACCTCTCCTCGTAGCTCTACAACCTCTACCTGGAGCTAAGCCTTCCACTCTTGGACCTGTCACAACTCCTCTTAAAGTTGTTGCAGTTGGGGATCTGCACCCGACCTCATGGATACCACCTTCCCATTGAGGTCATCAAGATAGATTTATAGGGTGTCACATGTCGTGTTGGCACTCTCTTCCCACATCCTACCTTGATCTCACTTGGTTATAGTAGTACAAAGCTTGACCATGTGCTAATCCCTTTTCTTAGCTGCATAAGTGACATCGATGGTCCTTTGCACTACCTCCATGAAAGCCTCCTTGTATGTGGTCCTCAACCATACAACAAGCTCGAATAAGTGGGTGTGTTGTCCTGCTAAAATTAGATTATACGCATCAAGGACACTCCCATGGACTAGCATAGCTAGGGCCACCTCAAAGACACATCTCCCAGTGAAGGTGATCGACTCCTATGTGTCAACTACAACCATAGAGTAGTAGACACTATTAGTACTATATCATATAAAAACATGTGCATATATATGAGATAAAGTAAAACAAAAATTACTAAAAGGAAATAAAATAAATCACTCTCGTACTTGGATCCTCAACTTGCTAGTGTGGATTAGGATGGGTTGCAATTCTAGGACCTACATGGCCTATTGTCACTATTTCTGCTATAGGAGGACCGATGGCTACTAAAGGTGATGTTAATGAGACTGGAACTATAATTGGTGATGATGACAACCTCCTCCACCATTTGGGATTCTTTGCTACTATTCCTGCCACCTCTCCATCCTCATTGTTGCCAAAATGATCCTCCCATCCTCCTCCTCCCTACTCCTATGCATCAACATTGCCCATGGGGGAATGTGTCAAGAAAATTGGGGTAGGACCCGACATTACCCACCATTCTTTGTAGCCATTGGTGATCTTGATGTTGTTGATCGTCAGCATGAGAAGCTTTTCATTATTGTCCCACTTGTTGTCATTAACAATGATGTCTGATATGGTCAAGAAATAGCAATCAATTGGCCTAGTGGCACTCCTCGTCAATCAAACATATGTCAGAGGAATCAGGGGGATCATATATAAAATCCTAAACTACTGGGTGACCCTATGCTAGTAGTATGGTACAACAATATAGTTTGATTGCCCCACTAGGAGACAATCACACTACATGTGTCACAATTATCGTTTGTCTATGGTCCAAACCATCTCTCTATATGGTCACCATCTAACATCATGCAACCACAAAGAATCAACCTGAAGCCACTAAAAAGAAATATTTCCATACCTCCAATCACATACCAATGGGTATACCTGTTCCATCGGTGTGGTAGGAGCCACACCCTAGGAAAACATAACTAGTTGGGTACATGTGATGTGTGTAACCACACTTGAAGGAGTGTGCACTCTGTGAGGCTAAAAATTCATAGTGTACATATCACTTGAGTTCATGTTATAGATGAGAAAGCATGCTCCCAACCCAGGCATAGATAGTCTCGTGGTCCTTCATCTCACGTATGCAATGGTTGAGACCCTTGTGGAGGTGAGAGCCTCTCCCATCCATAGCAACTATGATCAACATTACCCTCTTTAGGAGTGGAACAAGGACTCGCTCCTACTCATACCACCATATATAGATGTGTCCGATGGTATCTCTTGACTCTATGTGACCGAAATAGTACTATTGGCCCTCTAGGGCCTCTAAAGGTGTCCTCACCTCATCATAAGCCAACCACTATCTATGAATGGGTAAGGTAGTGATCTTGTACATGTCCTCTAATGTGATAGTCATATCCCCTGATGGAAGGTGGAAGGAGGAGGTATTTGAATTCCACCACTTCATGAGTACCATGAGCATTGTTGGATGGTAAATCATATATGGAAGGGTGTAGGCCCACATGCCACAAGTGGTCCTGGTCATCAGGATGCATCTGCACATCTTGATCTTGTAGTGTAGTCAGCATGTGTCCACCTCTATGCTATCACATCTCTTGCCACTCCTGTAAGAGAAAATAAAGTTCATGTCAAATCTAATTTATCCTTTAGGATGGAAGAGTGCTATGTAGACATCTACACAATGTGCTATCATTTGAGATCAAACACTATGAACGATGTCTAGATGACAACATGCAGAGTAGATGCTAGCATGATCAAAGGTTTCCAATGCATCATTGGAATGACAGTGCACTGATTGAAGATCTCCACACCAACCAAATGCCTATGATTCTCTCAAATTGGAAAAAAATTAAAAAATACACAAAACTTACAAGTTAAGGTCAGATTCCTCATACCTCATCATTCTTGCTACCCTTGACTATGACCATGCAAAGCTACATGATCCTGGGCTCTATGTAATCTTTTCAATGTAAAGCCCAACTAATGCTCAGTAAACTTGGTGATAGACACATAATTCAAAGGTGATTCCTAATTAAACATATTACTAAACCCTTGTAAAGACTCCATTTAATTATCAACCAAGGCTAATGTAAGCTTGTGATGATGCTAGCACTATATGTGCATCTAGAGATTATGTACTACCTATATCATCTAGTATAGGTGGTTGAAAAATGAAAAAGGAAATAAAGCATAAATTGTAAAATAGGAGAAATGATTGAATCTAGAACTATTGCACCAAGTACTTACTCCTTAAGACTGTGACTAGTTCACTATTAAAACCTGAACTCTATAATTAACTTAACATTGCTAACCTTGACTCACTCTAGAGGATAATGCATTGAGACAAAAAAAACATGAAGCATAATACAAGATCTTATTCACATACAAGAAATGAGGAATCTAATTGAGATGACTACAATTATGAATGCATCTAGTGTAACAAAAGAAACTAAAGTGCAAAAATTAAAGTGGAGAACATTTACCTTGAGTGGCCCTTTCTCAAGTTATTGTATCTATAGAATAAAATCAAATATAAACTCCTTGAATCAACTAAAACATAACAATAAACTGAAGCATCTTCATTATATATAACTAGATTTCATAATCTGACAAGAATCTTTAGAGATATCTTATTCATGAAAGCATAATAGGAAACTAGCAAAGTATTGTCTATGTAATATAAAAACTATATGTTAGAGTAAAGGTTTTAACTTAATTATGTTGATTAAGTTACCTTTATTCCCTTCTTAAGATTTCACTTTAGTTTGTATAAAGTGACATTTAATAATTATATTAATTATTAAATGTTTTCCTATTAAGGTTTCTATTAGGGTTTTCCTATTAGGGTTTCTTTTAGGGTTTGCATGATCTCCTTCTTAAGGATTGATCCATTGTATATTTCATAATTCCTTTTTGTTCTGATAAGATAATTTCTCCATTTTTCAGAGCTTCGAATCCTTGTTTGTTTTCTCCATCCATTCTCTTCCTTGTGATAGGTATCCATTTGCATGCAGGTGTTCTTGGAGTCTGAAGTTGGTTTTGACAACTCCTACATGGTATCAAAGCTTTCTTGTTGCATGCATGTTCTTGTTTGAAGAATTTGGAGCTATTTGGAGCTACAAGGTTGGATTAGGCATTCACAGTTTTGGGGTTTGCATTTTTTGATCCAGGGATTCACCTACAATTTCAAAGCATTTTGAGTCCAAACGGACCTCACAATTGTATCTGTAGCGGTCCAAAACCCCTAAATTGACTGTTCATTCGTCCATTTTGGACAAAGTTGATTTGAGAGGAAAAATTTTTTACTCGTACGGCCGTCTGCCTACACCTGGTAAAAAAATTTTTTTTTTTTTTTTGCTGCATATTGTTTTGTCAGAAAAAAGTTTTATATAAAAAAAAGGGCTCTAAATGTTTTTTATTTTTTTTGTTAAAAAATCAAATTGAAAATAGTCTTTTAAAGGCTTGCTAAGGCCTGGTCGTGGTACCCTGCGCAGGGTACTATGCAGGTCCATACCTGCACAGACCTACGCAGTGTACCCGCGCCTTCATGTGGTGCGGTGGGGGTGGGCCCACGTGCCTCTTCCACCAAAAAAAAGAATTAAATTTTTTTTTTATTTTGTTTTTTTTCTATATAAAAAACATTTTTTTTTCTAATAAGCCCTATTGTAGAAATGCAGCAACGACCATTTGGCCATCAAATTTAGACCCGTACTTTTGTTGCGACGGCCGCATGACCGTCAAATTTAATGCCGCACTGGTTTTTCCCCCCTTTGGAGCTATTTTTTTTCCAGAGGTCATAACTTGGGCATACAATATCATTTTTTGGCAAACAAGATATCATTGGAAAGTTGGTTCTGTCAACTTTCTAGTGGTGTGAGTTTCATCGCTTGATTTTTCTGTTAGTACATTCTATAGCTAGTTGAAGTCAAAGGAGCTACTTTCAGTCCTGAGTTCATAACTTTTGATCTGTTTCTCTATTTTTTGCGATCTCAGCGGCGTTGGAACCATATTTCAGAGCTCTTCACTTCCATCTATGCACTTTTTCCAGATTTCACTCCAGGTATATTTTATTTAGTTTTTTGTGTTTTCATACTCTGGTGAATTATCTGGACATATTCATTCTTGAGAACTTTTCATTTGCATGGGATGCTTCATTTTTGGTTGTTCTTCATGTATTTCTAGTTTTTTTTGTCCTTTGTGGGCATTTTGAGCATCATTTGTAAGCAATATCTTTTATGTAAACGCACTGAGATAAAGTGTCACACTATTGTACATGTATTTTTGGGGATTTTTCACATAAGGTTGTGCCATATTTTGTACTCGTGCTATATTATAAAGTGCCATGGGGGGTTGTGTAGTTTTCCTTTGTTTTCCATCACACCTTTGTCTGGTGAGTGTCCCTCCATGACGATAATGGATCCATATGATTCTAGCCTCATGCATGTGTGCTTTGTTTTGCACACCACTTTTTCAATTGTAGGTGCTTTCCTGTGCACTTTCAGATGTTGTATCTTCTCCTTCATGCACTATAAGGTGTTACACACCATTTCAATGGATCTGTCAGGCTCTCCCAGTTCAACATTATGGGGGGGTTATATTGTTCGTGCTAATGCTTCCTTGGTTTCACCTTGGGAGGAATCTTCCATTCTCAGATGATCAGTGTTTTTCAGACTATTGGTACTTGTGCCATTTGTATCTTTGTTCCAAGTGTTTTCCTTTATTTGCCATCTAATTCGAGAAGTTTCATTCGGGGCACTCATGCAGATTGTTGTCTTGTTGATCCTGATCATCCTATCTTCAGTGGAGGTTCTTCAGCACCATAACAGTCATCTTTCGATAGTTGTTTGCAGCTTCTTTTGCTTTAGTGATGTTCTTCTTGGCTTTCTGCATCTTTTTTTGGAGTAGAGCTTTTCCCATGAGGTTTTCTCTATTTCTCCTCTTTATAGATATTTGGTTGTATTTTGGTTCCTGATCTGGCCTAGTTGCCGAGACCCATGTTTGCCTTCTTGCATTGTAGTTACCTTCGCTTTTTTGCACATGTTTGTAGCTGCACTTTTGCTCATCTTAAGGGGGGGTGTTAGAGTAAAGGTTTTAACTTAATTATGTTGATTAAGTTACCTTTATTCCCTTCTTAAGATTTCACTTTAGTTTGCATAAAGTGACATTTAATAATTATATTAATTATTAAATGTTTTCCTATTAGGGTTTCTATTAGGGTTTCTTTTAGGGTTTGCATGATCTCCTTCTTAAGGATTGATCCTTTGTATATTTCATAATTCCTTTTTGTTCTGATAAGATAATTTCTCCATTTTTTAGAGCTTCAAACCCTTGTTTGTTTTCTCCATCCATTCTCTTCCTTGTGATAGGTATCCATTTATATGTAGGTGTTCTTGGAGTCTGAAGTTGGTTTTAAAAACTCCTACACTATATCTATCAGAATATATCCATACATTATATCTACTCCTCAACCACTAATTCAACTATATAGATTTGGGGGAGGTTTATTAGAATGAGGAATCAAAATAAAAAAAACTAAATCCAAATTACCACTCCCCAATGAAATAGAGAGTGACAAAGTCTATATAATTGAAATTATAACTGAAAAGATGGAAGAAGATGATTAGGACTAGAAATCTATTTCTAACGACATAGTAGAGATGTGTACTGTGGAAACAATCACATTGGATTCCAAGTCATTGTGAACTCCTTCTTCCTTTAGTTGTCTTATTATATGGTCTGGTGATTCACAATTATCCTCATTAATGAGTGCTTCCAATTCTACAACTATCATATTCCTATAGTTCTAGAATCTCCCATGCATCTCTATTTGAAATCCTTTGATTGTGGGCTACGCTTCCTAGTTAACATGGGTTACAATATTCTTACTCTATCTTTTCGATTGTAAGGAGTTAATTCATTTATCATATATACAATACTAATAACCATAAATTAAACATAGATTCATACTGAATTCCTTAAAAACTCACATATTTAATCATGTAATTACCAACATATCATAATTATTTTTTCATACATCAAAACCTGGTTCAAGTTGTATGAAGGACATCAAAAGATAGATAAGTTTAGAAATATATATGAATTGAGTATCTAAAAATGTCTAAAAGAATGAACTAAAACAAAAAAAAATCTAGCTAATACTTGGTCTCATCATTCCCTCAAATAAGATATTGCTTGTCCTCAAGCAATCAGTTTAGGACCAGAGGTTGTATTGCAAGGTCATTTCACTGAATTATGTAACCACATCCACTCCTTTTCCTTGTTTCAAGTAGTATCCCCCATAAGTTGAAAGTCTTGCCTATTTGAAATTTTTTTCCCCTTCCTGTTCTACATTCTTATCCCATGTCTAATGTGGTATTGGATAAAGGATCATGGGTGGATGAAAGGTCAGAGATAACCATTTGAGTCCCTTGTCTCTATAATTTTTTTATGTATCTACGAGATCTTTCAAGCATGGCTACAAAATTGTATGAGTTTGGTTCCTTCTTCTATAATTTAAGGGTCAATTCTTCTCATTTTCCTTGCATAAAATTAAAAGCATGATGGATCAGACCTATAACTAGTTGTTGCATCTTGGCATAATCATTCTCTAATATTTATAATTCTTCTTCTTGCACCCTTATGCTTCAGGAGAGTTGTCCATTCCTTTATGACTGTGCTGAGGTCCTTTGACTCTTTCCTAATCTAGAGAGCAATAAATTTCTCTCTCTCAACATAGTCTTGAATTTTTTTCACCCCTTTGATATGCATCCCTAAAGTGAGAAGCTAGTTCTCGAACTTGTAAATCTCCCACAAAAATTAATGGGTCCCACTCTGTCTCATCTGGCAAAGCAATATTGCGCAAGTAAAACTCACATAGGTGATCTTACATATCTAGTGTAGAATCAAAAAAATTATTTAAAAAATAAAAATGTCTACTTAGGGAAATTGGTAAGTTACTAATTAGCTGGCTAAATTGAAAACACAAAAAATTCTCTTGTAAAAATAAAGCATACACATTGACAAGTGGCCTACATTTGAGGATTTGAGCAGCTTTACCTATAATTTCCTCAACTATGACTTTTAGCTTCTTTAATTCAATTTCCTTCTACTCAAGAACCCTAGTATGGTTAGCTTTCATTTCTAATTTTTCATTCTCCCAAGTTTCCTCATGTTGAGAGAATTCATCAACTCTTTTCCATAGATCATACCCTAGGGACACTATAGTGGGACAAGTTGAGGTTCTAATTAGAGGATTTCTACCTTTAGCCACAAGTTATTTATTCCCTATTTCCACAAGAGCAATTTGTGCAAGAATGTCCAACTTGGACCCATGTTCAAATTTGTGTAATTTTTCCTCCAATTCTTTAATTTTCATGTCCCTCTCATTGTTCTTTGATTGATAACTTCTCAATAAATCCTCAAATTGATTTATTCTATCAAGTGCCTCCTGCAATTCCTTTCTGACATTTCTTTCCTCCATCTTTTTCTACAAATTGATTATCATATCCCATGGCATATTCACAACCCTCACTATCAGAGCTTTGTGGGGTTTTCTTTCTCATATTTTTAGCAACAAATACATCCTTTGAATTACATTCAGAGATTCTTGTGAAATGCCATTTTTATTTGACTGGTGTATGTACATTCCCAGGTGTATCCCGCTTTAATTCTGAATCTATCTCCATTATCACAATATCTTTTTTTTCTTGCTTCTTAATTGATCCCCTCATTACACCTTTCTTATTTAGGCAATGTGAATTCATAGGCTATGGATTTCTTCTGCCTCCTTATAGGTGCAAAAGAAGATTCACCTTTTCTTTTCTTGGTTTTTGGTCTTTTGACAAAAGTAGGGGTTTCTTGGGTTCCTCCTACTGTGAGTTGCTCAGAGGTTGTAGATTGTGAGTCTTGCAAGATTTTCTCCTCTGTCTCTCCTTTGTTGCAAGTAGGTGAAGCAACAGGGGAGCTAGAGAGTATTTCCCTTCATGATACAACATGCGATTCCACATTTTCTAGAACAATAGTTTCCTCAAGAATTTTATTAATGTGATTGCAATTTAAGAAATTCTCCCATGAAACATGTGGAAGCTAAACCCTCAAAAAAAAATTATCAACAAGGTAACTAAGCAATAATGTGACAATGTAGTGATGTTTCTCTTTCTTTTGTATTCAGGACTCATTCTTTTCAATAGATTATAAAGAAAATTGGGAACATTTACACACCTATCATGGTGAAGATGGCTTAAAATTTTAAAATGGACTGTGTATAACATAGATTGCCTACCCTCCTATGTGAGATACTTAATTATATATGAAGCAATAGAAATCCAAACCCATGTCAAAGATAATATTTTAGTACCTTGGCAGGATGAGTCCAAGTTCTCTCCAAGTTCTCTGAATTTATTCCTAGTAGTAACAACATCTTCCCTGACTGGAAACTCCTCCCATTATCTTGGAAATCCTGAAACCTCAATAATGGTAGCCTTTGAAGCATCCACTTGCAAGCCTCTTACAATCACCTCATCATTTTGTAAAGTAGTAGAAATTTTTTGGGTCATAACTTCATTGAACTTTGTGAGTTTAAAGAAGTATTGTATCCAACTATCATGCTAAAAAATAGGCAACACCAATCTGTCTTCCAACAACTGATTGTGTGCAGATAGTTCTCTTCAGATTATATCGCCACCCATGATGACAATCTGATATGTTTGTATTCAAATTCTCTATTTATCACTTTAACCACACCAATCCATTTTTCCTGATGTGCTTGTGTTTTCCAAATGTAGTTGTTCTACCCCTTCTTCTTTCCTTTTGAGTTTGAATTGTATTTGGGATGGTAGGATTGTATATAGAATGGGGAAAAATAGAATGGAAAAATATTTACAGAAAATGTTTTAGTTTTGAAAATTGGAAAAATGAAAATGAAGAGTATTGCTTCCCCCCAAACTAAAGGGATTAAGTGTTCTAACTTAATTGCATTGTACTTGGTGAAGGGTGAAATGATGTATTGTAAATATGAAGCATGCAAAAAAAAAATGTAAACATATAAGAAAACAATTATCATATATGATAATTATGAAAAATTAATATGTGTACTTGTAGAAGTGTAGTGAACTAAAACTTAGCTCATGAGATAGTGATTTGAACTAATCGCAACAAGATTTGATGTGACCATTTGTACTTTCAATTGGTGATAAATGGTATAACTTCATGGCACGTGGTAAATGATGGCTTTGAAAGTTTGTGAGATGTACGGTGATGTGATGTGTAAATGGCATAGTGCATGGAAATCAAAAAATCTAATATGAATGGTATGTGGGACGAGGTGGATAAAGTTGCATGTAGTGAAATGATATTTACGAGGCTACATGTATGGAAGAATAAAGTGTATATGGATGGATATGCAATTGATTCGGCTTAAATTTTGAAATTTTTGACAAACAAGTGCTACGAGTGCCTTCAATAATGGGTCCCTTTCTAAATTTTGTTACTTGTAGGCATGAAGCTACAGGTCCCTACTACATTTTGGACTACACTTGAAAATTATTATTTATTGTTTCCACTTGTTTCGTGCGTGCATATGAAATGTGGTAGGAAATTATACCCGAGTGACCTCATCAAGTGAGCTTGTAGCTTATTTGTTGAGTCATGTGGAGAACATGTTATATCTGCTACTAAATCCTTCATGTATAGTACAATATCTTTGTTAGAACCACTCTTTGGTCCATATTAGTGTATTAAGGAAAGAATAAAGTCATCCCTCTACATTGGATTTTAGTAAAGTTTTAATATATGTCCATTAACTTGTAGTGAGAATCTGACTATATCAATTGTCTGCAACTATACTACACCATTTGGGAATAATTATTATGTATCTGATGTAGCATAGGGGTGCAAACCTTCTCAAAATGACAAACAAATGAGCAAAAAACCAACTTTTAAGCAAAATAAAAAGAACTCCTCAAAATTCACTTCTTAGCCTTGCTTTCCCTTGTAGCATTTGCAACCCAGTTTAATGGATTTTTCACTCAAGTTTCCCAAAAAAATTATCAAAAAAAGGAATATTTAGATACCCTTTTCCAAGTTACATAACATGTGTTAGTCTCAACATCAACTCCTTTGGACCAGATCTGAGATCCAATAGTACATACCTAAATAGGGCTAGTGAATTTGCCCACTTTCTCAAAGGAACCCACTCGCAAACATCCAACTTACCCACCAAAACCACTTAGACCTCCTAGGAAGACTCCAAATAGAAGGATTCCACAAATTTTAGACCAACAAAGTTCCACAAAATGAGCCAACTCTAAAACCCTCCATTTTCGTAGTTTTCCCTAAGGCTTATTGAAAGTTTCACTTGCACACCTCCCTTGACCATGCCACAAACTCAGAAACCTCTATTTTGACCCCAATATGCTTAAAAGTCAAAGATATTTCACTACTCTTTTATTTCAACAAACTCTAGGCAAAAAGATCCATTTTCATGCAATTTAGGCAATAAAATGCTTAGGACAGCAACTCCAAGTCTCACAAATTACTTCCTCTACCTTATATGGGCCTACAAAAATATAATTCATATTATACATAGCCTCTCCACTGAGACACTAGAAGGAAACAGTTAGTGGAGGGCTTTAATGATTCATTATTTGTTCAAAACACAAAATCCGAGTTTAACACCTACCTAGAGAAATCTTTCCACAAAACTCACAAAAATGAAAGAAAATATCTCAAACCAGCTTGAGAAGAATGGAAGGAATGATTCCCCCTCATTCCACATGTTAAAAAACCATTTACTTGTTGTAAAGGGGTCTCACAAAAGAGAAAACACAAAATTTTCTGTAAAAACCACAGTTTTTGCAAGGAAATCACAAATGTTCTTATTGATTTTCACCGAGATTACATTCACCAACCTTCCAAATGATATCCTCAACCTTTTTAAATACTATCCCACACAAAGCAACCAACCAGCTTCCAATAACTAACTTACAAACTCTAATGATCCATTACATTGCAAAATTGTAATTTTGATAACTTTTAATGTCAACAATTACAATGTTTGAGCAACATTTTACATTTTCCACCTAAATGGCCTCCCAAGCACTCAAGTAAATTAAAAATGGTCTTATTAGACCTTATTCAACCTCTAATGAGACCTTAGACTTAAAAACCAACAAAAACCTTACCTAGACAACTTTGTCATCCATTCACATTAATTGACAACTTTTCATATGTCATCATATTTTGCAACTTCCTCGTTTCTTATTAATAAAAAGACTTCAAATTAGCCTATTAAACCTTTAAGACTCAATTTTGTTTCATCACAAGGTGTAGGTTTTCCTACACCAGTCTCATAGGGACCTAACCATATTTTTTGTAACTTCCCTTTATAGTCTTTGTACTTTGAGTTATAGAGATCAAAATCCCAATCACCTACACTAAATTCCTTGGTTCTGATAAATTGATCATTCCATCTAATTCTATGCTTTTGAAAAACCTCAGTGTGGTGCATATATTCCATCTTGACTTCATCTAATGCATTCAAATTGTTTAATCTCTCATTTTGTGTTGTTGTTAAGTCCATACCTAGTTTTACTGCTTTCCTTGGTGTTTTGTATTCAAATTCAATAGAAAGTACTACTATTTTTCCATACATCAAATCATATGGTGTAAACCCTATTATTATATTCCAAGTTTTCCTATAGGCCCATACTACCTCAGGAAACTTGGCTACCCAATCCTTCCTATGAATTTGCACCATTTTGTTTAGAATGTTTTCAATCTCCCTATTTGTTACTTCCACATGCCAATTGGATTAAGGGTGGTAGGGTGTTTACTTCCTATGCTTGATCTCATATTCTTTCACCAATTTATTTATCATTTCTAATATGAACTAGGGACCTTGATCTGTGACAATTTCTCTATGTAATCCATACCTTGTAAATATATCTTCATATAGAAATTTTTCCATGTTTTCATCTCTTGTAAATTGCAATGCTTTAACTTCTACCCAATTTGTTAGATAATCTATGTAGAATAATATATACTCATTGGTGTTTGATGCTAGTTATATTAGGCCAATAAATTCTAGACCACATTTATCAAATGGTGCTAATGCTAACTGTAGCTGCAAAGGCATCTCATATATTTTAGTTGGATTTCCCATTCTCTAACACCTATCACAACTCCTAGTATATTTAATTGCATCCTTGTGGAGAGTAGGATAGTAATAGCCAGTGGTGAGAATCTTGAGTGTAGTTCTCTTTGTTACAAAGATTCCCCCATAGGGTTCGTCATGATAGGCTTTGAGGATATCATAGACCTCATCTTCTTTGATGCATATTCTCATAAATTTATTCGGGCCTGTGTAGAATAAATAACTAGCTATCCAAGAGTAGGGAAAACTTATGTGTACCAATTGTCTCTTCTCTCTAGGAGAGAAAGAGGTGGTGTTTGTCCTATTACTAGATAGTTGGCAATATCAAAGAACCAAGATATGTGTAGAGATGGAAAAAATAAATTCTCATCTAGGAAAAAATATCACCATCTGCTAATTGAGTTGGTAGTTTGGACATAAAATTTACCACTACATTTTCTTTACCTGGCTTATCCACTATGGTGATCTCAAATTCTTGAAGTAATAACAACTATCTAACAAGCCTACCACCAACCACTAGTTTATTCATTAGATACCTTATTATTGTGTGATCAATGTAGAACAATACTAGATACCCTATAATGTAGTGTCTACACTTGTTGATTGCATAGACAATTTCCAACATCTCTTTTTTTGTTACTATGTAATTGAGTTCTGCCCCTTGTAGGTTCTTGATAATGTAATAAATGGTATATTCTTTATAACATTCCTTCTATCCAAGCACTACTCGTATAAAAAAATTAGAAGCATCTATATGTATGTGGAAATACAAGGTACAATTTGGTCTTCTCAAGGCATGTGCTTTAGTTAATATTTTATTGAGTGCTTTAAAAGAGTGTTGACAAGTAGTTGTCCACTCAAATTATGCATATTTTATGAGTAAAAAAAATAATGGGGCTGCAATTTTACTAAATTCCTATATGAATCTCCTATAGTACCCAACATGTCTTAGAAAACTCCTAACATCTTTATGTTTTTAGGGCATATGGAGTGTTGAGATTACTTGAAGTTTATTGGGATCCACTTGAATGTCATCATTTGACATAAAATGTCCTAGTATAATCCCTTGGGTCATCATCATGAAATATTTCTCATGACTCAAGGATAAATTGTGTTCTTGACACCTTTTTAAGACCTTCTCTAAGCTATTAAGCGCTTCATTGTATGTGTCCCCATAAGTTGTGAATTCATCCATGTAGATTTCCATGGAGTCATGTGCAAAATATGAGAATATACTCAACACTACCATTTTGAAAGTGGTTGGAGCATTACATAGCCCAAATTGAAGGACAAAATAAGCATATGTTCCCCAAGGGCATATGAAGGTTGTTTTATCCTGGTCCTCTAGAGATATCATAATTTGGTTATAGCCACTGAATCCATCCAGAAAGGAGTACTTTTTACTTGATAGGGGTTCAAGTACTTGATCAATGAATGGTAGTGGAAAGTGGTCTAGTGGTTTCATTTCATTCTCTATAATCCATACATACTCTCTACTTTCCTCCTTTCTTTGGGAAAATCACTAGAGGTGACACCCATTGACTATCAAAAATAGGATAAATGAATCCTACATCAAGTAATTTTTGTAACTCTATTTTGACTATGTCTCTTAGTGCAGGGTTCGTTCTCCTTTGCGGTTACCTTATTGGTTTGAAACCATATTAGTGTATACCCTATGTATACACAAGGCTGGCTCAATCCCCTTCATGTCACGATAATCCCATGCAAAGGTTATTATATGTGTGTTCAACACAATTGTTAGGGAAGTATGTTGTGCAACAGTTATTTCACTCCTAACATTCAACATTTTACCTGACATGATTTCCAAAGTCTTGGATGTTGTTTGAATAGATGAAAGATCAAGTCCTACTATTTTGGGCCACATTGTTGTGGTATCAAAGTATGAAAAAGTTGGGATATTGCCTTGGATGATTTGGCAGGGATAAAATTCGGTAGAGGATCTTACAAACATAACAAGAAGTCTTGTTGTTGTGGGTCCCTACCATAGTTATTTTATATGATTTGTGTTATTAAATTGAGTGGATATAGGACTAATTTTTTAGTCACATTTCATTTTAGATAATCATATTTCTAGACATACAACCTATAAATACATCAGTTGTTGCTAACCATGGTCTTCCTAGAATGAGGGGATAGCCTGCAAGGTTAGCATTTGGTTGCAATACCATGAAACTTGCAAGGTACTCACATGAATCTAATATTATGAACAAGTCTTCAATGATGCCCCCAGGTTTAATTATTGACCTATCTGCCAACTATGGGATAGTGGGTGTAGGTTTGAGGTCTATTAGCTTTAATAGCTATATTATTTCCTTGGTCATCACATTAATAGCTACTCCCAAGTCAATCAAGGAATTTTTAATAAGAGTACCATTTATCCTTACATACACTATAGGACTTCCAATATTTGCATATTTGGGGACAATTATGTTTCCCAACATAACGACTGCAAGTTTTCCTAAGACAAAACAATATGAGGGTCTTTTCTCTTCCTTATTGGATTTTTAAGGCAAAGTTACTCACTATTTTAGTGTAGATGGGAATCTAATTGATGTATTGGATGATGGGTATCTTTATACACACATCCTTAAGTTGTACCAATAGGTTAGTTTCAACTTGTTCCTAATGTCTTTGAACAACTAATCATTCAAGGAATGGAGGCTCTAGACTTGAACTGGTTTGGTTAGTCTGATTTCATTATAGATCCATAGGTGGGTTGTCCAAGGTCTCTTTTGATGGTTCCTCATCTACCAACTTAGTGATTTGAGGGAATGAAAGACAATCCAATGTTTTCCCTAATCTGAGATGGGCATCGCTCACCTCTACCCCACAAGTAGGGTATTGAATAGATTCATTAGTATAGGTGTTGGTATATGGCTTGTAAGTGTTGTCATTGATGGAAACCTAGGAAACCTTGATGGCATCCTAAGTCCTACATACAGTCTACAATATAGTTTTGGTTTCTACTAGCAGAACAAAGTAAAGAACAGGGCATCCAATTACAGGCATAAAAGTTGATCTAAACACCTCACCGGATAAATATTTTGGGTTGTGGATCTCTGAAGAAGGTTTGTTGATGTTTGTAATATCTTGGTGAAGGATTGTTTTGATGCACACTCATTGGTACGTGATCTAGGATATCTGGTGCACTAATTTGTTGCTTATCTATGCTAGAAGGATGACCCATCGAATATAGTAATCGTGGATGTATAAGGAGTAATTAATTAAATATCTTTGTGCTCGATTAAGTTTTTTTGGGTCCTCTCTTTGTCTTAACCGACTTTGGAGGATGCACATAAAGAATTAGTAGTGGATCTAGCCGACAAGATGAAAGTAACTTAATATTTTATGAAGTCGACTGATGAATGAGTAAAATCCTTGCTAGTGGATATATATGAGATCATTGTATCATTTTGATATGGTGTAGAGATGGACTAACGAACATAGTGAATGTGTAGTGAAAAATTCAGTAGAATAATAGTGTGAGTTTGTCTGTGTGATGTGAAGAGAAAAAAAGAGGAGAGCAAAGCAGAGCGAAGAGAATAATCAATCTACAAATCTAGAATTCAATCTATGAGCCTCACCAGAACTATAACCTAGCATAAATACATGCTATCATATCAATTCAACCTTTAGATGGTCTTAATCTAAACTTTTGTATGGCAGTGAGCTCTAGGTAGTGTGCCTGAATGCAAGTGAATTCTCTTTTGTAAACAATTATATTTGAGTACTCAAATTGTAGATTAACCTCCACAATGGTTTTTCCCCTAACAGGGTTTCCACACAAAAATCTATGTGTTATAGTGTCATGAATGATTACTTTGAATGCATACATCTTTTCTTTAAATGCAATGTTGAAATGGTTTCAAGTTTCAGATTGATGAAGTTTAAAATTTGTTGAACACTAATTCACCCCCCTCTCAGTGTTCCCTTGAGTCCAACAATTGGTATCAGAGCACACTTCCTCTGAAGAAGTTTAGCAGCTTGAGGTGGATCTTGGAATGTAATGGACTTTGATGGTCTTCAACAACAACTTATGGTGGCACTTGATGACCTTTATCAATCTAAAGAAGAAGTTAATGAATTGAGAGAAAATCTTAAAGATGTAGAGAAATTCATTCAATCATTGAAAGATCAGACTGTTAAATCCAGGGAGAAGAGAAAGGATCTTTGTGATCAGATATAATAGAAGGAAAATGAAAATATGGATGATGCTCACTTGAATCAAACCTTGAAGGAAATAACTAAAGAATGTGAAAAGCTTGCTAGAGACAACACAAACCTAAAACATGAGATGGAATCTATGATGATGAAGATGAATAAAGAGATTGAAGAAATGAAGAAAAATGAAGAAAATATTGCTCAGACCCTGAAAGAGAAATTTGATTAATGCAGTAGAATAAATGGGGAACTCACTTAGTTGGAAAGTGAATTACAAAGAACCAGAAATAATGAAGAAGAACTTGGTAAGTAGATTGCTACTCTTAGGAATGATCTTTTCATTGCAAATGAATACAAAGAAAAGTTTAAGATCAATTCAGTAAAACTTGATGAGATGACTCAAGGATAGAAGAGTGGAAATGATAAGAGAGGTCTTGGATATGAAAAGTGAGAAAGTTCCAGATCAGGACAAAATAATTTCAGATAAAACAAAAATGGAAGTTATCCGGTAAGACAACCTATTGCACAAAAGTTTAATGGATATTGTTTTTCTTGTAATATGTTCGGTCATATGGTTTCTCGGTGTAGAAGTAATATGAAGTCAAAAGGTTCATCATTCTCTGGTCAGTGTTTCAATTGTGAAAATTTTGGTCATAAATCAATTGAATGCAAAAATGTGTCTAGTTACTCTATTGATAGAAGAAATGTTGAATGCTATACATGTGGGAAATTTGGGCATGTTGCTAATAAATGCATATCAAGAAGAAACCAGTGGAATAGACAAGAAAACATTGTGTGCTACAACTGCAATAAGTATGGTCACATAGCAAGATTCTACAGAAACAAAAATACATACATAAGAGGTTCAGTATATAGAGGCAGAAATATAGAGAAAAGTGATAAAGGGAAAGAAAAAGTGACTACAAATGAAATCAGAGATCAAATGAAGAAGACATAGGTAAGAAAGAATGATTCTAATGTTGGAAATAGTTCCATACCAAAACCTACTTCTAGTAATTCTTTTGGTAATTGATTTCAGGCCACTGGCCTAGGTGGAGTTTTTCAATAAAATATTTCCTCCCCTATATATGGATGGTACCAGAATGCAGAGAACAATCAAGAAGTTGTATTTATGGTGTACAAAATTTTTGGATATCTTTCGCAAAAGGAATTCAGATAATTCATAGGTCCGTAGAAGATTTTTTAGTCATTGTTTGAGAAAACTGAGTTTTTGGAAAATTAGGGCAGACACATTTATTGCAAGTGTGTGAGCTATAAAATTCAAGTTAGAACTATCATTTGTAACTTTGCATCAAAATAACAGAAGGAGATCACTCGGTAGTCGAATTTGTAAGCAGTGAAATTGATTCATCGACAATTCTCAAAATCTGTCAGGTATTTCAAATTAATCTCGAAATTTTCATACAATTTGGTGTGTGGTTGCAAACCCTAAATACAAAAAATAAAATGGAACAAATCAAAGGCTCAACCACTCTCGATGAGTATAATAGTGCAAAGATTAGATCTATGAGGAATTTGTTACTGCCTAATGAATTGAAGCAATTGAGCAAAGCTAAACACATAAATTTAGATATTTGGAATGAGTTTCCATACTTTGAAAATGTGGAATTCATGAAATTCATCTTGAGCAGATTACATGATGATATTTTAACTTTGGACAAACCCTACATTATCTCGAAGGAAGAAATTGAGAATTTGACTGGATTTTGCAAAGTCAAAGATATACCAAGGAAGAAATCTATCTGGAACAAAGAGATTGAAACCCTTACCGGAATAATCAGAGATCAAAGGGCATTGATAGTTGTGACAATCAAGAATCCTATTACAAAATAAATTGCACACGGAATAACATACAAAATATTCTATAGAAATCAAGAAGGAGCTACATCGGCTCGTGGAATCTACATTTCTCACAAGATGATAATTAAAGGTTAGGACTTTGACCTATGTGAGTTGTTAAAGGATCATCTAATGGAGAATGTTCAATTGACAAAGGAAACAAGCTATCCTTTCAGGTTTGGCACTTTGATTACATGTTTATTAATGTATTTCTTGAATTGCTTGCCGAAAATCAAAAATGTGGTATGGAAGACAAACGAACTGGTATGCAAATAGATATATTCATATTCTAGGATCTTGGTCGATTGGGATTTATAATTTGAAAATCTCTTTAAGAATGTGCTTGAAAAGTGTGGTTCAGTCAATATTTCCCTTCCGGTAAGATCAATTGAAGTTGATTCCTCTTCCGGTGGCATTGATAAAGGATAGAAAAGAGGAGAGGAAATTGTCGAATACAATCCTTCAGAAAGAAAAATTCCCTGAATTGAGGGAAAAGGAAAAGAAAAGGAAATTGTGGATATTTCGAATGAAGAATCTGATGAAGAAACTGAGGATCCACTGAAAAATGAATCTGAACTAGAAAAAGGTAGTGAGAAAGAAGAAGATCTAACAAAAGAAAAGCTATAGAAGATTATTCAAGGAAAAGGTGGAATGCATAAAATAGCTAAGTTATGGTATGTTATACCATCATATGATCAAGACATGATTCTAAGTGTGTGAAATGCTTATGTTGAGCAATGCAAGATTATATTGGAAAGCCTGCAGAATATTCTACCCGATGAAATGATTGAATGTAGCAAAAAAACATTGAATTCTAAAGCTCAAGAAAAGGAAGATGGTGAAGTTATCTCTCACTTGAAGGAGCAATTCAAACTATCCCTTTCCAAACTGAAGAAAATGAATGAGTTAAGGCAATGCATAAACTTAACCACTAACATCTACAACTATTGCATCTGTTGGCCCCATGTAGTTAGCAATTACAAAGAGAAGTTGGATCAGATTGAAACAGAGTTGAATGGCATTGGAAAAACTTTTGACATATCTTAGGATCTGGATGTGACCATCAAGAAAAGAATTTGGGAGCTACAGTCAACACACACAAAAATTCAACTCTCCAAGAACACTCTTGTGGATACTTTTTGGAAGGTAAAGGATCTAACTGAATGAAGGTTGGAGCAAATGGTGGAAATATTGAGGAATGTTGAGAAACTGGAAGAAGCGATTATTATTCCTGAATCTTTAACTGAAATTGTTAATAAGACATCCAAGAATAATAGCTTGATCATTATCATTGGAATCACAATAGATGCTTAGAAGAAATTCCTTCCAAAAGTGAAGAAAAACCATAAGATAATCTTCTAAATGTAGCAGTTAGTTGTTTTCAAGTTTTTGAAGTTTTGATCAAAGGAGGAGAACTGTCAGCATATATGTGTTGAAGTTTTGAAGTGTTGAGGATTTTGAACACGTGTTTTGTCACTATTCTATCACTTTTCACTTTTTTTCTTTTTGGCATATGGTTTCCATACTTTTTCATTGATGTCAAAGGGGGAGAGAATGTAGTGAAAAATGCCTTATAAATCTCAGAGGGAGAAAGTGCAGTAAAAAGTTTGGCAGTATACCTATAATGATTTTGACACTTAGTCATTTTTTACTAAGTGTTGCCATCAATTCCAAGGGGGGAGATTGTTGGCATATGGCTTGTAAGTGTTGTAATTTATGGAAACCTAGGCAACCTTGATGGAATCCTAAGTCCTACATCTGGTCTATAGTATAGTTTTGGTTTCTACCAATAGAACAGAGTAAAGAACAGGGCATCTGGTTATAGGCATAAAAGTTGATTTGAACACCTCACCGAATAAATATTTTGGGTTATGAATCTCTGAAGAAGGTTTTTTGATGTTTGTAATATCTTGACGAAGGATTTTTTGATGTGCACTCACCAATACATGATCTAGGAGATCCGGTGCACTAATTTGTTGGTTATCTGTGCTAGAAGGCCAACTCGATGAATATAGTAATCATGGATGTATAAGGAGTAATTAATTAAATATCTTCATGCTCGATTAAGTTTTATTTGGGTTCTCTCTTTTTCTTTGATTCCATGGTTTCCTTTGAGTAATGTAGAACACTTTTCCATCTTCACCCTCTAGTGCTTGAAATTTTTTTTCCTTGGTCTATCCTCAGAAATACTTGCCACTCTTTTACACTTGTAATTAGATTTTCTCTATCTACAATTAGGGTAGTATTAAGTAATGACTATCTCTGCCTCTTCTTTCTTCTTCACATGTATTGTGTCCAATTATGTAGCCAAATGGCTTATGATGTATTCTTTCATGTTTTACATGTTACTTAGTTCCACTCTAGTGACTCCATTAGATGTCTTGCTTATGGAAGATATTTTATCTCTTCTGACCTTCTTTGTGAAAGACCTTGAATAGTTTCTACATGCCTTGTGGATCTCATCAAATGGTTCTTGAGAAATATCTCCTACCCTAATGAGATTAAGTGCATCCATATAGTCATCATTAATCCCTCTTAAGAATATCAGCTTTAGAGACTCATTAGCGAGCCTATTTTGGTGGGATTTCTTAAGGAAAAACTAAAATATTTCCATGTAGTCTTCCAAAGATTCATCCTTCTTTTGAGAAATCCTAAAAATTTCATCTCTTCTTCTATCAACTCCTTTACAATAGTCTTGTTACTTCTCCAAGAACTTTGTCTTCATAGTATTCCAATCAGGAACACCATCTCTTCCCAAACCCATAAACCATCTTAAAGAAACATCCTTCAAGGTTGTTGGAAATAGTTTGAGCCTATGTGCATCCATTGTATAATCATATATTCTACACAACACATCAAAATCCAACAAGAAGGTATCTAGATCCTCAATAACCAAACCATAGAAGACATGAAATGTTGAAGGACGTATGTTCTTCAAGGAAGTTTCTATCTCCTGGTTGGCAATTGAGAACTTAAAAGTTACATGTTCTGGTGGATCATACACCATTGCATAAACCATGGTTTGGAAGGTCTCCTTTGTATATGTAATGGATGTTGGCATTAGGGAAATTTCTTCTTCAAGAATACCCTCGCTCTGTTCACTTTGATCACTAATGTCCTCTCTATTTTTGTGTGTTGAGGGGAGAAATATTTTGAAAGAATCTTGCTACCTCTGCATACAAAATTTATGAATTTTTGTTTCATTGACTCCTACAGAATGTTAGTAACAAATTCTAGTATTGGTGGATTAAAACCTAATTATCCTAATTCTAGAAATAAAACTCTAAACTATGAAAGCTTGAAATAACATAAGAGAATATTGAATGTAGCACCATCCTTGACAATGATACCAAAAATGTAAGGCGTAACTAATGCTCAATAAATTTGGTGATAGAAACATAATTCAGAGGTGATTCCTAACTAAACAGTCTACTAAACCCTTGTAAAGACTCCATTTAATTATCAACCAAGGCTAACATAAGCTTGTGATGATGTTGGCACCATATGTGCATCCAAAGTTTCTATAATGCCTATATCATCTAGTATAGGTGGTTGACACGTGTGAAAAAGTAAATAAAGCATAAAATATAAAAAAAAGAAAAAGGATTAAATCTAGAACTATTACTATGGGTACTTACATCTTAAGACTATAATTAGTTCACTATTAAAACTTGAACTTTGTAATTAACTTAACACTACTAACCTTGACTCACTCAGAATGATAATGAAATGAGACAAAAAAAACATGAAGCATAAGACAAGATCTCATTCATAATCTCATTCAAAGACAAGAAATGAGGAATCTAATTGAGATGACTGCAATAATGAAAGCATCTAATGTAACACCAAAAATTAAAGTGCAAAAATTAAAATTTGAGAGAATTTACCTTGAGTGGCTTTGCTCAAGTTACTGTATCCACACAATAAACTCAAATCTAAACTCGTTGAATAAAATGAACATAACGATAAATTGAAGCATCTTCATTGCATATAACTAGATTTCATAATCTGACAAGAATATTAAAAGATTATTCATGAAAGCATAATAGGAAACTAAAAAAGTACTATCTATATAATGGAAAAACTATTTCTATCATAACATATCCATACGCTATGTCTACTCCTCAACCACTGAGCCAACTATATAGGTTCGAGGGAGGTTTATTAGAATGAAGAATCAAAATAGGAAACTAAATGCAAATTACAACTCCCCTATGAAATAGAAAGTGACAAAGTCTATATAACTAAAATTTTAACTGAAAATATGGAAGAAGATTAGGACTGGAACTTTGTTTCTAATGGCATAGCAGAGACGCGTACTATGGAAATAGTCACGTTGGTTTCCTAGTCATTGTATACTCCTTCCTTCAGTTGTCTTATTAAATGGTCTTATGATCTAAAATTATCCTCATTAATGAACGCTCCCATTTCTACAACTATCACATTCCTATCATTTTGGAATCTCCCTTGCATCTCTATCTAGAATCCTTTGGTTGTGGGTTGTGCTTCCTAGTTGTTGCAGGTTATAATCTACTTACTCTAGCTTCTCAGCTACAAGGAGTCAATTAATCTAACATATACACAATAATAATAACCATAAATTAAGCATAGATTCATACTACATTCCATACTCACTCACACATTTAATCATACAATTACCAACATATCATAATCATATTTCCATACATCAAAACTTGGCTCAAGTTGTATGGACATAGAAAGATAGATAAGTTTAGGAATGTATATGAAATGAGTATTTGGAAATGTCTAAAAGAATGAACTAAAACAATAAAAAACTAGCTAATAATTTGTCTCATCAGTTGGCAAGGCATTTTTCTGTATTTTCTCTCACAAAAGTCAACAAAACTCTTGTTGTGAATAGTGAAAATGACCCTTTTGTGGGCCCTCCGAGGTATATATATGTCATTTTTGGCCCATTTTCTTCAATGAACGTGGTCCTCCCATCCTTCCTATTTTCACCCCACCTAGTTAGGGGAAAAAATAGGAGGGGACATATACTAACCTCTTCACATATTTTTCTTCCAAACCATCAAATTTTTCTTAAGCATTCTTCTTGTCGTAGTAGCTTCTTCTGATTTTTTAGCTGACCTAAATTTTGTTTTTACAAAATGAAACTTCAAGTTTGGTGATTTAGTTACTCATTGATCTCAACCACTAGGGGCATTGCCAGTATCTACCTGCTTGACCTTTGCAACCTCTATAGTATCCTTTTTGGCACTCAAATCTATACAAATTTCAAATTTTCAACCTTGCACTAATGTTTTCTTTTCTACTTTAGTGTAGTTGAATATTCCATCAAATTAGCTCACTAAAGTTGGGGTAAAATGTATTGTCATAAAATTGCACCCTAGGGCAATTTCACACTTGTGCAATTGTCTTGCCACATTTATGACTAGAACCTTAAGAGTCAAAATTTCATGATTCCAAATCCATAAGGGGCAGTGATGAAGCATCAACAGTATACCACCTCATTTCTTGCAAGTTGTTAGTTAGATGCTTGCACATTGTGTGGACATCCACAAAGCATGCAAGCATCCCTAAACTTTATGATTTTAAATGAGGGAATCTCAAGAACTTTTCCTTTGACATGTGTTTTCATGGCATAATCTCGAGTGTAACAACTCTTCCTACCATTAAACCACACGAAACTCTCTCTTTCATCTTCATTCTCATCATTTTAGCTTCACAACTTACTCTCTCACTTCTCTTCTCTTCTCTTCTCTTCTCTTCTCTTCTACATCTCATTTCTATGATGAAGCTCTACCAGACTCATATCTTGTCAACAATCAAGGCTCTCTTGCAAGCACTCAATGCCATGTCTATCAAGCAATGAGGGAGCCACTGACTATTTGTAACACTCTCTTGCTATCTTATCTTATCTACTTGCTAGCATATTTATTGTGTCTATTTTTTGATACATATTCTCCTCCATAGCAAGGTTTTCTTTTATCACTTATCTATATTTTGTGATTAGGTTGTCCTTTATAGTGGGGTTTTATTTTATCACTCACTATTTCTACTTTACTTTGTTTCTTCTCTATTCTTCATTTATTTGGTTTTCTGTGGAGGTGGAAACACCAAATCAAGGGTTAAATCAAAGCAATCCTTGAAATAGACAATATTTTCCCGTTTGCCTTATGTGTAGGTTGCTCATGTGAAGCTTTGTGGAAGGCTTCATAGTGCATGACCTTCGATGGGTTAGCATCTTGTATTCCTTTTCATTTCCTTTCATTCATTCTTTTTCTTGATTAATTAAAATAGTCAGACTTTGGATTTTGAGTAGATAGTAGGTTCTTTGAGTTTTGTGCATAATTTTACCTCTTTGTCCGTACGAGATGCCAACACATCCCTGAGATGACATCACATTTCATTTTCATTTTATTCTTGCACTTATGTCCTTTGGTCGAGAGCTAGCCTTCTTGTCCCATAAATCTATGTAATATGCTCTTTTGGTTCTTGAAGTCCTTTATCCATGTATATCAAGAATTCTCTTTTAAGCATGTTTTTTCAATCTCTTTCATCTTGAACCTTCATCACTTGAGTTTGTGTCATTAAGGTGATTGATGGAAATTCACTCCCTTTAGACCCTATTTTCCTTGGGACTTGGGGGAGTAGAAAATTCCCTCCTTCATAGGTACCTCCATGATACTAGGGGAAACTTCATCTAATGCAAGCATCAAAATAGGGGCCATATATAGTACTTACAATAATTTTGTTTCCAACACTCCACCCATCCACATCATAAAATATTATTCACAAATCCTTCAACCCACTAATTGGGACCAACAAAATAAAAATCATTATAAGGAAAAAGAAAAAAGTCAAGTTTTTGAAGCTATTAAATCCAAAAGTCAAAGTGGAAACACAACGTTGAAATGGATCCTAAAGAAAATTGGATCATGTAAAGCATCCAATCCAAATCTAAATATAATAGTCAATGAAACTATGGAGCCATATCAAAATATGTCTTTCATCTATCACAAGTGTCCACCTATTTTAACATAGTCTTCAATACCAATGCATAAAGTGTATAAAAATTTTGGTCCTAAACACACTCAAAATATCACATCCACACTCCCTTGTCCACCACCCCAAGTTTAGAAAATAAAATATTATATCCAAACTATCAACTAATTCATCCACATCTCACATCCCCTATCAACATCCAAAATCCTACCTAAAATCTAAAAATCCCAAATCGTGCATTCACCATGTGTAGGAAACAAAACTTTATCATAAGGAATTTAATGAAACTATATCATGATGTGCACTTATAGATAAGGCCAACCCTAGTGCCAAAAAGAATCACAATAACATCCATGGGCTATATATAATTTCTCTTACCTTGAAAAAGAAACTCCTCAAGGTAGGAAATTATTGGCACATTATGATAGTAGCATCTACATCAGCACCACCAAGTGGTCTCATATATTCATGATGTTCAAAAAAGAAAAAATCTAAAAAAATGGAAAAAAGGTAAAGATAAAAATCATCGTCTGGTGAAAAACACCTCGGTGGCATGTTGGGAAATACCATGTGGTGAATACATGTTTACAAGCATCATGTGTAGCAAAAATTAAAAAATAAAAGTAAAGAAAAATAATTTGTCCAATAGTAAAAACTATTCTTATGGAGTTTTGGGAAGTACCATGATGAAAACCCACTTGTGGGCATCATGTGTAAGATTGATTATCTATGTGTACCATTTTAGTTGGGAGCATCTTATCATGTTATTTTATTCTAACACCACTATCCATATAATTCATTTTGTTTTCATTTATCTTCCCTATCCACCTTGATCTTGATAAAAACTATGGGCACATACTTCAAAACATTCTTTTGGAAAAATCTTAGCATGGTCATTTTTACCATACACTATCCCATGACATATAATCACCTACATAGCACTATTCAAATAGTTAATCTAGGTAGAACACGTTATCTTATTATTAGATAGTCCTTGGAAGTAAAATCCCTTATCCTAGATCTATTTACATAATCCCTATCCTCCCCATCCTTCACATATCCATTTCCATCGCATTATTCTAGTCATCCACCCATAATGTCCCATACATTGCTAGACACTGAGAGCAAGTTATTACATCCTACTTTGGAATAAACCTTGATATGTCTTCTATCTCACTTAGTTATCTAGAATCCTAAAATTTTAAGAAAACACATTCCAAAAATCTAAAAAAAAACACATATTCCAAAAACACCACATATTCCATAAATCCAAAAAAAACAAATATCCTAAAAAATAAATAGAAAAACTTTCAAGTATTTTCCACCATCCCATCAATATTTTTTTCCATCAAGCTATCTTACATCACCCAAAATCCAAAAAAGCCCCACCAATCTCATCTTGTCTACACTAGCATGATATCAAACCATCCAACAAAATTTTGTCTAGCCTTGTTACAAATCTTGATCCATTTTATCCAACAATCATTATCGAGATATATTCTTCCCAATCATCATGTTGTTCTTATCATTAACAACACAATCCTTGCATTATTTTTATCATTAACAACACTATCACTATAGTAAATCAATTGATAAAATAAATCTTTAGTTTGGATAGCAAAAAGATCTCAAGAGATCTTCAGTATCCCTACATATTCATATCCCTTCAGCACTCATCACCGTAATTATCATCACCCTAATCATTTTATCATTATCATTATTACTAATTTCCATCAATAAACCAATTAAACCAACAAACATGCACTTTAATATCCACAAACATACACAATTCCATTCACTTCACCCATACTAAATCATTGTCACCCTTGACTTGAAACTCAAGCAAAATCAAACTACACATCACAAAAAATATCAAGATTTCATGATAAATCGCAAGTTAGGATCATTGTTGAAACAACCCACCACCTACATACATATTACCTAAATCATTTAATTCATCATCCCAATATTTATTAATGGATATATCTTTCCTACAATAAGCACAATCCAGGATAACAATTACACTCTCTTTGGAAAGAGATATGATGGTTGTGATGTGTTTTGTCAGTTGGTCATTTCTTTTGATTTATCTTTTTATTTCCTTCCAATGCTTAATCAAAGCCGCCTTGATATTTCAATACCTTGGTGTGTCTAGAAGAGCATGGAATGGAGCATGGACATTGATTTTATATGATGTGTTTGTGGGATATTCTTATAATATGACCATGGTGAATACTTTCCTTGTGAGTATTGAGGTAGCTTATTGCGTAAAAAACATCCTTTACATATCAAGTTATTCATACCTTTTATGCACTAGGATTATCATGCTCTAAGTCTTATTATCTCACACATTCAAACAAGGTTTTTATATTTCTAGTATGAATAATGATAATCCTTTTGTTTGCAGATTTGTAGTCCATACAATGGATACAACGTCACCCTAGTTGCTCATACCTTGGTACATAATATCCATTTGCTATATCAAAATAAGGATTGATCTTTATATTTTTTTGGCATATAACCAAAACCAAAAGAAAACACTTTTTTGTTCCATTATCACTTGTCCATCCAATATCCCTCATCCACCCTATTACCTACTCATAAATTTTTTGATTTCATATTTGATCAAAAAAATTCATTCATTCTTCACTATCCTATATTCTATGTCATTTATTATTCTATACTAACTCATCTTCATCCCAAAAATCCATATTCGCACTCTTAGCCTTAATCTTCTCGATTTTAGTCATTCCATACATCTTATCCCCTTATTTTCTTCCATCCATTTTTTTTTTCTTATCCCTTCTATTTCACTAAACCTATCTCTTTTACCTATTGTAATCTCAACTCAAACATTATTTTTTTCCCAACCAATCTCTCAAGGGGGTGTAAGATGGGGTTAGATGAATCCTAGCCTAGAATAAGGACAGCCAACACTTCTAAGCTATGAAACCACACCTAAATAAGAGAAAAAAATGAAAGCATAAAGGACATGAAAACATCAAATGACAATACTCCCCATGCTTGATCTTGAATCACTTCTCTTGCTCTCCTATTTCTCCTTATGCAAATTTACCCTCATATTTGTTGTAGTACTTGTGAAAAACCTACAAATGGTAAGTAGAAGGTTGGAGATTATTAGCTGTTAAATTGAAAATGGAGGAGAATGGCCTCTTTTATAGACCACCATTTAAACAGACGATTGAGATCGATCTTCTAGAAAGATTCCAAGATCAACATATGAGAATGGTTGAGAGGGAGGTTATGAAATCAAGGGCCAAGATCGATCTTCTGGAAAGATGCCAAGATCAACAGTGGAGGATTGATGCAACTAGAATATGCCATTCATGGAAGAGCTATGATGTTGATGGCTATGATGTCTGACGGTTATGACAAAAATGAAGGCTTATGACAAAAACGAATATGAAAGAAATAAAGGCCATGAATAAGGCATCTTTGACCAAAATGAGCGATAAATTATTTATTCGAAAATGGAGAAAATGGACAAGTGGAAAATAAATAATTCATTTCAATTATTTATTTGGATGAAAATGAAAATGATCATTTAATTAAATCAATTAATTTAATTAAATAGGAGGGGTGGAAATTAGACATTAAATAATTAATTTGAATTAATTATTTAAAAGGGAGAGGAATGACATGTAATTAAATAATCCTGATAATTATTTAATTATGGAAGAATGAAAAGGTCAAATTATTATTATTATCATCTGACTATAGACAAATGAAGAAGGATAAATAATTAAATAAATAATGACTTATTTAACTATTGAAGAAAGGGGGTGTTAGCGACACAATTAATTTATTTTAATTGATCATGGTAGAATAAAGATTAGAAAATTTATTAAATAATTAAAATTATTTAATTATTAGAGGATGACAATCAAGGAAAAATGTTGCTCATGGACCTAAGATATTTTTCAGTGTCTACATTTTTCCCCTCTTTGACATAATGTGATTTGAGCATTATTTCAAAGAATACAAATGAAAATCAGGTTCACATCATGCCCCAGTGTGCCTCGACTACAACAAGGTATAGGTATGCCCCCTCAAAAAAATTTGACAAATTTTCAAAAATTTCCAAAAAATTGGAAAATTGTCTCGATAAGACAAATGGACAACCAATAATGTGATGATGAAGATAAATTGAGGTTCAAAATTGATAAAGGGGTAAAATATGAGGTCAAGGGCTTCAAAAGATGTGACCAATAGGCAAGGCAAGTCAAAAACCCTAATTTTGGACCTATAAATGGAAATTCGAGTTTGAAAAAGGGTCATTTTCACAATCCAAATTTAGAAATATTCAGAGCTCAGAGTGATTAGTTAGCAAGAATGTCACTTGTTCCAGAGGCCATCCGCCACGTGTATCAGATCTGCAACTACCGCTATCCTGAGGGAGCATCCCATCGGGTACGTACTACTAGCCCAACTTTTAAATTTTTCATTTTGCATGCATTTAGCCTAGGAAATAATTTAGCAGATAATTACGTCACAAAATTTTGTGACGTAATTGAATTAACGTTCAACGAATTCGATAAGCGCTTTTCCGCAATCGTCTCGACATGGTGCAATTGTATTAGGTTAGGGGCACAAGTGTTTGTAGTGTGACACATAAATTGGTGTAACACAACTGACTTTTCGAGTCGTATATATAGTCGAGAAGAACACAAATGATTGGGTGAATCACATTTATTGGATGAAGCAATGCATGCATTAGGTGAGCGGCGCAATTGCAATTGTGAGCCAGTTATGAATTAGTTTGACACATTTGTTAAAATTGCAATGCAATTAGCTGGTGAATTTTTTTCCCTGAAATAAGAAATTTTGACTTTGTCATACTAGGTTCCAACAGTCAATTAAAGGTCTAAGATTAACATTGTTGGTTGCATGGTGATTTCATGAGCAACTACCTCTGATTTACACTCATGAGTCGAGACCAAATGTTTTATGACTGTGAGACCAGTTGGGCAAGGAGGAGTGACATACACTTTTGGACCTAGGCCTATTCTATGTGACCTATATGCTTGTGATCGGGGTGAATAGAGGGATGCTGACAACATTAGCAGAGTGGTGGCACTCAGAGATGAGAAACTTCCATTTACCAATAGGGGACGTGACAGTCACCTTGGAGGATGTATACAAGATATTGAGGCTTCCCATTCATGGCAAGCGGGTGCGGTACGATCCAATGTAGGTGTTATAGGAACTGTATGATTATTATGAGACTAATGATGATGTTGAGCTTAGGATCTAGGGGTATGAGATCTGATGGGAGACCTTGGTAGAGACCTATGATCGATTTGACTATGTTCTATATGCATTAATAGCAGGGGTTTTGATTTCATATCATAGGGGGAACGGTTTCCCAATGGGATGGGGAGAGGTGCTCGGATTGATGGTTGCTTCAAGGACTATCTATGCATGGGGGCCATGTCTATTGGGCATGTTGTATTTTCAGCTACATGATATCACCTATAGAGGCAGATAGATTATGAGTTGTGGGGTGACATTGTTGATAGTCTCAGCGTGGGAGCACATAGCGGTGTTTCGACCACCAGTGGTTTGGCAGGCAGTGGGCAGTGCACCATATGCTTATTTATATCAGGGAGCATGGACTTAGACACATATTGGGGATGTGGGTTATTGAAGACATTGTTTAGATACATTAGTGAGATTCATTTGGAGACCATACAGGACCTACTAGTTATGGATAGACAAGGATGACCACTTACTGTGGTGTTGACAACCCAAGTATCTAATCAGGTGGACAGTGCAATCGCAACACATTATTGAGATGTAGTTGCCAGATAGGGTCAAATGGTAGTTTGGTGAGTGACAGGGGGTCCCAATTGCACAATAGAGTATGGTCGATCGTCACGGGAGGTGCATCCCTGGGGTCCACAGATTGTGATCACTACAGTTGAGAAAGAGATAGATTCCATGTAGGCACTAGATTGGGAGGGGCGAGGTGGGGAGGAAAACATAGGGACTACAATAGAGTATGATTCCTGGTGGTTAGTACACATACCTAGTCCACTCATAGATCCATAGTAGCCAACACCTATAGAGTGCAAATTTAGAGGTTTGAGAGGTTGTCGAGGAGGTAGAGGTGGTAGGGATGGAGGAGATGAAGGATGAGAAGATGGAGGAGGACGAGGGGAGGAGACCATCATAGGCGGAGGAGGGATGGAGGGCGATAGGATTCCAAATAGATTCCACCTATCTAGTAGGAGGAGATGTAGGAGGATTAGTCGGAGATTAGGGCAGTAGCATAGATGTGGTACAGGCTAGAGAGCAGCATGTAGAGATGGTGCAGCTAGAGGCGATCGAGGTGGAGGCCAGGGGAGAGGATGGACATGAGATACATGTAGGAGGAGAGGAGGATGCCAAGATGGATGAGGTAGAGCAGATCCATTGTGAGAGGATCATCATGGGAGATGTTGGAGAGGAGGGCCAAGCAGATGATGGGACTATTGATCAAAGGATAGTCACGCTATAGGTGCATGTGTAGGAATTGGAGGTGGAGTTGAGGATAGTGACAACCAAGAGAGATGACCTTAAGGCCAAGAGGGATTATTTTCAAGTGGAGGGGGATCTAGTAGTTATTAGTTGACAATAGACTGACCAGAGGATGATATATTTCATAGCTACATACAGCGGGTCTGTTGTCAAGGTTGCACGAGAGTATGCTAGGGCGATCAAGACCAGTTAGTATTATAGGGACTTATATGACAGACTGGTACCGCATGAGAGGAGAGAGCCTTCATTCTCTGAGATTGATAGTGGTCCATTGGGAAGGTCATAGATTAGAACCCACAATAGATAGACATAGAGTAGGTACGAGGGTGGATGTTAGCATGAAAAAGGAAAGGAAGATGGAGATGGAAAGTTAGACGGGAAATGCTAAGGAACCAACCTTCATAATTTCAGTTTTATATTTATCATCATTGGGAACAAAAGGTATCATAAATGGAACACAAACACCATGGTATGACATAGACCAAGGTGTGTGAAGTGACCATTTGTGAGAGACAAGCAGTCAAAAGACAAGGAATGCCTCAACTCATACTAAGGATCTAATTATCCTATTATTTTTTCCAAGACAAACCACAAGAAACAAACAAAGAAAAGAGGCCATAATCCATCATCGTCCCTCTAAATCCTTTAATAGGACATCATCGAGGAGACTAGAAACATGACCCAAAACCAATAAAAGAGTTAATACAAATCCAAACCAACAAAGTGTTTTCCAAAGAGACAGTGTTTGCCGATAGTTTTGATAAGATTGGTTGATATGATTGATTAGGTTGACCGAGATGACCGAGTTTGATTGATAAGTTGGACAAATTTTGAATAATTGATTTGATTGATAGGTTGACAAGGATTGATTGATAAGATTGGCAAGGTTGATTGATTGTGCCTAATTTCAAGAAAGACACATCCTGATTAAGGAAATATTGAAAAGATTGATTGATTTGATAAAGATTGATTGATAAGGTTGACAAGGTTGATTAATTGCACTTGATCTCAAGAAAGACACATCTTGATTAAGGCAAGATTAAATGACAAGGTTGACAAGATTTATTGATTATTTGATAAATCTTCATTGATATGACCAAGCGATGTGACGATACCCAATTTCAAGAAAGACATATCATGTTTAAGGAAATGAACACATCTGATAAATTTGACCAAGTGATAAGTGTTGACAAGGCACCTAACTACAAGAAGGAGACATCCTGCTTAAGGTGAAGGACACATCTTGATAAAAGACAAGAGATAAGACCGAATGAGACAAATGAAATAATTCCCCATGCCGATATAAAATCAATGACCTAATTGATTGATTGAAAATAAGAGGATAGATTGATTTGAAAATTGATTGATTGATTGAAGATTGAAAGATTTGTTGGGTACGTTTGTTTGTTGATTCATGATTTTGTTTAAATGATGATTGCTTACGGACCAAGACTGCGAGTATACTTGAAAAACCCTTAAGGACTGACCTAGGTGGCCTTAGGGGCTCATCAATTGATGGACTTGCCTACATTGTACATGCAAAGACCTCATAGTTCAACACAACTTTACTTTGTTTTATTTGACAAAATATTGAGTCATGATTTTATTTGGGAAACCTAAAGGACTGACCTAATGTCTCAAGGCCCCATTTAAGAAGAGCCTTACCTATGTAGAAAATTTGTAGAGAGAACGTAGTTTGACCACTCTAACAAAAACTTACTTACTCGGACTTCGATGCTGACTCTATTTTTGAAAGTTTTGGAGTTTTTTGATGTTTTTGGATTTTGATATTTTCTATTTTTTTTGGATTTTTTCAAGAAATTTTATGATTTTTGTGGATTTTGAAGGTTTTGAAGGGTTGATACCATGTTTTATTTCCCATGAAAATGTAAGTGAAGTAATTTCCCCCAATCAGGTATAGGACCAATTTACTATGCATGAGGGGTAGCAACTAATGCATTGGATGGTTATGACAGAAAAAGATACCAAATGTCAGTGGTTTTTACGCTATGAAAGGAGGAAAAATATTTATTATGGAGGAGGGATGAGTGTGAATGAATAAGTAGAGGATGGAAGATTAGATGGAGTGATAGTAGACGAAGGAGCATAGATTGACTACACATGGCACATGTTTTCCAAGTTTTCACTATGGTACTTATCCAAAGCACCATTGAAGTGGTTTTCACTTTTGGACGAATTATTTCTCTTTACTATTTTTTGATTTTTTCCTTTTTTGATTTTTTTGTTGTCACCAAGATGCTTGTTTTCCAGGTTTTCATCAGGGTGACCATTTTTTTTATTTTTTTATTTTTTTATATTTTTTACTTTTTAAGGGATACTCTGAGAATCAAGTGTAATACTTGCAAAGATGCATGTTGTTGATAGGTTTAGACAACGATTCTCTTTCGAGAGTAGAAAAATGATAAGCACTAGATCCATAGGTTGTTGTAACAATGTACCAGCCCAATCAATTAGGCTCAAATTTCCCAAGTTTTTCTCATTCTGCTTGATTCTTTAGATTTTCTTTTGGGACTAAGTCACCAATGTAAAAACTTCTAGGACAAACCTTCTTATTGTAGTTGTGTCAAAGGTTATTTTGATATTCTTACAAATGTGTCAAAGTATTCTATCTCTTTTCATCTAGTAACTCTAGCTCTTGTAGACGAGATACACATTATTCTTCTTGATCAATCAAGCCTTGCATGAAGACTCATAGAGATGGTAACTCGACCTCTATACGAAGTATTGCTTCAGATACATAGAAAAGGGAATATGGTGTGATAGGCCCATAAGGTAAGATAAATTTGTAAGTGCCAGTCATGACTAGTGTCATTGACAGTCTTCCTTAAGATTTATAGGATAGTCTTATTAGACGCCTCAGCTTGACCATTACCATGGGGATAATACAGAGTAGAAAAATGATGTTGAATATGGAATTTGTCACAAATCTCACAGACATCCTAATTTTTAAAAGGGTGACCATTATTTGTGATGATGGATTGTGGGATACCATAACGAAAAATGATGTAATTCAGGATGAATTTGGCTATCTATTTACTAGTAATGTAAGTCAGTGGGATGGCTTCAATCCCTTTTGTAAAGTATTTAGTAGTGACAAGGATGAAATTATGTCCATTGGAAGATGTGGGATGGATCATTCCTACGAGGTTGAGTCCCCATTGAGAAAACAACCATGGTGAAGTAAGTGTTTGTAATTCCTAAGTTGGTGCATGTATAAGATCTCCATGAATCTGACATTGGTGAAACTTCTTCACAAAGTGGCAGGCATCATGTTCCATTTTAGGCCAGTAATATCCCGTTCTCATGAGATTTTTGGCTAAGGTAGGACCAGTAGAGTGAGCTCTACATATACCATGATGTACCTCTAGTAAGGATGTTTGTGCTTCATTTGATTCTAGACATCAAAGGAGGGTACTATCTAAGCTACGACGATAAAAGGTATCTCTGATGATGGCATATTTAGATGCTTGCTGGATAAAAGTTTTATGTTGGTTAAGGGACAAGTCAAGAGGTATAATCTAGTCATGCAAATAGGCATAAATGTCTTTGTACCAAGGTGAATCAAGACCAACAAGTTCACACACAAGTTTGGTTTCAAGGACATCGAATGTAGGGATCAATAGTTGTTCTACCAAGAATTCATATTGTGAAGCATTATTAGGAATGTCCAAGAGAGATCCAATGGTAGTCATTGCATCAATTGCTTTGTTCTAGATTCTTGGGATCTTTTCAAAAGAAACATTATCAAAGTATAGTTTGAAACTATCCACCATGTGCTTGTAGGGAATCAAATTCTCATCCTTAGTATCATAATCAACATTAACTTGCTTTATCACTAACTATGAATCATTGTAGACTTGAAGATCCTTAATTTTCCATTTTATTGCTATTTAGAGTCTTGTCAATAATGCCTCATATTATGCTATGTTATTAGTGCAAGGGAATGCTATTTGGAATGACTAATGAATGGAATCTCCTTGAGGTGTGATGAACAAAATTCCAACTCCTAAACCATGACTTGTGTCTTCCATCAAAATATAACTTCTATGTAGTTGGTGTGTCTATAAAAAAGATTGATTCATTTGGAAAATTTGATATCAAAGGATTATTTCTTTTACGGGTACATCTACAAGTTGATCTGCTATCACTTTTCCTTTTATTTCTTTTTGATCTATGTACTTGAAGTTGTATTCACTCAACATCATAACCCACTTAGATAGTCTTCCTATCAGTGTTGCTTTGTTAAGAAGATATTTCAAAGGATCAATTTTGGCAATTAGTTTTATCTTATGGTTCAACATGTAATGTCTTAGTTTTTGTGATGTAAATACCACTGCTAGAATTGCTCACTCAATAGGTCTATAGTTCAACTCATATCTAACTGGGTGTGACTAATGTAATATATAGCTCATTATTTGCCATTATTATCATTTTGTGCTAATAATACCCCTAGTGTTGATGTTTTTATTGTCACATATAATATCAAATATTTTTTTTAAATCAAAGGCATAAGGACTGGTGGAGTCAGTAGATAATTTTTTATCCAATCAAATGCTTCTTGACAATTTTTTGTCCAGTTGAAGGGAATGCCTTTTCTAATTTTTTTTTGGAATGGGTGGATCTTGTCTGCTAATTGAGCAATGAATCTACAAATTGACTGTAGTATTCCTTGTAATGTTCTCAACTGATTGATATTGGTTGGTGGTGGCATTTCTAAGATAGATTTGACCTTCGTGGGATCAACTTTTATTCCTCTACAAGAGACTATGTATCTAAGTAGTTTTCCTGATTGGACCCCAAAAACACATTTCTTTGGATTTAGTCTAAGTTGGTATTTTTCCAGTCATGTGAAAATATTGTCCAATACTACTAAGTTTCCACTTCATTCTAAAGATTTAGAGATAAGGTCATCAACATAGTCTTCCATAATCACATGCATATAGTCATGGAAAATTGTAGTCATTGCTCTCTGATATGTAGCTCTATAATTTTTCAGTCCAAATGGCATCATATTCCAACAAAAAGTTCCACCAGCACATGTAAAAGCTATTTTAGGCTGACCTTCAATAGAAATTCTTATCTAGTTATAACTCGAGAAACCATCCATAAGTGACAACATTTCATATCCAGCTATGAGGTCAACTATGATGTCAATATTTGGTAGAGGAAAATCATCTTTGGGACAAGCTTTGTTGAGATCTTTGAAATCTGTGTAGATTCTAATTTGACCATTTAGTTTAGTGATAGGAACAAGGTTTGATATCCAATTTGCGTAATCAATAGAACAAATGAATCCAACATCTAGGAGTTTTTTCAATTCCACCTTGACAAGGAGTGTAATCTACAGATTCATTTTTCTTAGCTTATGTTTGTATGGTTTAGCATTAGGTAGTAGTGGTAAGTGATGTAGGACCAATTCGGGATCCAACCAAGCATGTCAACATATGACCAAGAAAAATTGACTTGTCTTTCCACAAAGAATGTCGTGAACTTAGGCTTTTCCTTGTCGGTCAAGGATGCCGCTAATTGTATTATTCTGGCATTGTCTTGTATTCCAATATTCACCTCTTCTATTTCTTCTATTAGCAATGGTGATCTCTCTTATTATATTATGAGATAATCCAATCCTCCATCCTCAAGAACCTCAAGCACCTCAAGGAGGTTTTCACCTTCAGATACATCATTTATTTTTACTTTTTCATAGTTAGTAGGAACCTTTCAGTTTTCACCTGAAGACCTGTTATTTTTATTTTTACTTTTGTCATTTTTAGTTTTTCAACTAGAGGATAGGACAACCTCACTAAAGTATGCTACATAGTCGAGTTCTATGGAAAAGCCAGCTTTATGAACCCCCACTAGGTATTCCCTCACGAAGTCCCATAAACTCAACTATTACTTCATCATTCTTGAAAGTGTCCAAACTTGGTGGGTCTTATTGATCCCAATCTATGAGTTGTGGGTACACAAGGGGTAAGCCATCATCAGTACTATCAAGATTCATGGTGTAGGAAGATAAGGTAAAGATAGAGGTAGATTCATCAGGTTCCCAGGAGGTTGTGCCAATATTTCCCCAATTTTTTTTGATCCATTCTTCTCTATTCAAAGGGGATTTTGGATGAGGGCTTGGTAGGCTTAGCGGGGAACCAATTGTAAGAATTTGACTGAATTATATTTCAAGGGGAGGCTCATCAAGTATTCCAAACATTTTATCTAAGTCCATAAAGGTAGTGAAGGATATGGAATCACATTCATATTCATTGGAATCAGCATCAAAATCTCAAGGGTCTTCATATGTCTCGATCTCATCTAAAGCATTAGCAACCTCACTTGAAGGTAATTTGATACCTCAAATAGTCAATTTTATAGGTACAAACCCTAGCCCTTGATGTTTGATCAACTTAGGAGATTGCAAGGGTTCCATCATTCCTTGGTTATTTAATCCAAGACCACTGTGTCCATCATATCCTTGCCGCTTCATTATTTGGAACCCTTTTGGATATTGTTCAACTGGCAACCTTTTAGATTCAGTGTCTTCTTCTTCTCTGTATAGCCATGTGAGAATGTGATCATTAAGAGATTCTTTGGCAAGTTCCCCCCATCTAGTGAAAGTGGTAGGGGGATTATGGATGATAATCTTAGGCTACAGGGGATGCGGTTTTCCATATGACTTTGGGGATTTAGGTAATTTTCCAATGAAAAAGAGACTATTCATGTTATATTCTCCACATCCTTTGTCTTGGATCTGGATCTTAGGTGTGGAAGGTGTGGTGAATGGAGTGGATGATTTGACAAGGGTAGATGGGTCCATGTAGTGAGATGGAGTGGTGGATGAGGTGGAAGACGAGGTCTCTTAATTGATGGGCACTTGACATTCAGTACTTCCTCTTAGGTTTGAATAATACTAAAAAGGATCAGGGTTGCCTAGAATAGTGATCGCAGTGCCATTGTGTGGGAATTTGAAGCATTGATGATAGGTAGACGAAATAGCTCTCATAGTGTGAATCCAAGGATGACCAAGGAGAAGATTGTAATGAAAGTTCAGATCCAAGACATGAAATATTGTATCTTGCATTGCTGGGCCAACTCTTACAGGAAGTGAAATTACACCTTTGGATGAACACTCAACATCATCATAAGCTTTGATAGTGATTAGCTTTGTTTAGTCTATACAATTATTAGAGTATCCCAATGCTTTCACCAATTTTAGTGAAAAAATGTTCAAACCTGCTCCATCATCTACTAGGACTCTTCTGATCTTCCATTTATTGACACAAACTTCAAGATGTAGGGAGTCGTTATGATCAAATTTTGGTGTGGGAAAGTCTTGCTCGAAGAAGGTGACATGGTGTGGCATAGCTAGGTATCTAACCATGGCTTGAAATGCATTGACATCTAAGTTGGCAGGGACAAATGCTTCTTGTAATGTTTTTTTAAGAATAGCTCTATGTTGTGGGGATGTGCGAAGGAGCTCCAAGATAGAGATTAGTACGGGGGTTTTTCCCAACTTCTCCAAGAGGTTATATTGATTCTTTGGTTGTGAATTAGATGGAGGTCCTAGAATATTTTTCTTGGTTATGTGAGTAGAAACAACACAATATTAGTTTGGATTTTTTATGGTGTTGGTAGCAATGCGATAATCAAAGGGTGTTATGTTAAGAATGATAGTGTTATAGTCATGTTTCACTACAACATAGTTGGCACTAATGTTGTTCCATGAACTGGAGGCTTTTCCTTTATCATGGTCTTGCAAGGGAGTCTGTGATGGCACTCTGAAATTTTTCAAATTTGAAGTGCCCATTTCAAAAAATTTGCCTCTGCACTTTTAGAAGTGCACTTGAAGAATCAGTCTGAATGACCTATTTTGGAGGGTCATAATTTGGAGCCGGATGATTTTCATGTAAAACCCCTTGGTAGACATATTCAATTGACATATATGATTGTGCATGTCAATTTTCAGCTTCCCACGATGAGTTTTCTTAGGGTTTCGAAAAGCGAAGCTGGAGGGTTTTTGCACTATTCTGTTGTTTGCAAACTTTTTGTTTTGCAAAGTAGCCTACTATTTGAGCTTGCATTTTATAATTGGTTGATCGTCATGCCACAACGAGTGTTGTTTTGTATTCTCCCCACCTAAATGATCTCGTGTATGAGTTTTCAGAGCTTCATGAATTCATTTGCTATTTTTAACAGGTCAAAACCAAATGCAATTTCTCTTGTTTTGCACCTGCATTCCCAGAAACCTTTCTAAGAGGTCAACTTTGACCCAGAGTATCTTTTGATCAGTGATGTTTCAAGAAAATTACTTTTGCACGCATTCTCAGGGTACCTAAATGAACTTATGTGTCTGATGGCAGCTCGCCAGGAGTTGATTCGCTATTTTTTCAAATCGTCAGTTGAGTGAGTTTTAATTGGTTCAGAACAGGTGCAATTTCAGAAAAGTTCAACTGAGCAATTTTGCGGATTAATACCTTCCACCTCATGATACATTTTTTTGAGCCGTTTGTTGCACTACATTCTTGGGTCAAATGTCTACAAGTTTTTATGACTCCTGGAGGTCGTTTGACCAATTTCCCAAGCCAATTTTAGGGCCAATTGGGCCAATTTTGCTCATTCCCCAAATGTGCCTGAAAATAAATTTTAATCATCATCCAGTTAATGTTTTCACTTTTGAAGCATTCAAAAATTGTCACAAGACAATTTGAGCCTAAAAAGTGGTTTGAAAACAAAAAAAATTAGCCGAGCCCACATGGGAACCCGACATAACTTGCATGGTTTTGAAACTGTAAGTGTTGCAGTATTACAATCACTTCAACTGAGTTACCTTGGACAGGGTAGTCACATGGGAGTTTCAATGTTTACATACTTTCCCTTTGAGCTTACTAATTAAGCCTTCAAGGTTGTGATTCTTTGGGATCATGGACAACATTCAGGATAAATTTTTGAACTAAGCATGTGACTTTGTGCATGATAAATTTTGGAGGGTCATAATTTGGAGCCGGATGATTTTCATGCAAAACCCCTTGGTAGACATATTCAATTGACATATATGATTGTGCATGTAAATTTTCAACTTCCCACGATGAGTTTTGTCAGGATTTCGAAAAGCGAAGATGGAGGGTTTTTGCACTATTATTTTGTTTGCAAACTTTTTGTTTTGCAAAGTAGCCTACTGTTTGAGCTTGCATTTTGTAATTGGTTGATCGCCATGCTAGAACGAGTGTTGTTTTGTATTCTCCCCACCTAAATGATCTTGTGTATTAGTTTTCAGAGCTTCACGACTTCATTTGCTATTTTTAACAGGTCAAAACCAAATGCAATTTCTCTTGTTTTGCACCTACATTCCCAGAAACCTTTTTAAGAGGTCAACTTTCACCCAGAGTATCTTTTGATCGGTGATGTTTCAAGAAAATTAATTTTGCACGCGTTCTTATGGTACCTAAATGAACTTATGTGTCTGATGGCAGCTCGCCAGGAGTTGATTCGCTATTTTTTCAAATCAACGGTTGAGTGAGTTTTAATTGGTTCAGAACAGCTGCAATTTCAGAAAAGTTCAACTGAGCAATTTTGCGGATTAATACCTTCCACCTCGTGATACATTTTTTTGAGCCATTTGTTGCACTACATTCTTGGGTCAAATGTCTACATGTCTACAAGTTTTTATGACTCCTGGAGGTCGTTTGACCAATTTCCCAAGCCAATTTTAGGGCCAATTGGGCCAGTTTTGCTCATTCCCCAAATGTGCCTGAAAACAAATTTTAATCATCACCTAGTTAATGTTTTCACTTTTTAAGCATTCAAAAATTGTCACAGGACAATTTGAGCCTAAAAAGTGGTTTGAAAACAAAAAAAAACTAGCCGAGCCCACATGGGAACCCGACATAACTTGCATGGTTTTGAAACTGTAAGTGTTGCAGTATTACAATCACTTCAACTAAGTTACCTAGGACAGGGTAGTCACATGGGAGTTTCAATGTTTACATACTTTCCCTTTGAGCTTACTAATGAAGCCTTCAAGGTTGTGATTCTTTGTGATCATGGACAACATTCAGGATAAATTTTTGAACTAAGCATGTGACTTTGTGCATGATAAATTTTGGAGGGTCATAATTTGGAGCCGGATTATTTTCATGCAAAACCCCTTGGTATACATATTCAATTGACATATATGATTGTGCATGTAAATTTTCAGCTTCCCACGATGATTTTTGTCAGGGTTTCGAAAAGCGAAGATGGAGGGTTTTTGCACTATTCTGTTGTTTGCAAACTTTTTGTTTTGCAAAGTAGCCTACTGTTTGAGCTTGCATTTTGTAATTGGTTGATCGTCATGCCAGAACGAGTGTTGTTTTGTATTCTCCCCACCTAAATGATCTTGTGTATTAGTTTTCAGAGCTTCATGACTTCATTTGCTTTTTTTAATAGGTCAAAACCAAATGCAATTTCTCTTGTTTTGCACCTGCATTCCCAGAAACCTTTCTAAGAGGTCAACTTTCACCCAGAGTATCTTTTGATCAGTGATGTTTCAAGAAAATTACTTTTGCATGCATTCTCAGGGTACCTAAATGAACTTATGTGTCTGATGGCAGCTCACCAGGAGTTGATTCGCTATTTTTTCAAATCGACAGTTGAGTGAGTTTTAATTGGTTCAGAAGAGGTGCAATTTTAGAAAAGTTCAACTGAGCAATTTTGTGAATTAATACCTTCCACCTCGTGATACATTTTTTTGAGCCGTTTGTTGCACTACATTCTTGGGTCAAATTTCTACAAGTTTTTATGACTCCTGGAGGTCATTTGACCAATTTCCCAAGCCAATTTTAGGGCCAATTGGGCCAATTTTGCTCATTCCCCAAATGTGCCTGAAAACAAATTTTAATCATCACCCAGTTAATGTTTTCACTTTTGAAGCATTCAAAAATTGTCACAGGACAATTTGAGCCTAAAAAGTGGTTTGAAAACAAAAAAAAATTAGCCGAGCCCACATGGGAACCCGACATAACTTGCATGGTTCTAAAACTATAAGTGTTGCAGTATTACTATCACTTCAACTGAGTTACCTTGGACAGGGTAGTCACATGGGAGTTTCAATGTTTACATACTTTCCCTTTGAGCTTACTAATGAAGCCTTCAAGGTTGTGATTCTTTGGGCTCATGGACAACATTCAGGATAAATTTTTGAACTAAGCATGTGACTTTGTGCATGAAATTGATGCATGTTTTCATATGAATCAAGTTGATTGTGGTGAACATAAAGTAAATATTTTCCATATGATGTTGCATTCAAGCTCAAATATAGAGTGCATGTTTAAGTGTCAGGTTGTCATAAAAAAACCTAATTTTCTTCAATCGACTTGATTAAGGAGGGTGTTAAGCGCCACACTACGCTCAACATTTTTGTTTTACAAGAACTGTAAAAGATGTTAAGTGGTGTCAAATTATTTTCGAGAGATAAAGTTGGCCAGATAGAGAATGATTCAGATTTGGATTCTTTGACACCCCAAAATAAGAGGCAGCACAAATCCTACAGAACGTGCCTTTCTTCATCCTCTGATACTCAGAACAAGCAGAGGACAAGAAACATAGGAAGAGAAGGTCTAAGAAATAGGCCAAATGGGACCTTACGTCATCATCTGAGAGTGATCTCTCTGAGGAGAAGCGAAGACGAAGGAAACATAAATATAAAAATTCTTGAAGGCATAGGAGGGAAAAACAAGAAGCAACCTTATCAAAGGATAAAGGGAGGCCAACAGTTTTAGTGAAAAGACTTAGATAATTTTCAAGCAACTGTAATTTGTAGAGGTAAGAGGCTCGAATGCCTAATGTGTTCTGTTGCACATTGATTTCCAAGAGAAGCAGGTGGCATTTCACTTGGTTCACCATGAAAAGAGATCACAACACTATTTGGTCTTGTAGATTGTTTGAACAGATACATCATGATGAAAAAGTGAATTTGTTATCATGTTAATATTGCTCAGTTTTCTAATTGTGAAGAGGCATGGATATGTAGCAAGGTATTTGACAGGGCGCCCACAACAAATGTCATTTCAAGGATTAAAATTGATGTTGAAACCACACATGAAGCTATTTTGTTGAGAATGCTTTAGGAACTTTGAGGCAGATTAAAGAGACTGAAGGGACACACTAAGGGTATGGTGTATGGACACCTCTCAAAGAAAATGCAGCCACCATGCCTATCAATGGAGTATGTTGTTTCCAAGAGGGCACCATGGTTACTCACATACAGGTATTTGTTGAGAGGGCCTCATAAATATTGAAATGTCATAATGCATCTGTTCAAAAGACTTTAGAAACTCCAAGCAAATAAGAACAGTAAATGCCATGCCCAGTAAGGTATACAAAATGGATTTGTTGAAAAGACCTCCGAGACTTTCAAACAAGTCCAACGATGTCCAAGTGGAGAAACCATCATGCCAAGTGAATGAGGAAGCATGTGAACTCTTTGATTTCAAGAAGCCTCTGTTAATGTGGTCTCACAGAATGTTAATTTTCTATTGCAGTGCCTAGCAACAAAGGCACAAAATAAACCAAACTGCCTTCGTCAAAATGGTCTCATGAATTTTGAATGACATGTAATAGCGGCGCCAGGCGATTGAGACTTTGAGCTCGCAGGAAATGTCATGGGAGCCAGGGTGACATTGTACATGAAAATCTTGGTCCATTCTTGAACGAATGCCAAGTTGTTGAACGTACATAAAATGAATATGCTAAATGGCTTAGAAACTCACAAGCAACTTCTTTGTGAAGCACGAGATGGGAAGTTCTAAAGCCCGCACCAAATGGGGGTTTGGGAGTCCATCAAGCTGGGCCTGTTGAAAGGCTTCAGAAATGTTCAAGCAAATGTAACCGGCGTGTGTAATGTTGGGTCACGCCCCTTTTGTGACAACACTCCTCCTTGCCCATGCCAAGATGAGGAATGAAGTTAGGGATGAAAGCAAGAGGTGCCACCATGGATGCAGAGCAAGATGAAGGCACAACAAAGAAATTAGGGCAATTTAAAATGGAGGAAGATGATCTATGGTGGAGAATGGATGGTGAATCCCAGCACGATCTAAATCATCACCTGCCAAGTCGTGATCCCAAGGTGCCTGGTCATTAGTGATTGTGGGATGGCAGGATGAGAAAGGAAAGTGTGCAGTGGGCTCCTAGCAACACAAATTGAAGACATGGGTAATAGTTCTATGGTAGCCCAATAAAATATATGAAGGCTTTTATTTCAAATGGAATAAAACTTTTAAAATTAAAATGTTGCCCATGAATAAAAATACATTAACATGTGTAGGTTATAAATGAAAGGAGGTTGTGGTGGGCCCATTTAGTTTTAAAGGTAAAGGGTAAATATTTTATGTAGATGCTTTAAAAAGGAGCCCAAAGTAAACAACCAAAGGCCTTTATTATGAAAAAGGTACGAAATAAGTAAGGGTGAAAAATGTCATATTTTATGTGAAAGTGGATTGCACAGGTAATGTTATTAACATTCAACAAGAATGTCTTAAATAAAGTAAAGTTCAAATGTGCATGAGATTTTTTTTTTTTTTTGGTGAAGATAAAAGTGAAGCATGGGTAAAATGATTTTGCCTAAGGGAATTTTTTATGAGTAAATATTTTGAATGAAATATTTAAAATATTTTATACTGGGCTAAAGTGAATTCATTCACTTTATAAACAAAGATATGTGTTGGGAGATAAAGTATTTCTACAACATTATAAAATGTCTAGCAAGTAAAGTGCAGGAATGGGAGTTTCCACGGGAGTGAAATTGTTTTTCAGATGCTGGTAAATGGTGAAATTCACCATATGGGAAGATTTTTTCAGTTGCAAAACAACTTGGTGCAAAGGCAGTTTTGGAGACAAAATAAGTTTTTTGCGAAGAGAGGAGAGAGGCTTTACAAATTGCTGATCAATGAGAGAATTTTCCAGATGTCATCAACAAATCAATTTAGGGCTTCTTCTGGATCCTTCTCTTCTTCTATATCTTTTCTTCTTCTCTCATTGTAAGGAGTTAGCAAGTTAGATCATTTTGGTCGAGTCTAGGTGAAGTTGCAGAGAAAAATGTAAAATCTGGCAATGACAGAGAAAATCCAAATTAGGTTTTGAGTCATTTTTTTGTAGGTTTCGAATTCATGGAGATTTAATGTTTTATAACAATACTAGCATTTGAGTTAGAATGATAAATTTGAGCTTATGTCTCTCTTGTGTGCAAGTGTATTTGAATTTTTAATAAAATGATCAAGGGTTATTTTGTTCATCTTATTGTTGTGGTGTGTCCAATTCTTGTTTTAGCTTTAATTCAAGGAATTAATTAAAATTCTTAAATGAGATTGCAAATGGATATGTTTTGTACAAGGATCTTATAAGTAGTATTGAGTTAGAGTTAAAAATTGGTGATATTGTAAGGCAATATTATTAGAGATCTTATATGCTATGTGTTGAATCCGCTATAAAACCTTAGGTATTTATGGATTTGACTCCTCCAATGGAAGTAAGGCACTGATTTAACTTGCATTTGTTCTTTGTGATTCAGTATTTGTTTGTGTTCACTTGGAACTTGCTACAAATTGAAAATTAATGAACATATTTTACTCTAAAGTATTTTTGTAATTATCTCATGCTCCAAGTGGTTGATGTTATTGATGAATGACCAATTCTATTCAGTATTATCCCATTTTGTTGAGTTATTGGGTGATATTATCTGTTATTATTAATGTTGTTTATGATTATGGTGCAAAAGTTATAAACACATTATTGGATCACCCTCCTAGGTCTTGCAAAGCCCAAAGTGTAGGAGGTCTTTAAAATCCTCGTCAGTTGGTCCAGGTCCTTCGAGCTTCCCTTGATTGGAATTGGCAATTCCATAGGTAGATTAGAAGATCAACTTAGTTACAGTTAAAAAAAAACCAACATCTTGAATATGGTATGATAAGCATTGATTTTTCCTTGTGAATCTCCCACCAATATGGTTCCATTTTTAATGAGGTATTGAATATTTTTCTTGAGTGTCCAACATCTAGCTATTTTGTGCCCTTTTCCATGGTGATATTCACAGTATTCATCTTCTTTCTACCAATCAAGTTTGATCAAGGTAGGTTCATAATTCTTGGTGTTTGGAAGTGAGATGATATTAGATTGCAAATTTTTTTTGAGGATTGATTCAATGGGGTATGGTTGGTGTATTTGTTGGGGAGGAACCTTCAAGTTGGATGGTTGGACCTTTGGTTATCAATTTGGCATCAAAAAATCCATCATTTGTGACATTTTTATTTCGGGACTAGTATTTGCTTTTGTCATTATTGAATTTCGGATTTTCTTTGTTTATATTGACTAGTCCTTTGGCTATTAGACCTTTCTCAATAAGGACACCTTTCTTAAGGATCTATCCAAAGGTTGTGCAATATTGGATTTGAATTCAGCTCATGAGTTATCCATTAAGATTTTCTACAAACATGGTGATCAATCATTTTTTAGGAATATGACAAGGGAATTTGCTAACCAAACCTCACAATCTCTAGTAAAACAAGGCGAGTGGTTCCCCTTCTTCTTGTTTGGTTGTGCTCAATTTCATAAGGGTGAAATCATTTTTAATGTTGAAGGAAAAATAATTTATTAATTTGTCGACTAGTTCACCCCATGTTCTTATTCTTGGAGGAAAATGTGCAAACCAATCTAGAGTTTTCCCTATAAGGCTTCATGGAAATAGTCTCACCAAATAGGTAGGATCGTATGAGACTTCCATTTATGATGTGTTGAATTCTCTAATGTGCTCTATTGGATCCATGTCCCCTTGTACTTAGGCAAAGGTGGTGTTGTGAAATGAGGGGGAAATGATGACATGTATAAATTTTGATCAAATGGAAAGGGGCACAATTATTCCATGGAATAGGTCTTTTTGTTGGTCCCCAATTGCATGTTTGTCATCTGTTGTTGAAGGGTCTGTACTTTTTTTATCAATAAGTCCACAAGAGATGGTGTTGCTTTTTTTTTATTTGGTGTCATGATGTTGGTATTAAGGTCATATGTTGGATTTGGATTAGGATTGGTGTATTGTGATGTGAGACCTTGGTTGCCATATTGATTTGTATTGGTTTGATTTGGAATGAAATTAGCATTTAAGTTTGTTCCAAATGTCATGTTTGAATGTGGTATGGTGTTTTGGAATTGAGGTGTAGACCCTTGATTTGTGTTTTGGTTTTGGAAATTAGGCCCTCTGTTTGCAAGTGAAGGTGTTGGTCCTTGATTGATGTTTTGTGATGAAGGAATGGTCCCTTGATTGGTATTTTGAAATGAAGATGTAGGCCCTTGATTTATATTTTGTGATGAAAGTGTAGGTCCTTGATTTTCATTTTGTGACGAAGGAATGGTTCCTTGGTTAGAATTTTGGAATGATGGAAGGGACCCTTGATTCACATTTTGGAGTGATGGGATAGATCCTTGATTATTGTTTTGCTTTGGTATTTTTTGTGAGATAATGTGAACCTTTCTAGGTTGACTTGATGAAGGTGTACTTTAAAATTGAAATAAGGATCTTTGATTTGTGTTTTGAAGTGTAGGAATAGGACCTTGGTTTGCATTTTGAGTCGAAGGTGTAGGACCTTGTGAAGTTGAACCTTGATGCGTGTTTTGGAAAAGGGGGTTTGTAAAGGTCTTACAAATGTAATTGGAGGAGCTTCCAAGTGTAAAATTTTGTCCTTGTGTAGTGGTATGGGTTACCTTGTTTCCACATGTTGGGATGCTTGGGATATTTGTGGTAGTGGTACTCATGTGTGAATTTTTCCCAAGGGATATGTTTTATGTTTGTTGTGATGAAGGAATGCCAAGGGAAAATGGATTTTCAGTTTCTTCTTCCACAAGGGTTGAAACATCAAATCCTTGAGGTAGTTTGGCACCCTTTTTAGCTAGTGCATAGAAAAAATTGTTAGTGTTGACACTAACAAGTTGATAAACCATGCTTAATATTCTTGGATCTTGATAAGCCCTTTCAATTTCTTGAGGAGTCAATTGCTTGTTGAATTCTTCTAAGCTCATGTCTTCCCATGTGTTGGTTTGGTTTCCTTGTGATATGTCCCTTGTAGGTGTATAATTATTTGAATTTGTTCCAAGGGTAGTGTCATGAAAAAGGGTCACTTGAATACTCCATGTCCTTTATTTTGGATTTTTAGATTTTAGGATATATGAAAATGCAAGGATGCTAAGGAAATGATGAAAATGAAAGGATGATAATGACCTAATTATGGGGATAATATATGCTAAGGGATGCTAAAATCTGATTAATGATCAAAGTGAGTGACAAGGTAACTAGATGATGAGAATTGAAGATCAAGGTAATGATGCAATTGAAACTAGGCTATGTTTTTGTATTTTTGGAGTATAAGGAAGCAAAGTGCAATCTAAGAAATATGAGTCTAAATGAGAGTAATGTGAAGGAATTTTAAACTAAGGGTGGCAATCAAGCTAATGTGAGCCCAAGTCAACAAATTCCAAATGTCATTGACCATAAAAGAACAACCAAGACTAGGGCACAAGACTAAGATCCAAACTTGACAAGGTGACAATGACAAGATAATGACAAGGAAAATGGTCAATGACCAATAGAATATGTAACCTGGAATTTCCATAAGCTCAAAGGTCTCCCTATGTTCAAAATATGAAGGTCTAAATGCAACCTAAGGGTGAAAATATGATTTGTGCAAATGCAAAGGATGGAGGAATGCAACCTATGATGAAATGTATTTCTAATATGAATGTTGGAATGGGAAGGTGAAGCCTGCAAGTCTCAGGTTTACCAGTTGGGATGATAGGTTGTTGTTAGGTCCTATCTCTTTAGTTTGAAAAATGCATCAAATATCAATCGGCTAGTGTTTAAGGCTATATGCAATTGGAAACCCCTTAACTAACTCTTTCAGATTTTCTAAATAAATGAAACAATCAAAATGAAATTTTAAACTAGAAGGCCACCAAACTAGAAAGCTTTGAAATAACTAAACTAGAAAGAAGGAAATCATTAGTTTAAAAATAATAACAATTAAGTTAGAAAGAATCAAAATGATTAAACTAACAAGTGTATAAATTGTTGAAGAAGAAAAAAATGTAAAGAAACTGTGAAACATTTAACTAGAAATGGATTAACAAAACTAATAGCTAACAAAAAATAACCTACCAACTTGAAACTTAATAATAAGGTAGGTGCACCAAAACTTTAATTAAAAGAGCTAAGAGACTCAACTTCACACATTAATATTTATAGAATAGGGGTAACAAAAATTTGAAAGTAAAAATACTTATCTATCTATTCCTACAATCCCTCGAGTGGCCAGCTCACAGGTTCCTCTATATCTAACTCAGGTCACATAAACTGATAACTCCAGAATTACTCCATGTAGAACAATTCCATTCTCAACACTTAGAAAAATAGAATAAGGTAAAAAAGATTTTCTTTATTCATATTTTAAGAGTGTAATATAGAAACATAGCTTAGAGATTCATTATGACAACATAACGATATTCTCCAATTGTCTTTTTCATTTCTAAAAATTACATATTAATAAAAAAAATATTTGCTAAAATCCTAAATTTCAGTTGGTAGAAAGCACCACTAAAAAAGTCTTCAACTAATCCTAACAAACTAACAAAATGGATTCCATTCATAAAAACATTAAATAGACTCATAATGAGCCATAATTCTTTAACATGAAATAAAAAAACAACTATAAAAAATTGATACATCAAATGTCCTAGAATTATGGTGCATAAACATCCGATGCCTATCTTCAACTTTATGGAGTCTGCATTGAGTCTTCAGTGTTGAATTTTATACGTTGAATTCTTCCAGCTGGGCATGGTGATCATTTATTCATGAGAAACCTGTTTATTTATGCAAAATCTAAACTATTAAGTTAGTGCGGGTTAGCTAATTCCAAGCAATTCCAAGAAATAAATTGTATACAATTTCCTCAAAAATAAAGCACTTATTAATCCTAAAGATAACTAATTGGCAATGTAAAGGGGTTGGAAAACATGGGGTAAGGTATTCTAGTCACTTATATTGATGAGGTTATTTTTACCTCATCACTTCCCCCCCTTCCTAAGCCTGAGCAGGTCCTCCTGCTCTCTGCTATGGCCCTTGACCTGTATTTCCTTTGTTCCTATTTTCTTCTTCACATTTGGAACAAAGATCATACACACTATCTGCCTCTTTGTCAAAGTCTTCAGGTTCCCTTAGAAAACCGTGATGCAGAGTAACCCTGGCCTTCCATCTTTCAAAATTATCATCATTCTGATATATGTTAATATGGAGGGTAAGAGGTGGTGAAAGCAGTAGAGGAGGTCTATACCTCATACCAATCCAATCAGTATTCAACTTTGAAAGGATATCAGCTAGTTCCACCACTCTTCTATATGACCACTTGATGTTAAGAGGTGATATTATCTCTCTTTTCTGAGATACATGGGAAGAGGGGTATACCTTTCCTCACACCCATGCCATGCTTTCCATATAAAATTTGGCCCTTGTTCTTGGAAATGATCATAGCGCAACCAAATATTGTTGTTATACTTAGTATTTATAACCTCATGGAGCTTAAAACACGAAAATTGTGTCTTAAAGGAAAAAGGTTCCTGTGTGGATGTCTCATCTACAACCCAATATTTTTACCTTCCTGTAGATATTCTTTTGATCTTTCTTGCCACTGAAATTGATGGCGCATAGTTGAGAGAAATTATCTGAATTTTACTTCCCCAACAAAGAGATTAACATAAAAAATTGTACAATCTTCTACAAGAAAATTATGGACAAAGAATTCACACAACATATCCTACTTTTCGGGAGTTGATTTAACAAATATTTTGACAAATTATTTGTCATCAAGGTTATATGGCTGACTATTACAAATTTGGAGCAATTCCCATCTCATAATTTGTTCATTAAGAAACATTGCATATAATCTAGATGGTCTTCTACAAGTCAAAAATAACTCATCGATTTGGAAAGCATCATGTTTAGCTCTATAAACCCTATCAAATGATTCCTTTAGCAAAACCAACTCCTTTTTCAACCGAGCATTATCTTTAGCCATTTCTTTTAGAAAATAACACCTTTCCATCCACTTCATGAGTAATGGAGGTATTCTCACCTGAAACCATTCTGTCACAATAGGCTCGATCTATATTTCCTTGGATTCCATGATAGGTTTAGTGTTGCTTTCCTGTAGGTCCTACTCTAATTCCACAATTCTACTTATAGAAGCATTCAATTCAATTTTCTATCTATTTCTCTCTTCCTCAAAAGCAAAAAATAATTGCATGAAATTTTTTTTTAACTTCTTAATCTTTTCATCTCTTTTAGAAATACAAGACACATAATTTTTATCTTTATCATCTCTTTACTGGATTTGAAATTGTAATTGTTCAATCATTTTGTCTCTCTATTCAATTTGCATTTTTAAATTCACAATTTCTTGATCCCTTTTCCATATGATTGCAATATGTGCCTCAAGTTCTTCCTCGTTTCCTTGCAATTGACTCTTCAATTGAACAATTTTTGCATTTAATTTTTCTAATTCTACTTTCCTCAGCTCAGATTCTTCATCTACTGTGTTACTAGAAGAAGGAAAATTGGGGTTTTCTATATTTACATTAACTTAACCATATAGTACATTCTCTTGATTGAGCATATCAAACAAGCTGGACTCAACAATTTTATCAGCAAAGGAGGAAAATTACCTCATCATCAATGCCTACAACATGGGGTGATTGTTCCCCTTCGTCTTCTTGCTTTTTTGGGGATGAAAAAGTCTCCACTTCTACCCTAGGAGATTGATCAAGTTGCTAATTAGTTTCTCTTATTCCCTCATTACCAGGAGGGGTGTCAATATCCACTTATTGATATGTAGTCCTACATTTTCTCTTTTTTAGGGGCATTTAATGCATCAGGAGGCATGGTCTCATTGGAATCAGTAGACAATCATTTTCTTCTCCATAGAGGAGGGATTATCTAAGAGGTAGTTTTAGTTGGCTTCTTCCTCTTTCGAGGGGGTTCTTCTTCTTTAGAATGTATAACTTCTACATTCAACTATTCTAGAGTCCTTGAGACATTAAGCAAGGTTTTTGGCACATTGTCACTGGGAGAAATTGAGGCCTGATGAAATTTAGGACCATCAAGAGCCTCAAAGGAGGGTTCCCCTACAAACTGAACCACTTGTTTTGATGAATCTCCTTCAAAATGTTCATCAGGCTCCTCACTTTCAATTTTATGTAGAAATTTTTTCCATTTCTCTTCTGGTTTCTTACAAAAAAGGTACTTGCAAATTAATTGAATTAAGCCATGATGCTTAAATGGCCCAGTACCAACCTTATACCTTTCTATCATCCCAATAACTGAGTCACACAAAAATGCAGGGACATTAACCTTGAGAGCAAGGTCTTCAGTGGCATGGAACAAATGGTTCAACAACCGAAAAGGAGTCCCTACTATAGTAGCTACTTTCCCTTCACAAGTGAAGTACTTGATTATCCATGCTACAACAGTTCTCCATGGTTCAGGTATTGAAATTCTTTGAAATCCCTTGTTTTGTCTGCTAGTGCTTATGGTTACTAAAGGTTGTGGCTCACCCTCCTTATGAAATAGTTCTACCATCTTTTGATAGGTAATTTGTGTAGTCTTAGTTAAATTAATACCCTTATTTTCCAAACCAGAGAGATGGGAGATGATCTTTGAACTTACCCAGAAACACTTGCCTCGTACCATTGTTTTCCCATCTGCAAAGTTATCTACAAATTCTTTCACCAACTACTTTGAATATCCCTCAAAAATTTTGATGAATTCGAGCCACCCTACTTTCTGAAACAAGCTTGCAATATTTCCCAATGCAAGCAATTTTTTTGTCGAATTTGGCTCAAACTTCTTCTTAGCTATCCCCATCTTTTTTTCCCCTTAATTTCTCTACTCAAATTCTGCGAAAAAGCTTCAAAAATACTTTCTTTAAGCCACTGAATTGGATAAGAGAGAGAATATGGCTTCGACACAACCGATGGAGGGAAATAATTAATTCATCTTGCTTGAGTTCGGTTGTATAATTATGTTAGTTTTTAAGGGGAAAATGAGCAAGTGTAGATGTACTTCATGTGATCACTCAATGGCACAATTTACTAAATTAGGAAAGGAAAAGACTAGTGCCAATTAATTAACCTTTATTTAAAATAATTACTAACTTTAAGTGAAAATGTACTTACCTTATGTCCCGTTGTTAACTTAAATTTCGCTCACCTTTGCTGACATAATAGATTAGCTATACAATTGGCGAGGGTGGCAATGAATTCTATTATGAGATGGATGGAATGACAAAATTCATTATGATGAAAAGATTGTCATAATAATTTCATTTATTATGAGAAGATATGACATTATCAGGTGAAATGGAAATATATGGCATGGATTTCAAGGTGAATAAAAAAAATTTGGGTAATGAGCATGTGTGAAACTCTGAACAAATCAAAGCATTGAAGGGAAAAAGAATTCACAAAGTTCTAGAGTATTGGTGGAAGATGCAGTCAAAAAAATGAAGTGGAAAAGTTCCAGAGCATTGATGGGAGATGCTATTGGAATGCATCAACAAAAGTTTCATAGCATCGGGTCGGGACGCTCTTGAAATATGGTAATAAAATTCTTATGGAGAATCGGTAGAGGACGCTATGAAAACATAGAAAAAGAAAGTCCCAGAGCATCATTGAAAGATGCAACCGAAGTAGCAACCAAAACGTTATGGAGCATCATCGAAAGACGCAGCCGAAGCAACAATAAAAAGTTTTGGAGCATCATCAAAAGATGCAGTCAGAGCAGCAATAAAAAGTTCCAAAGCATTGTCGAAAGATGTAGCCGGAGCAGCAAAAAAAAATTTTGGAGCATCGTCGAAAGATGCAGCCAGAGCAACAACAAAAAATTTCAGAGTATCATCAAAATTTGTAGTTGGAGCGGTAAAAAAAAATTACAGAGCATTGTTGAAAGATGCAATTGAAGAAGCAACAAAAATTTCCAAAGCATCATCAAAAGATGTAGCCAAAAGAAGAAAGGAAAATCTACAACATGGATCTTGGCTTTCTAGAACATCATCGAGAGATGACCAGAATGTAGGAGAAAAATGCAAGATGTCACCAATGAGTTATGGAATTTTTGGAGCATAGCAACAATAAGGCCAACAGGTTCTAGAGCATCGCAACAACCGAACTACAAATTCTGGAGCATTGTAGCTGGTGTTCTAGAATTTGTTTCTTAATAAAAATGAAGTCCTGCGAAAACAAAAAAAGAAATTAGCCAAGTCCAAGAGGTGAATAGTTTTGAAAGAAATTATTAAAAAGGAAGATTATACACATGCTCTTTCTTTTTTTAGGTAAACTAAAATTATTTTGACCCTACAAGAATAGAGTTGATGCATCGGATTTCTCCTTGCATCTCTACCATTTTTGTGAATTCTTCTTTATTGATTGGTTTATGGTAGATTTGTAATCGGTCTCCATTGACCAAGAGAGTTCGGGTATCACCATCAATGGGTTTCAGCTGGACTGACCCATTTGAAAATACCTCAAAAAATTTGTATGGGCCGATCCATTGAGTTTTGAGTTTTTCTTGTTGGTATTTATATTTGGATTCGAATAACAAGGCCCAATCCCAATTATGAAACTCTCTCTCCTTAATATGCTTGTCATTCTAGACTTTATGTTGTTGTTACACTAGTTCATTTTGATGGACAACATTCAAACAAATCTCACCCAACTTGCTAAGCTACAAGACTCTCTCCACCTAGGCTCGTTTAAGGTCTATTCATAATTCCATGGTTGTTCTCAATGTTTGGAGTTTGAATTCAATAGGTAAGAGAGGCTTCTTCCCAAAGACTATCTCGTATGGACTAAATCCAGTGGTTGACTTCCACATCATTTTATAAGCCCAAATGAATTTAGGTAGTTTCCTAGCCCAATCTTTTCTTCTTGATGACATAGTTTTTGTAAAGATTTTTTTGAGCTCCCTATTAGTAACTTCCACCTGGCCATTTTCCTAAGGGTGATAGGGTGATGATTTCTTATGACTAACTTGAAAATGATCGGTGAAGGCCAATAGAACTTTGGACATGAATTGAGGACCCTGGTCTATAAAAATCATCCTAGGAGCTTTGAACCTGAGGAAAATTTTATTGTAGACGAAATCAACAACCTACTCCTCCCTAGAAACTCATAGAGCTTGAACTTCTACCCACTTAGTTAGATAATCAGTGCAAACCAATATGTACTCTTTCCCTTGTGAGGTAGGGTCTATTGGACCAATAAATTCCAATCCCCATTTTTCAAATGGTTCAAGAACTACCTTGGGTTGAAGGGGCATTTTATTTAATTTTGTTGGCCTCCCTACCCTTTGAGATTCATCGCAATGGTGGAAATATTTCTTGAAATCCTTATGCATAGAGGGCCAGTAGTACCCTACACCTAAGATCTTATGGGAGGTTCTCTTTGCAAAATAATGTCCTCTAGAAGGATCATCATGGAAAGCTCTCAGGATACTAAAGGTTTCATTTTCCTTAACACATTGTCATAGAATCATATCAGGCCTGCATCTGAATAGGATCCCATTAATCCATTTGAAAGGGGTGCTTTCTCTTAGAAGGCATTTCTTCTGTTTAGATGTGAAAGCAAGTGGTACTTTTGAAGTGGCCAAGTAATTAGAAATATTGGAAAACCAGGGAGTTTTAGTAGAGATGGAAAACAAATTCTCATCTGGAAAATAATCTTTTACCAAAGCACATTCACCATCCTCTTGTTTAATTAGGATAAAAAATTTGCAACTATATTGAATTCCCTAGTTTGTCAACAATTGTCACGTTGAATTCCTAAAGAAGCAAAAACCATCTAATTGTTCTCCCATTCACTATAGGTTTATTCCTAAGGTATTTTATGGCTGAATGGTCTATATACACCATTACTTTATATCCTGTAATGTAGTATCAAAATTTCTTAATTGCATGAATTACAGCTAGGAATTCCTTCTCTGTTGTGTAATGCCTTTTGGTTGAAGAATATTCTTACTAATGAAGTATATAGCATACTTCCCTTCATTCCCATATTGCTTTCCAAGGACCACTCCAATGGCATCATCTGATGCATCAACATAAATATGGAATGGTAAGTTCCAGTTAGGTCCATTAATGATAGGAGATAAGATAAGATTCTCCTTGATAGTTTTGAATGATGACTGACACTCAGGTGTCCAAGTAAACTCCACATTATTTTGGAGGAGATCAAACATAGGAGTTGTAATTTTGATGAATTTTTCTATAAATCTTTTGTAGTATTCAACATGCCCGAAGAAACTTCTGACATTTATCTGGGTTTTTGGGGTGACCAATTGTTGTATCACTTCAATTTTATTTGGATCAACTTTTATTCCATCAAAAGAGATGTGATGTCCCAACATAATTCCTTGTTCCACCATTATCAGACATTTCTCATGGCTTAGGGATAGACGATGATACTTGTTGTCAAACAGATTGCACCCGTATGCTTGGATATTGAAATTCAACAATCTGTTGAAACATTGGAACTAATTCTAGGTTGTGGGTATCCTTTAAGGAATTAGACCTCCCGATTCTAGACTGGTTCCTATTTAATTTTCTGGTTAATAACTGAGTGATTTGTTGGAAAAAGGAGAAAGACTAAAACTAAAATATGAACTATGAAACTTAACTATGGTGATACAAGAAAGAAATCAATATGCAAACTTAACTCACAGAATGATTACTCACTATTTTCATTTGCACAACTTGATCTAAAAGCTCAAACACTTGAATGTTTTAAACAGAGGCTTTTAAAGAAACAATCATAGAAGGAAAATATGATTTCCACAACTAGACTGTTTGATTATTGATTTGCACAATGTTTAACCAGTGGATTTAAACTTGGATGCATACATAATTCATTAAGGAGACAGAAATATTTAAAGGTTTCAAAAACTGCAAAACACAATAACACTTCGATCAATCCTTCATAACAATGATTCTTGAAAACTTGAAGGAGAATTCTAAAATGATGATAATGAAAGGAGTCTTTCTACAAAACACACTAATTGACCTGTAAACCTGTTGCTGTATTAATCTGAAAATAATGCTAAGTTACAAAATAATTCGTTTTGCAAAATGCAAAGGAGAAAAATAAGAACTAGGGAAAAAATAGTTAAGTTTTTTTAATATATACAAAAGCCTTGAAAAGGAATGGAGATAGAATTGAAATTCAAACTCAAAGAAAAGATGATAACTCCAAGGTAAATTCTAAGCAAAAGAAAATATCTCCAAAAAAGAGGCTCAAATCCATGCAAAAGTGAGTGCATGATGGTCCAAACTCATTGTCAAGTCATAATTGAAACATGCAGCACTCAAACTGAACTGGAAATCCCTGAAAAGGTAGGCCCAAGCATGCGAAAACCACCTCGTTTGTGTTAATCCACCCAAGCCTAACTAAACTTCTATCTTTGCTTGATATTTTATGCTCTAAATATAGTTGAATTAATTAAATGATTTATAATTCATCATTTAATTAATCAACTTTACATGGTATTTTAGCAAATAAAATATTAAGATTTGGTGCCATGCATGACTTGGAATAATTTAATGTTATTTTTCTCTAAAAATAGTTAAACTTGATTACATGATAGAATTTATCATTTAACTAATTTAACCTTACATATATAAGCAAAGGTCATATTGAGATTATTACAAAATGTGAAGTATGACTTATAAAGGCCGCCACCACACCTAGCATTTCATAGCATATATTCGAATAAAAGTCTTCACCTTTCGGGCTCCATACACTTGCTCTTAGGTTTTATGCACCTAATAAACTAATACCTAAGTTTACTCGATCGAACCCTAATCCTTATCACTTTCCTCTCTTGACAATTTCATTGAAGAAGCTCTTCTTGAGAAAACAATGCTGCCATGGTGAATAGCTGCCTGCGCTCAGAATCTGCAACATTTATGCTATCCAGACTGGTCGACTCCTTATCTACATATTAGGTAAGTGGTTCCTGACAGTATTACGGCCTCTTCCATTTCACCTGAAATATGAAAATGGCCATTAAGGCCGTGACATATATGAATTCTCCTCTGATTTTCTTCATTCACATTTTCCTGTGTTTGATCCATGCTCTTATGGCTGCCATGGTCTGAGATCGGGCCATCTATCTGGTAACTCAGTGAATACTTGACTGCCATACTTAGTCTTCAACAGGCGTTTCATAGTGAATTCCTTTGTTTTTTGTATGCAAATTTTTCAAAAAAAATAAAATCTAGTCATACTTCAAAGAATCTGGGTGTTTGCTTGATTTCTTTTCCCTTGACAGGCTGTGAATCTGTTATGGCCGCCATGATCTTGAATACTTGATTTATTTTCCTCTACTTTGTAATCTTTGTTGGAATCCAGCGTGTCCACTGTGATATGGGTAAATTTGAGTTTCAGATAAAACCTCCATATAATCATCCTACTTTCCATGTGGTTTTCTCATGAAACCCTCACATGGGTATCTGATATTATGAATAAAAAACATGTATCTCAATGCTTACATGCTTGTAATCCTGTTCTATGAAAATAAAACAAATTTACTTTACGCTCATCTACAGATGCAAACCTTGGGTTGTCACTTTCTTGACATGGTGGACCTGTAGGTGTTTGTCTCTTCTTTTTTCCCTTTTGGCATTGCTATTTGACTATCTAACAAACAAAATTGTATAGTGTTCTTCATAATTAATTACCACTTTTTCCAAAACATAGCACATTACCTTGTCCTTGATGCTAAGATTGTCCCTTGCATCATTTGAAGTCAAAAACTCATTAACTATCTTTGCATTACATAACAGTACCTCCATTATCTATTTCTGATTGAAGCTTTTGTCTTGATATTTTAAGAAAGTCTCTTTTAATTTTCTCTAGACAGCTGAATACATGCTAATTGTGGTACTCTACTATCACATATGCAAAAGGATAATACTTTTTTCTATGCTTCTCTATTGTAATATTGTGGCTCAAAATGGTGATGCTATTCTACAAATGAAAACTCCTTTCTCTTATCACTGACCTTCTAAAAAGTTTAGTAGCTTGCTCCATGAAAAGCATATGCTGATTTTTTTGCTATCACTAAATGTTGTTCAAATTATGGCATCTTTGCTGTGATATGGTAAATTGTAATTTGACTGCTGATTAAGAGCTGAAAACTGTTTGATCCTTTCTTGACATGAAGAGAAAAATTATGTTGTATGCTCAAATTGCTTTTCCTGAATCTTTTTGAAATAAAGTTGCTTGTGAAAATGTAGTTTTCAGCAGCTCTCTTAATGACTATTATCCACTTTTGAAATAATGAAATCACCTCAATGCACATGTAATCTATTTCTCTTTAATGTAAAGAGGCTCTATGCTTCATTTAGATGTAGTGTGAAAAATGCAAAGCAGAGCTGAAACAATTAAATGTATTCTCAAAACTGATGAGTTCCTCACGCTACCTTTTTGAATCTTTTTGAAATAAAGGTTGGTTATTATTATTATATTCCTTATTTCAGCAACTCTCTTGATGATTGTTCTCACAATATTTAAGAACTCTCATATGTAACTTGAGAGTATGTCCTCCTAGATATGCTGAGCTCAACCCTTGTGGGAACTCGTTTTATTCCACATATCCGATAAAATGATCACGAATCATAATGAACCTGTTCTTGCACAATGAACAAACATGTTAGCAAAATAAAAGAAACTGAAAGCTTCCTCTTTCCCTCCTCTTTGAATTTTTGTAATCATCTAATGGATGCTTGATTGATTGTATTTTATATTTCTGTTGGTAGCGTAGGCATATGATAGGATATGATTTGCATTGCTCTAACTACACTTTCATCATACTTGTAGGTATGCACAGCTGGAGCTGAAAGCTAGAGATGGAGTTGGAACTGGAATCGCAACTGAAGACCCAACTTGTCAACGATTCGTCATTCCAGGAAATGACGAATCACTTTCTACCCTATGCTTTCATTATTTTCAGTTGTATAGCTTACCATTGCTTATGCACTCTTTATTTGATTGTAAAAATCAAAATGAGTTACTCCCACGGCTTGTGTGGGATTCTGGTTCATACATTATGAATAAAACAACAAACATTATGCAAAACTTATGATATCATTTTGGAATTTTTCCTTTTGCATAATATCACCGAAATTTACACTGTAATGAAACAATGCACAATATGAGTACTTGAGCAGAATTTTTTTTAACAACTTGTGTACCTTGGCTTGAATTTAACAATTCAACTCTACCTGTTTGAGTTGGTAGTGAAAAATAGGTAACAAATTGGCGACCTCTGCGGAGTGTTTACCTGCTAAACACCATAGACCAGTTATGTAGCTTATGCATTGGTCATGGAGTCTATTCTTGCTCTTAACCTTCTCTGAAAAACTCTGTAACTTAGCTTCAAACAACAAACTGAAAGAAACTACTACAATTCTGTTTATGACAAATCTGAAACCCCAGTGCAGTGATTGTACTTTATTGAAAATGAAACAATACTGAATGAAACTATTATGCAATGAGCACTTATTGAAAACATACTGAAACTGAAAACTTAAACTACTATGTACAACAATAACTAAAAACTACTTAATAGCACTGCTTGAGATGGATCCCGTTAATGGGGATTGGCAACACTTCTCCATCCAACCTTGAGAGATGGAAAGCGTTATGCTCTTTCTTTTTTGTTCTAATGTATGGGCCATCCCACATGGCATAAAACTTAGAATGTTTTCTAGGCCTACTCTTCAAATCATCCCATTTGAAAACTAAGTCACCTTCATTGAAGACTCTTGCAACTACTTTCCTATCGAATGTCTTCTTCATCTAAGAATGATGAATCTGAAGCTTTCTGAAAGCTTCTTTCCTGATTTAATCCAACTCTATTAACTCAACAAGCCTAACTTGCATTGGTTGGTCCTCAAGTAACTCCAATTCCTTTATGTAGCTCAGAGTTGGGAACTCTATTGAAATAGGCAGCTTGGCCTCTTTACTATAAACCAAAATATACGGTGAAAAACTTGTTGACCGTTTTGGTGTAACTCTATCAACCCAAAGGGATAATTTAAGCTTGTCATGCCATGACCTTTGATTATCTTCAATTATCTTTTTAATGATCTTAATCAGATTCTTGTTTGTCAATTTTTCCTGTCCATTACCCTGGGGGTAATAATTGGATGAAGTGTTCAAATAAATGTTATTCTTTACTGACCAATTTGAAACTTTTAAGCCAACAAAGGCTAAAGCATTATCTGAAATGATAGACTCAGGTGTACCAAACCTGGAAACTATGTCTTGATAAATATTTAAAACTAATGTTTCATTTGCATCTCTTAGAGCAACTGCTTATGTCCATTTCATGAAGTAATTTGTTGCTATCAAGATCCACTTGTGCCCTACACTTGATGGTGGGTTAATAGGACTGATGAAATCATGTCCCCACTTTTCGAACGACTACTCAACCTAAATTGGATTTAGGGGCAGAGCTGCTAACTTTTATTTTCCTGCAAACAGTGAACATTTAGCACATTTTCTTACATAAGCATAAGCATCCTTGAAAAGGTTTGGCCAATAGTACCCTGCTTTCATAATTTTTAGAGTTGTAGTACATGGTGCAAAGTGACCTCCAGCAGGTCCATCATGGAATTCCTCCAAAATTATTTCAATCTGATCAGGGCTAATACATCTGAGGAATACTCCATTGAAGTCTTTTTTTGTACAAAACATCATTTATTACTACATAAAGAATTGCTTGTAATTTTTAATATCTTCGTTTAGATTTGTCCATACCTTATGGGAAATCTCTAGTATGCAAGTAATGGATCATTTGATGAATCCAATCAACTAGAACAGTTGAAACAACAAGTTCCTCTTCATTATTCAGAACTGTTATGACTTTGTCATTGTTGTTCTGTTCATTTTCTGCAACCTGTTCGCATAGTCCTTTACCTCGAACAAGCTTGGTAACCTTTATGTTGATATCGTATTCCATGACCTTGGTTATCCAGCCTGCTCGTTTGTCATTAATGTCTTTATTCAACAAAAATTTCTTGACTATTGGATGCGCTACCAACAAATGTATTTTATTGTTAGACAACATATGTCTAAAATTTTTGAGACTCCTTACTATAGCAAGCATGTTCTATTCAACAAAAGAATATCTTGTTTCATAATCATGCAAAATTTGACTAAAAAATGCAATTGGCTGTTCAAGTCCTTGATTGTTTTGCTAAAAAAGCATGGTTGAAATTGTATCAACACTACCAAACGCATATAATATGAAATCCTTATCAAAGTTTGGATTTATTAGTGTCGAGGCTGCTGCAAGTGCCTCCTTAATCTGCTCAAAACTATTCTTACCCTCCTTTGTCTAGCTGAACTGCATGTTTTTCTTCAGCATGGATGTGAGAGGTTGCAGCAACGCTACAATGTTAGGAATAAATCTCCTAACAAAGTTTATTCTTCCTAAAAAGCTCTGCAAACCCTTTTTGTGACCAGGAAGTGGTAAAGCCAGAATGACTCGAATGTGTTCTGGGTCAATAGAAATACCGTCTTTTGAAACAATGTAACCCAACAACTTACCTTTGTGAATAGCAAAAATACTTTTCTTTGGATTTAAAGATATTCCATATTCTCTGCATCTCTCGAAAATCTATCTAAGATGACCAAAATGTTCATTTGCTTTTCGTGAGAAAACAGTGATGCCATCTAAGTAAACAAGAACAAATTTATTTATCAAACCTTGGAGAGCCATATCCATTGCTCTCTGAAAGGTTTCTCCTGCATTTGATAACCCAAATGGCATTTTTCTGTAAGCCATAGTACCCCACTTAGTGGTAAAGGTTATCTTGTACTGGTCTTCCTCCTTAACCAATATCTGGTTATAACCTGAATATCCATCCAACAATGAGAACCTTTCTAATCCTGAAACAACCTACAGTATATACTCCATTGAAGGCAGTAGATAGTGATCCTTAAGTGAAGCTCTATTTTGATCATGAAATTCAATGCATAGTCTTATCTCTTCGTTCTTCTTTCTGACGGGCACCAGATTAGATACCCAAGAAGTGTGCTTGATTGGAAATATAATACTCCCTTCAATGAGCTTGTTCAATTCTATTTTCATCAAGTGTTCTAGTTTGGGATTCAAGGGCCTTTGCTTTTGTCTGACTAGTTTTGCATTGGGTTCCAGCTCAATTGTGTGCTGAGCTAATTCAGGGTTAAAACCCTTCAGATCTCCATATTCTCAAGCAAAGATGTCGCTGAATTCTTGACAAAGTGAGATAAAATCTTGTTGTTCCTCCTCTATACAGACTTTTCCAAGCTTGAGAAGCTTGTCTTTAAATATTTCTACCGGTTCATAATGTTCCTGCTTCACTGTGATGCCAGATTTATCTTTTCTAACATGGTCATCCATGTTGAAAATGGACTCAAGAGTCACCAAAACTTTTTCCAGTTTATTAGAATTTAATTGCATGATTTGATCACCATATTGTTGATCAAACTTGCACTGGTTTCCAGTAGAAAAATCTACCTCCTCCATTAGAAAATGGCATATTTGTTCATCACTATCAAAAATCTATCAGCTTACATTATTATCAGGTACTGAAGGTCTAACAACTACTTTCACATATTGCTATAATTGCACATTATGAACTTCAGCTGGGATGTCAAATTGTAATCCCATGGCAGTAAGTTTATCAGCATGCTTATTCTTATTTTTGGGTATTGATTGGAGATTAAATGCATCAAACTCTTCAATTAAGTCCCAAACACGATGCTTATACAGTTTCAGCAAATCATTCTTTGTTAAATTCTGATTTTTAACCTGATTTGCTATTAATTCAGAATCACCAAACACCTGTAAACACTTAATCTTTCTTTTTCTGGCCCACTCTAAACCATGTATCAATGATTCGTACTTAGCAACATTATTAGAGCAATTGAAAGAAAATCTAAAAGATGAATAATCCCTATCATTTTTAGGTGATATGAGCATTGCTCCTCCACCAGCACCAATTTTACTCCTGGATCCATCAAAGTACAGCTTCCAAAGCTAATCAATTTGTTGTTCTAACTCTTTTTCCTCCTTGACCAGATTCAAAATGGTCATATCGGGCTCTTGAATCATATAAACACCCAAACCTACTTCATCCATGAGACTGAATAGGTCAATCTCATGATTCTCGAATACCCACTCATCTAAATTTATATCAGGTATTCCTTCTATAGGTGCAGTGGGGTCGAGGGTCATGGATTGATCCTCTTGGTCATGGAAAGTCAGGTTTGTGTTTATAGGATTTGGCACATAGGGCTCAATATGGTCTTTGGCCAATGGTTATGACTTAATGGTAACTTTGGTACCGTATCTGGTTTTGAAAAATATGTGAGACCAGTCTGATTACAGATAACCACCTAACTTTGTAGTGAAATCTCTAGATAGGAAAATGCCAAAATAAGGTGGAAGATCAATAACATAAATATCCTGCGATACTTGAAAATTCAAACATACATGCAATGTAAGGGGTAGGTTTTGATAACTCCTACAAACTTAATGGATGTGCCATCTAACTGAACTACCCCTTTTGATAATGGCTCGTACTCGAGACCTAACTTGTCTACCAATTGTTTAGGCATGATTGAGCTACTAGCTCCTGAATCTATCATGCAATTATGCACTATGCTCTTACCATTAATCAGACTAACGTAAAATGGTGGTGGTTTTACCTCTTGAGTTGACTGTCCCTTTCATTGTCTGAACTATTTGCAAAAACTCTTGGCTATTCTTTGGCTGTTTCGTCAAAAATGGAAATTTTGGCAAAAGCTTCTTGCAGAACTTCTTTCTGCCCAGGTAAGTGTAATAGATCCAACATGGTGATGCTAACCACTACTTTCTTCATATGATCTACAATATTAAAGGCAGGAGAACTAACCTTATGCTGAGCTTTAGGAACAACAGTCTCTTTTTGCACTGGATCTAATTGAGTTCTTTGCTGCTTTTTAACTGGTTCAGCTTGCTTCTGTTGTTCTTTAGCAGTTTCATGTTGCTTCCTTGGTAAAATTTGAACATTTGGTGAAGAAGAAAGTTGTGACTGCTCTTTATCAGCTACAGGAACTTGAATTTTCTGCTGAACAGCTTGTTGTCTCAGATCTGTCGCTCTTTTCTTGGACCTTGTGTTCGCTGCAATAGATGCATCTGACTGTTTTTGACATTGTACCTGATTTACTCCACAAAATTTGTTGTCTTGCCAATTCATCATGGCAACATCCATATCATTTTGTTGTGTTTGATCATTCTGATCATTGGCATCTTTTGTTGTATTTTTTGTTGCAACATATATGCTCTGTACCATCAAAGCCTGATTAATAACGCCATTCATGCAAGTAGCCTGATTATGAGGCTGATTACATGGGTAACATCATATATAATCATGTGCTAAATTGTTCTGAACTAGAATGAGTTCTTTTGATGAGCTGGCAACATTTTGGTTTTGACTGTATTGTGGCCTGAGATTGAAATTCCTACATTGTCCTTGATTGTCAACCTAATAGGGAGGTCTGTTAAGCTGAAAAGGTGCTTGGTAAGGCCTATAATTTTGGTTTTGTTGCCTCTTGGTACTCACTAAATCATCGTTGATTGTCTGTAATAATTTGACCATCTCCTGCTGATTACCTTTTAGCTCATGGAACTCAAATTGCGTTGGAAAATAACTATTTTGGACAATTGGTTGATAGCCTAAGGCTGGTTCGAATGGAATTGAGGAAATTGGTGGAAAATTAATTGGCATCAAGGGCTGGATATCTAGAAATATAGACATAGGTGGCCTTGGTGCAATTTTACCAGCCTATATAAGGCTATTTTCTACTCCAATAGCAATATCATAGGCTACTAGCAATGTTAAACCTCCCATTGATTGAATCATTAAAGCTATATCACTGTTTAATGACCTAAGATAATATAGAAAAGTGTTATCAAGAGTAGGTCTTACCATTACCAGAATCCTATTCCAGGTTCGTTGAAACCTGAAGTTGAAATCCATCATTTGTTCTTGTGGCGCTCTCTTGATAGTCGTCATTTGCTCAACTAGAGATAGATGGTCAGATTTGTCTGAGAATTGCTTGCTCAACTTGTCTCCAAGATCATCCCATGTTGCAATAGTGTTAACTGGTAAACCACGAAACCATTGAAGCACTTTTCCTTTGAATGATGCTGCTAGCTGCCTCAGCGCGACATTTTCTTGCGTAACGTGGTGAACTCCACATAGTGAAGCCATATCTCTAATATGCTTGATTGGTGTTGTTTGATTTTCACCAGTGAAAAATGGTAAAAGTTTAAGTGTTGTAATAGGAATATCATCATGCTGTGCCAAATTCAAAGGGTTGCCCCCATTGAATGGTACGAACGCATGCACTCTGGCCATCAGAGTTGCTGGTGTTCTGAAAATTGCAGCTTGTAGAACTAGTACAGGTGAGGTAGATTTTTGATAGCTTGGTGAAGCTGAATGCGAGCCTTGCTGCCTTGTTGATGATCTGCCTCTCCTTGATGTGTAAACAATTGGCTCTTTTCTAAAACTTGGAGAAACCAACAGGTTTCTTAAAGGTCTTTCAGATATTCTGTTGGTTGTCCTTCCTCTTCTTTTTGGCAAAGACAACTGCAAATACTCGAATAGAGAAGAGATTCTTCTCATCTGTATATTTCTCATAAGCTTGCTACTGATCCACTTTGAAATTTGATCACGGAGTCACTAAGTACTTGAAAATACCTCTTCTAAAAAGCTGGTAACCTGCTGTACATACCAAAATAGCAGCTTGAATAATTAAATTCTGTCCCACCGGGCGTGCCAAAAACTGTTGTCAAACAGATTGCACTCGTATGCTTGAATATTGAAATTCAACAATCTGTTGAAACATTGGAACTGATTCCAGGCTATGAGTATCCTTTAAGGAATTACACCTCCAGATTCTAGGTTGGTTCCTATTTAATTTTTTGGTTAATAACTGAGTGATTTGCTAGAAAAGGGAGAAAGACTAAAACTAAAATTTGAACTATGAAACTTAACTATGGTGATACATCGAAGAAATCAATAAGCAGACTTAACTCACAGAATGATTACTCACTATTTTAATTCGCACAACCTGATCTAAAAGCTCAAACACTTGAATGTTTTAAACAAAGGCTTTTAAAGAAACAATCATAGAAGGAAAATATGATTTCCACAACTAGACTATTTGATTATTGATTTGCACAATGTTTAACCAGTGGATTTAAACCTTGATGCATACAAAATTCATTAAGGAGACATAAATATTTAAAGGTTTCAAAAACTGCAAAACACAATAACACTTCGATCAATCCTACATAACAATGATGCTTGAAAACTTGAAGGTGAATTCTAAAATGATGATAATGAAAGGAGTCTTTCTACAAAACACACTAATTGACTTGTAAACCTGCTGCTGTATTAATCTGAAAATAATGTTGAGTTACAAAATAATTCACTTTGCAGAATGCAAAGGAGAAAAATAAGAACTAGGGAAAAAATAGTTAAGTTTTTTCAATATATACAAAAGCCTTCAAAAGGCATGGAGATAGAACTGAAAGTTAAACTCAAAGAGAAGATGATAACTCCAAGGTAAATTCTAAGCAAAAGAAAATATCTCCAAAAAAGAGGCTCAAATCCATGCGAAAATGAGTGCATGATGGTCCAAACTCACTGTCAAGTCATAACCGAAACATGCAGCACTCGAACTGAACTGGAAATCCCTAAAAGGTGGGCCCAAGCATGTGAAAACCACCTCATTTGTGTCAATCTACCCAAGCCTAACTGAAACTTCTATCTTTGCTTAATATTTTATGCTCTAAAGATAGTTGAATTAATTAAATGATTTATAATTCATCATTTAATTAATCAACCTTACATGGTATTTTAGCAAATAAAATATTAAGATTTGGTGCCATGCATGACTTGGAATAATTTAATGTTATTTTTCTCTAAAAATAGTTAAAATTAATTAAATGATAGAATTTATCATTTAACTAATTTAACCTTACATATATAAGCAAAGGTCATATTGAGATTATTACAAAATGTGAAGTATGACTTATAAAGGTCGCCACCACACCTAGCATTTCATAGCATATATTCGAATAAAAGTCTTCACCTTTCGGGCTCCATACACTTGCTCTTAGGTTTTATACGCCTAATAAACCAATACCTAAGTTTACTTGACCGAACCCTAATCCTTATCACTTTCCTCTCTTGACAATTTTGCTGAAGAAGCTCTTCTTGAGAAAACAACGCCTCCATGGTGAATAGCTGCCTGGGCTCAAAATCTGCAACATTTATGCTATCCAAATTGGTTGACTCCTTATCTGCATATTAGGTAAGTGGTTCTTGACAGTATTTCAACCTCTTCCATTTTGCTTGAAAAATGAAAATGGCCATTAAGGTCGTGATATGTATGAATTCTCCTCTGATTTTCTTCATTCATGTTTTCCTGTGTTTGATCCATGCTCTTCTGGATGCCATGGTGTGAGATCAGGCCATCTATCTGGTAACTCAGTGAATACTTGGCCACCATACTTATTCTTCAACAAGCATTTCACGGTGAGTTCCTTTGTTTTCTGTATGCAATTTTTTCAAAAAAAAGAAGATCTAGTCATACTTCAAAGAATCTGGGTGTTTGCTTGATTTCTTTTCCCTTTATAGGCTATGAATCTATTATGGCCTCCATGATCTTGAATACTTGATTTCTTTTCCTCTTCTTTGTAATCTCTGTTGGAAGCCAGCGTTTCCACTGTGATATGGGTAAATTTGAGTTTCGGATAAAACCTCCATATAATCATCCTACTTCCCTTGTGGTTTTCTCATGAAACCCTCACATGGGTATCTGATATTATGAATAAAAAACATGTATCTCAATGCTTACATGCTTGTAATATTGTTCTATGAAAATAAAACAAATTTCCTTTTCACTCATCTACAAATGATGACCCTGGGTTGTCACTTTCTTGACATGGCGGAACTGTTGGTGTTTTTTTCTTTTTTTTCCCTTTTGGCATTGCTATTTGACTGTCTAACAAACAAAATTGTATAGTGTTCTTCATAATTAATTGCCATTTTTTCCAAAACATAGCACATTACCTTTTCCTTGATGCTAAGATTGTCCCTTGCATTGTTTGAAGTCAAAAACTCATTAACTATCTTTGCATTACATAACAATACCTCCATTATCTATTTTTGATTGAAGCTTTTGTCTTCATATTTTAAGAAAGTCTCTTTTAATTTTCTCTAGACAGCTGAATACATGCTAATTGTGGTACTCTACTATCACAGATGCAAAAGGATAATGTTGTTTTATGTGCTTCTCTATTGTAATATTGTGGCTCAAAATGGTGATGCTATTCTGCAAATGAAAACTCCTTTCTCTTATCACTGACCTTCTAAAAATTTTAGTAGCTTGCTCCATGAAAAGCATATGCTGATTTTTTTGCTATCACTAAATGTTGTTCAAATTATGGCATCTTTACTGTGATATGGTAAATTGTAATTTGATTGTTGATTAAGAGCTGAAAACTATTTGATCCTTTCTTGATATGAAGAGGAAAATTATGTTGTATGCTCAAACTTCTTTTCTTGAATCTTTTTGAAATAAAGTTGCTTGTGAAAATGTAGTTTTCAGTAGCTCTCTTAATGACTATTATCCACTTTTGAAATTATGAAAGCACCTCAATGCACAAGTACTCTATTTCTCTTTAGTGTAAAGAGGCTCTATGCTTCATTTAGATGTAGTGTGAGAAATGCAAAGTAGAGCTGAAACAATTAAATATATTCTCAAAATTGATGAGTTCCTCATGCTACCTTTCTAAATCTTTTTGAAATAAAGGTTGGTTATTATTATTATATTCCTTGTGTCAGTAGCTCTCTTGATGACTATTCTGACAGTATTTAAGAACTCTCATATGTAACTTGAGAGTATGTCCTCCTTGATATGCAGAGATCAACCCTTGTGGGAGCCCGTTGTATTCCACATATCCAATAAAATGATCATGAATCATAATGAACCTATTCTTGCACAGTGAACAAACATGTTAGCAAAATAAAAGAAACTGAAAGCTTCCTCTTTTCCTCCTCTTTGAATTTTTGTAATCATCTAATGGATGTCTGATTGATTGTATTCTATATTTCTGTTGGTAGCATAGGCATATGATAGGATCTGATTTACATTTCTCTAACCACACTTTCATCCGACTTGTAGGTATGCGGAGCTGGAGCTGGAGTTGGAACATGTGTCACAACTGAAGACCCAACTTGTCAACAATTCATCATTCCAGGCAATGACGAATCACTTTCTACCCTATGCTTTTGTTATTTTCAGTTGTATAGCTTACCATTGCTTATGCACCCTTTATTTGATTGTAAAAATCAAAATTAGTTACTCCCACGGCTTGTGTGGGATTCTGGTTCGTACTTTATGAATAAAACAACAAACATTATGCAAAACTTATGATATCATTTTGGAATTTTTCCTTTTGCATAATATCACCGAAATTTACACTGTAATGAAACAATGCACAATATGAGTACTTTAGCAGAATTTTTTTTAACACCTTGTGTACCTTGGCTTGAATTTAACAATTCAGCTCTACTTGTTTGAGTTGGTTGTGAAAAATACGTAACAATCCTCACATCACTTCAACACTTTGTCTAGGCTTTGAAGAGCTTCATCAAAATTTGAACCGTAGACAATGAAGTCATCGATATACACCTCCACACACTCATTTACCAACTCAGCAAACGTAGCCATGATGGCTCTTTGGAACGTTGCAGGAGCACTGCACAACCCAAAGGGAAGGACCCTATATGCAAATGTCCCCCATGGACATGTAAAGTTTATTTTATCCTAGTCTTCTGCTGCAACATGTATTTGGTTGTACCCACTAAATCCATCCAAATATTAGAAATATTTCCTCCTAGCCAAGTTGTCCAGAACCTAGTCTACAAATAGTAGGGAAAAATAATCTTTTTCATTTTCCTTGTTAAGTTCCCTATAGTATACATATACTCTCCACTTTCCATTCTTTTTGGGAACCACAACCATTGGTGAAACCCATTTTCTATCAGAAATGGGATAAATAAACCCCACTTGTAGGATCTTCTCAATCTCAATTTTAACGATATCTTTCAAGGCATGATTGATTCTTCTGGGGGGTTGGCGAACAATTCAAACATTTATAGTGTGTATATTATGAGTGCACTCACTGGGGTGTATTCTCCTCATATCCATGTAGTCCCAAGAAAAGGCTTTAGATCTAATCACTAGGACATCAAAAAGTTTACGTTCTTCTGACTCGGTCAAACAATTATTAATGTTCAAAGTTTTTCTTGGCATCAACATAATGGATTTAACACTCAGATGGTTGGATGTGATGGTATACATTGGTTTTGTCAAAGTGTTAAGGGGGTAGCTATGAGCTATCCTCAAAGAAATGTTTTGTTTTTAGAATGATATTCGCCAAAGGACAAGGTAGTCACATGAAACTGGCAATATCGAATTCAGAGTCTCCTATCTTGATGGGTTGTCCTAAGATTTCTTCTACATCCAACATCTCCTCATCACTTGAATCCATGGTGAGATTTTCCATGTTGTTTTCTAATTCGTCTTTCAATTCTTCACCATGTTGTTTGATGACTACCATGCCCAATGAAGCTAAATTTTCATGTTCGTTGGGGCCTTTTGGTTCATCAACCCAAACTTTATTACATTCAATAGGCTTGGCAGGGGGATACAATAATATATGTTTACTATTTGAAACCATGTGAGATAGTCATTCCTCCCTCTCTATAGTCAACTTTGGTTGCTACCATTGCTAGCCATGGTCTCCCTAGGATTATAGGTAACTGTATTTTGGTGTAAGAGACTGAATTACTTGAAATTCCATAGGATATTCCCATCCATCAACTTTGACAAGAACATTCTAAAGGACACCCTTGGGAATGGCTATGGCTTGATTCACCATTTGTAAGACTGTAGTTATAGGGAAAAAATCAGTAAGCCCTAATTCTTCCATTACATCAACAGTCATTACGTTAATGGTTGCTCCTAAGTTGACTAATGCATTAGGTATTTCCACTTCATTAATTGTGACTATTATCAATGGACTACCTAGATCATCATATTTCAGAGCAGTAGTCTTCATATCCAAGAAGTCAGCCAAATAACCATTTATGTGGATAGTGTTTATTTTCTTTGGTTTCCTTCCTAGGGTCATGATACACAACTGTTTGATTAGTTGGCTTAGCTCTAGAATCTCCTTGATTTATTGTAGTAAGGAAACCTCAATTTATAACTATTTGATTTCTTGAATCAACACAGTTTCAGTGGATGAGGAAATTTCCAAAGCACCTTTTGCAGTAGTTGGTTTAAGATGCTCTGAAAAAGGCACTTGGGTTTTGTTTTTGGGAGGTGAATTGTTTAAAGTCTTAGTTAGGGATTGAACCTCCCCTTCTTGAGATAGGTTGGAAGCTCCAACTAGAGGTAGAGGAATGGTTTTGTCTTGAGTGATTTCTAGGGTTGGCTCAATAGTTATGGGAGTTGTTTTTGTGAGCTCATTAAATTCCTTAATAGGTTCGTCCAATATCTCAACAATAGTCGGTGGTTGAAGTGTTTTTCCAGATCTCCGTTGCAAGTTTCCAAAATGTATGGTGTTTAGTCCAGTAACATTATCTTGATTGATAGAATACACTGGGGCATTTTGACGGTTGTTCTTTGGGTTTGGAATAGGTTGCACTAAAAGTTGTGGTTGATTAACTTGCTCAGTTTTTTCAGTATTTTGGGGCGGTGGAAAAAGATTCTATTGTTGATTAGGTCCTCTCCTAGGGCCAGTGTAAAACTGATTCTGAGGTTGGTTCCATTGAGGAGAAGAATTTGAGGATAGCACTAATGTTGAGGTTGATTGGGCCATTGAGGATGTCCCCGTGATTGATTTACAAATTTAGGTGGTTCCCAAGGGTAAGTTCCCCAATTAGGTGTTGCTTGAGGTGGAGCCTAAGGTCAAGGTGCTTCCCATTAATTATTATTCCATTTGTTATGTGGTCTCTAGGTAGGGTTTGAATTTTGGCCATAGGAAAAATTTCCCCCAGTTCTCTAATTTACAAAGTTGACTTCTTCCTCCATCGAGGTTTTTCTTTTCTTGGAGTTCTTTATGG